>VXBW01000926.1:172564-230486 GCA_013400375.1 Thinocorus orbignyianus
TGTTGGAAAGTGTTCTCTCCAAAGTTATTGGATCCTTAATGTCACAAAAGTCTTTCTACTTTGATTAAGTCTTAGAATTTATTTTGTATTTCTACAGATTCAGGAGCCTGAACTTTGCTTTCCATTATGAAGGTGGATATAAATGCTTGTCCATGCACTCCTGAGCAAATGTGATAGCTATCTTTGTTTTGCAAAAAAATAACGTAGGTAAAACTGGCTTCCCGCTTTCTCTTCCCTTTATTTAGGGGAACCTACGGAATCAAAAAGAAGCCTCTGTGAGTTGGTGCCTGGGAAGGAGCTGCAGCTGGTGGTGCAGGATGTGAAGGAGGATGGCTCAGCGCTGTTCAGTGGCAGCTGCGTCACTGGCTTTACTGCAACAGCCACTCGGTACCACCTGGGAGGTGAGGGGCTTGGCTTTGCTTGCTTTGGTTTTCACTTTTCACCCTGAGGAGGAACAAAATGTGGGAGGAATCTGATCAGAGTAGGGATGGGCTTGGAGGGTGGTTTGGTTTCCTGATGTGTTGCTGAGCCATTTGCATGATTCAGGAGGTACCTGTGCCTCTGTTACTCCATCTGTAAACTGGACTTAATCCTGCTTCATATCTTGGACATCTTGTAAGGTCTAGTTTATTCTCTGAGATCCTTACTTGAAGCATGCTTTATTTATATATATATATATATACTTTATATATATATACACTTTCTATATTTATATATATAAAGTAATAATACAAGCTCCACCTTTTTTTTATTCTTCTTCCTACTTTAGAAATAAGTTCCTTGGAGTATGCTCTGTCTGAAATTGCTGATAATTTTTCTTCTAACTCACTGTGACTTTAAACAGGCCTGCATTTTTGGTTCTTTACAATTTAAAATTTAAAGCAGAAAAGTGCCATATTATGTAGAACCAAACAACTACATTCAGAGATAATGCATAAACCAGTGAAACCAATACAAACTGCTAACTTCAGCAGGAGTAATATCCCAGAACTTTTGTGATCAGAAGAAATTGTTTGCTCAGCAACAGATAGATAGATGATGGTGTTGTGCAAATGTTGCCTTACCTTTTTCAACACCTATAATACCCTGAATTTCTGTTTAGTCAGCTTTATCTATGTTATTTAAGAGTTGCATCTTCAAGAAATCAGTTTAGTTCTTCCATGAAAACATCAGATTCTTTTTCCAAATAAGAAAACCCCTGTTTTTTTCTTCCTTGCCATTAATGTTGGAGGAATCTATTTTTTTCTTAAAGAGACTTACTGTATGTTTGGTACTAAATTGACTTTGTTACAATCAGTAATAATACTGTCTATTTATCACTATGGTCTTCAGGAATTAAACTGAACCACAGGCAGCCCTTCCTATCTGTCATATGCCACTAGCTTAGTTGCTCAAAATTCTTCACTGCCATCAGGTGATAATGTGCTTTTCTCATTTGTAGACAAAAATATCATTCCTGGTGAGAAAACCAAGGCTTTGGTTCTTCATGTGGATGCCCTTGCATCCAAGGTGCATGTTTCTCTTCGGGAAGAACTGTTAAAACAAAGACCCAAGCAAGTATGTGTTCATTTTTTAGCTTTGTCTGGTTCTGGCTATCTAGGCAATTAATGAATTTTGAGGGGAGACTGTGGGAAATAAAGTGGGTGGAATCCACGTCTCAGTAGGAGAAGTTACTATCTCCATTTCTGTCTGTCTAGCAGCTCACGAAGGACTCCCAGAGCTCTGCCATCGTGCAGTTCGTGGCAGAAGAGTTTGCCATCGTGTCTTTGTTGGAAACAGGCCAGCTGGCAGCTGTCCCCGTAGCCTCTCACTTCAACGACACCTTCCGCTTCGACTCAGAAAAACTGAAGGTGGGACAAACAGTCTCTGTAACCTTAAAAGTGGTGAAGGTGAATGACCACGGAGTCTTACTAGCAGTACAAGGCCCAGCAAAGAAGAATGTTTTTGTAAGGGCCCGCAAAGAATCAGAGACAGCGTTAGAAGAGATACTTCCTGCTGTGACACACACGCTTTCCCTGGGGGATATTGTTACCGGTACTGTGAAATCTGTCAAACCAACCCATGTCACAGTTGCTATTGATGACAAGCTGACAGGTTCAATCCACGCATCCCGGATTCTGGATGAAGTGCCCATAGGCTCTTTTCCAACATTTACTCTGAAAGCTGGACAGAAGGTGACTGCCCGAGTCATTGGAGGAAGAGAGGTGAATACTCACAGGTGGGAAAATATAATATTACTTCTTGGGGAATGCAAGGGGTGAAACAGTTACTCAATTCAGATGGTCTAAGCTGCTCCCTTTGTCACCATGTGCTGTTAGAGCTATCCTTGCTGGAGTAGTTCAGGCCTGAGGAACTGTGCTATTATATTCTATCTGAGATCCAGGTTTCAGTAAATTATCTCTGTACCTGTGTCACTGTGTTTATCTTGAGAAGAGATTGCAAGAAAAAAAAATCCAGAGGCCCAGGGGAAAACAATTTTAAAAAGTGAATACTGTTCTCTTTTAAGTCAAAGAGAAGTGAATTCAAGCAAAAACTGGTCTTCCAAGAGGAGCTTGTTAAAAGAAGGTTGTGTGTGCAGTGTGTGCCATTGACCAGAAGGCTTTTTGGAACTACAGCTGGAACAAGCCAAAGAAGCTGCTCTTTTCATTGAAGTCTGCTAGGCCTCTTGTGTTGATTTCAGGTTGAAGCTTAGAGATTTAGGAATAAGGGTATAAATAGACAAACTGTGAGGTCCATTGTACCAAAAGAGGAAGGGAGATACAATGGTTCCTTGAAGGGCCTATGAAGGTGGAAATAAGAAAGGCCAGGGTGAGACAGGATGTTCTGGGGACCAAAGCTTTTCTCAAGCCTTGGAGACCGTTTTCTGGTGTGAATACTTCTAATTGCTTTATGAACCCATCTAAACCTTAATTGACTGAGACATGTGGCAGTAGTTTCACCATTTAATTGTGTCACATGAGGCACTGTCTTTTTCTGTTTCTTTTGAATCTGCCAATGATTATTTTGCTTTCACCTTTTCCTATACACAATGCAGTGTGCTGGTGTTTCTGTGGTGTTGGAAAGTGTTCTCTCCAAAGTTATTGGATCCTTAATGTCACAAAAGTCTTTCTACTTTGATTAAGTCTTAGAATTTATTTTGTATTTCTACAGATTCAGGAGCCTGAACTTTGCTTTCCATTATGAAGGTGGATATAAATGCTTGTCCATGCACTCCTGAGCAAATGTGATAGCTATCTTTGTTTTGCAAAAAAATAACGTAGGTAAAACTGGCTTCCCGCTTTCTCTTCCCTTTATTTAGGGGAACCTACGGAATCAAAAAGAAGCCTCTGTGAGTTGGTGCCTGGGAAGGAGCTGCAGCTGGTGGTGCAGGATGTGAAGGAGGATGGCTCAGCGCTGTTCAGTGGCAGCTGCGTCACTGGCTTTACTGCAACAGCCACTCGGTACCACCTGGGAGGTGAGGGGCTTGGCTTTGCTTGCTTTGGTTTTCACTTTTCACCCTGAGGAGGGATGGGCTTGGAGGGTGGTTTGGTTTCCTGATGTGTTGCTGAGCCATTTGCATGATTCAGGAGGTACCTGTGCCTCTGTTACTCCATCTGTAAACTGGACTTAATCCTGCTTCATATCTTGGACATCTTGTAAGGTCTAGTTTATTCTCTGAGATCCTTACTTGAAGCATGCTTTATTTATATATATATATATATACTTTATATATATATACACTTTCTATATTTATATATATAAAGTAATAATACAAGCTCCACCTTTTTTTTATTCTTCTTCCTACTTTAGAAATAAGTTCCTTGGAGTATGCTCTGTCTGAAATTGCTGATAATTTTTCTTCTAACTCACTGTGACTTTAAACAGGCCTGCATTTTTGGTTCTTTACAATTTAAAATTTAAAGCAGAAAAGTGCCATATTATGTAGAACCAAACAACTACATTCAGAGATAATGCATAAACCAGTGAAACCAATACAAACTGCTAACTTCAGCAGGAGTAATATCCCAGAACTTTTGTGATCAGAAGAAATTGTTTGCTCAGCAACAGATAGATAGATGATGGTGTTGTGCAAATGTTGCCTTACCTTTTTCAACACCTATAATACCCTGAATTTCTGTTTAGTCAGCTTTATCTATGTTATTTAAGAGTTGCATCTTCAAGAAATCAGTTTAGTTCTTCCATGAAAACATCAGATTCTTTTTCCAAATAAGAAAACCCCTGTTTTTTTCTTCCTTGCCATTAATGTTGGAGGAATCTATTTTTTTCTTAAAGAGACTTACTGTATGTTTGGTACTAAATTGACTTTGTTACAATCAGTAATAATACTGTCTATTTATCACTATGGTCTTCAGGAATTAAACTGAACCACAGGCAGCCCTTCCTATCTGTCATATGCCACTAGCTTAGTTGCTCAAAATTCTTCACTGCCATCAGGTGATAATGTGCTTTTCTCATTTGTAGACAAAAATATCATTCCTGGTGAGAAAACCAAGGCTTTGGTTCTTCATGTGGATGCCCTTGCATCCAAGGTGCATGTTTCTCTTCGGGAAGAACTGTTAAAACAAAGACCCAAGCAAGTATGTGTTCATTTTTTAGCTTTGTCTGGTTCTGGCTATCTAGGCAATTAATGAATTTTGAGGGGAGACTGTGGGAAATAAAGTGGGTGGAATCCACGTCTCAGTAGGAGAAGTTACTATCTCCATTTCTGTCTGTCTAGCAGCTCACGAAGGACTCCCAGAGCTCTGCCATCGTGCAGTTCGTGGCAGAAGAGTTTGCCATCGTGTCTTTGTTGGAAACAGGCCAGCTGGCAGCTGTCCCCGTAGCCTCTCACTTCAACGACACCTTCCGCTTCGACTCAGAAAAACTGAAGGTGGGACAAACAGTCTCTGTAACCTTAAAAGTGGTGAAGGTGAATGACCACGGAGTCTTACTAGCAGTACAAGGCCCAGCAAAGAAGAATGTTTTTGTAAGGGCCCGCAAAGAATCAGAGACAGCGTTAGAAGAGATACTTCCTGCTGTGACACACACGCTTTCCCTGGGGGATATTGTTACCGGTACTGTGAAATCTGTCAAACCAACCCATGTCACAGTTGCTATTGATGACAAGCTGACAGGTTCAATCCACGCATCCCGGATTCTGGATGAAGTGCCCATAGGCTCTTTTCCAACATTTACTCTGAAAGCTGGACAGAAGGTGACTGCCCGAGTCATTGGAGGAAGAGAGGTGAATACTCACAGGTGGGAAAATATAATATTACTTCTTGGGGAATGCAAGGGGTGAAACAGTTACTCAATTCAGATGGTCTAAGCTGCTCCCTTTGTCACCATGTGCTGTTAGAGCTATCCTTGCTGGAGTAGTTCAGGCCTGAGGAACTGTGCTATTATATTCTATCTGAGATCCAGGTTTCAGTAAATTATCTCTGTACCTGTGTCACTGTGTTTATCTTGAGAAGAGATTGCAAGAAAAAAAAAAGTCTGAACTCCTTAAGTCCAGAAGAGCTCTTAGATATAAGCAGGCTTTGGCCCTATTAGCCAGAGTATTTTGGGTACCTGAATTGCCACTGAAGTAGTTCTAGGAAGAGCAAACTTGAAGGCTTCTGTAGTTTTAGAGGGCTCACCGCTGGCTCTTTTGCCAATGCAGAGGAATTACAGGTGACTGGGGCGATAATGAGAAGCTTCAGTCCTTTTCCTGTTCTTTAGGTACCTGCCCATCACCCATCCACACTTCACACGGTCCATTCCAGAGCTCAGCATTCGACCGAGGTAAGTATTAGTGTCTGAGCTTTCTGCAGATACTTCACAGATCTTGTATCCTTGTAGGTTCCCTCCCTTGTTCCTCCCATTTGTGCAGGAGCTGACTGTAAGCAAGGAGCTCCACATGTATGCAGTGTGGCAAGGTCTCTTGTTCCCTCTTTCACACTAATTTGGGTCTAGAACCTGTGTTAAACCTCACAGTGCTCTCCTGTTACGTGGTTTCCTTTGAATGTCCTTTAGGCTTCAGGTTGTGCTAGTCTGGATTCTGGTATGTCCATGTCAGAAGGATTCCCTCTTAAGCCTAGGGAAGAATTAATTCCCTGCAGAAGGAGGGGATGGTGGGGAATGTCACAAAAGTAGTACCATAATCTTTTGGATTTCTAACTCCTCTCTTCATCATTAGGACCAAAGCAGGCTTACTGATGGCCTCTTTCTTTGTTTGCAAACAGTGAAATAGGAGGGGAAGTCACAGCAATGTTAAACCCTAAAGAAGACAGTTCCCTCAAGAAACTTGGACTCTACAGTGTTGGGCAGACAGTCACCTGTTTTGTGAAAAAGGTGAGATTGGGATTTTCCTAAGACTGGGGGAGGCAGCAAGTCAGGGTGACCTCAGGGGGCCTTAGTTCAGAGCTAAGCACTGACGTTGCTGTAGTCTTCATGAGCTGTGAGAGTGGCCCACGCACAGTGCAGTGTCTTAGGGGGAGAGTAGAAGGACATCATGTTGTCTGTACTTGATGGAGTCGACCTGACTCGTCCTCCTCAGTGTGCCTGCTTGTTGCCAGCAGATGCTTCCCACCCTGCACTCTAGCACCATGGCCTTCAAGAAATTGTGTGTGCCACCAGCACAGAGTACTCTTGCTGCTGATGCACTCTGTGTACCTGCCTGTGAGGCTAGAAGCCAAATCACCATTTTTGCTTGGTGCAAGAGCCAAGACTGAAGTAGTTCCTTCTAGCCTTAAAAATTAGTGAATCCACCAGGGAAGGCTTTTTTTCCCCCCAGTTCTCATGCTGTCTTCTCTGGTTATTTGGTGTCTTCTTAGTATAACATCCTGAAAAATTGGCTGGAGGTGGAAGTCACCCCTGACATTCGAGCAAGAATTCCTCATCTCCTGCTGTCTCTGAACACCAAGGTAAGAGGCCATAACAAATAAGCTATACAAAGGTTTTTTCTGTGTCAATGGCTGTAAGTAATGACTGCAGAGACTTCTGACATCCGTGTGGACTCATCATCCAGTGCTCTGCCCTTTAGGCATCGCTGCCCCTCGCTGGCAAGCACGTGCTGTGCCTGTAGCTCATTTGGCTCAGGCTGGCAATGCTGAGCTATCAGTCAAGTGTATACATCAAAGATACCTGTAGAAAGCGTTGTGCTTCGTGGGAGAAGCACCAGTCAGAGTACTGTGAAGCTTCTTTTCTGGTAATAAGTGGGAATCTGTCTTTCCTTTCAGGTCTTAAAACATCCAGAAAAGAACTTCAAAAACGGCCAAGCAATATCAGCTACAGTGACTGGAACAGATGTCACCGAAACAAACCTCTGCTTGTCACTCACAGGTATAGTAGAGTCTTAACAGCAAGACCCCACAGCATATGATGCTTTACTCAGTGGTGGGCCTGCACTGACCTTTCAGGTGATGATGTTACACTCCAGAGCCACGCTGTCCCTCCCTGGAGGACAGAACTAACCCCTGGGACCCTGACCCAGATGTGGCAGTGTGGAAGGCAAGAGAGGTCAGACCTTTAGACTAAAGGATCACTTTCCTGCTGTCCCAGACTGAAGCCCTTCTCTGAGCCCCTATGAACATACTCTCTTTTGATGTCAGACATGAGATGATGTATTTATCATCGTTTGTCAGTTATTCTGGATCATGGAACTGTGCAACCTTGTCTGGGCTACCAATGCAAACCTTGCTGTGAACTGAGAGAGCGCATAGGCTGCACCTTGCCAAGGGTTGGTGGGTTTGATGTGTAACCAGCAACTAAAATCAGCTTCACTGACTCATTACACCTACAGCTGTAGTTGCATACTTTTGGATTACTTTGGATTTGCTACCAAGATGATCAGAGGGATGGAGCACCTCTCATATGAGGACAGGCTGAGAGAGCTGGGGCTGTTCAGCATGGAGAAGGCTCCGGGGAGACCTGATAGCAGCCTTCCAGGATCTGAAGGGAACCTACAGGAGAGCTGGAGAGGGACTCTTTGTCAGGAAGTCTAGTGACAGGACAAGGGGTAATGGTTTTAAACTGGAAGAGGGGAGATTTAGATGAGATACTAGGAAGAAGTTCTTTGCTGTGAGGGTGGTGAGGCACTGGAACAGGTTGCCCAGGGAAGCTGTTGATGCCCCATCCCTGGAAGTGTTTAAGGCCAGGCTGGATGGGGCTTGGAGCAACCTGCTCTAGGGAGAGGTGTCCCTGCCCATGGCAGGGGGGTTGGAACTTGATGATCTTGAAGGTCCCTTCCAACTCTGACCATCCTGTGATTCTATGATTATTATTAAGTCCCCTTCCTCCTTCACTTTCTCCAGGAATTCAGTCACTGGAGCAGGGCACCATCACTGTAGGCATGGTAACAAAGGTGACTCCACACATGGGTTTGACCATCGCGCTGCCAGGTGGGAAGGCTGGCAGAGTCGACATCTTTCACCTGAATGATACTTATACAGAGGATCCTCTGGGGGACTTCAAAGTTGGCAAGATTGTCAGGTCAGTAATTGTCTGTCTTGTTCTCTCAAGCTGCAAGGCTTAGAAATATCCCCCTTTGGTGACAGGCTTTTTGCTGCTGTAAGATGGTACCTGAGCTGTAAGGTTCAGTCTGTAGCTAAGAAGTAACACTGGCTTATGAGCCTACATGTGTTTGGGTGAAAGTCTAGAATTTTCTGTGTATGAAGCATCACCTTTTCAGCTGCCCTATGGGACTGTGTTTTGGGAGTAGTTACTCTTAGCAAAGGTGCTGATGGGACTGAGGGAAGCCAGTTAACCCAGCTCTGCTGTGGTTCTGTGGGCTGTTGGGCAAGTCAGTTGTCTTTATGTTTGTAATGCACAAGTAATTGCACTTCCCTACTTCACAGACTTGTTGGGAATGCTGGAGAGCACAAGAGGCCAAGTGATTCAGCTCTAACAATCTTCTTGGCAAAGCAGTCTTTTGTACTAGCAATAGATACTGGCTAAAGCAAATAGATGTGTTTCAGAAAGCCCTTTAGGTGGTTTCATTAACTGTTGTCATGCTGGTTTGTGTTAGACAGTGAGTGCTCAAAGGAACAGAGTGGTTTGTTTCCTCTAGGCCTTCATTCTGTTAGTGAGGAAATCCATTTTCTACCTCTGGCTTTTTTTATTGTGTATAAAAGCTTTCTGTTTTCTCCCCTTACTCGCCATGCAGGTGCTACATCCTCTCCAATAGGAATGGCAAAATCCAGTTGTCTCTCCGGCAATCCCGGTATGTGCTTTCCCTCCAGACTGTTGATTCCTAGCAGTGAAGAAAAGGATAGTGAAATACAGTAACTATTGGTTTGGGTGGGTCAGTGTGAAGTGTTCAAAGGAGAGGGACTACTTTTTCTTTTTTTAAATGATGAGACTTGTTCCTACTTCAGAAAGATTTTCCTGTGTATTAGCAAACGTGGGGGTGTCTGACAATGTAGAGCTCATCAAGTGGGTTCAGGTTTAATTTCTGTTTATCATCATTTCTACACCTGATGACTTTTTGATTTCCTTATTTGGGAAGAAAGGGAAAGTTCCACCACAGGATATGCTATACAAACTTGTCACTTTTCAATGTTCAGCTGCATTTTAAACCTTTTGATTAAATAGGAGACTTAGTCCTAAATGTCTCTTAAAACTAAGCCTCTTGCTTTATCTTCTCTGTGGAGCAAAACTGTTTAAACCAAGTGGAACAAAGTAGCTTAGGAATAAGTAGAAAAATCCCCAAGCCAATTCTATGCAAAATTTCAGACACCATTTTGTTTTCCTCATTTTCTTAGTGTTGGAGGAAGCTCATCTGCTTTGTTTGTCTTTGTTTTCAGCAGCATGTGTATTCTCTGATGCTTGTCAGAGGTGTAGATAACCCATTTAGTACCTTTGAATAAACTGAAGGGTGTCTCTGATCTGGTGTGTTTTCCAGAAAGTACTAGTTGTTGTTAGTACTGATTTCTTTTTTGATATCCACAGCAGAATGTGGATAATTGAGACAAGTACTTCAACTTCTAATCTCTTTTCTTTTAGGCTAAATCCAAAGAGCAACAGCAAAGTAGAGGATGCTGAAATAACAAGTATTAATGATATTAAAAAAGGCCAGCTAGTGAGAGGCTATGTCAAATCAGTCACTTCATCAGGCGTATTCTTTGGGTGAGTATCATAAGAAAATTATACTGGGAAAAGTGGGGTCTTGGAGAGCTTCTTTTGAATGTAGGATTTGGGAATCTTGTTTGGGGGTGTTCTCTGGTGTAATGCGGTGTTGTAAAATGAATTTCCTCCTGGGAGTCAAGATGTCATTGTTGCTTTCTTAAGCCTGTGAAATTAAAGTAGATAAAGTTTGGGTGACACTCCATAGAACTGGTGCTTCTACAATCACTGCACTTTCTTTTTTTCTTGTTCTTTTCCTCTGCTGTGGATTACTAACATTTTTTGTTGTTTTTCTTCTCTTCTCAGCTTGTCCGCTTCTCTTCTGGGCCGAATCTTGTTCCACAATGTTTCTCCTTACTTTGTGCAAAACCACTCTTTATATGAAAAGTACCTGCCCGAAGGAAAGCTGCTCACTGCCAAAGTGCTTGGGTAGGTTCCAGCCTGCTTTAAAAGGGGCCATTAATTAAAAGGGATAGAATGGAAAGAGGGAGGATAAAAGCTGAGAAGATTTGAAAGAAGTTCCTATCCTTGCAGTCATTGTAAATGCTCACTTTTTCTTTTCTTTTCTCTCTTCTCTCCTGCTGCTCCTGGCAATTCATGGCAGTGTAACAGAAAAACACATTGAGCTTTCTCTCCTCCCTGAGGATACTGGAATGCCAGGAGTCTTGCCTGAATCCCTAGGCCTACCACGATATGTGGAGGAAGAGAAAAAAGAGGCAGATGATGGCAAAAAGAGAGAAGAGCTTAAGACGAAGACAAAACGGAGAAGAGGAAGCTCTGAAAGTCAGCAGGTATGGATGTGGTGGTGTGGCCTGTCCTGCTGGTCTTGGCACCACGTGTAGGTGAGGGTTTATTCTCTGTTACATGAGAGGACTGTGGGGGATGCTGTGCCAAGACACCTCTCACTCTCTGCTGTCAGACTCTTTGTGGTCAGAATTGCCATTAAGACTCATCCTAATTGTTGCACTCCACCATCCACTAATTTCCCCTTGTTGCAGGAGGTGAAGTCAAAAAGAAAGAAGATCTCCCCAGCAGATGAAAATGATAGTGGAATTGAGGTATACTACCGGGAGGAGGAGGAAGATGATGACCAGGAGGAAGAGGCAGCTAAAAAGAAATCAAAGGTGAGAGATTCAGAGAAATTAAGCCTAAAATCACTTTCCAGCCCTATTGAGATGTGTCGGTTTTGGGTTGGATGACTTATATCATTGCTGCAGGGAGGAGTGACACAGGCTGATGTTTGTGTCACTTGAAAATGGCTAGAGATGGATTGAGTTTAAATTACAACAGAGGTGACCAGAGTTTAATGTTTCTGCTGGTGGGCTGTTTGCAAGTGTGAGAAGTCAATCGTGCTGGCCAGAGAGAAGCCACAAGTAAACAACAGTTGTCTAATCTCAGTGTAAAAACTTCAAATTAAAACCCAGGGTGTTCCCTGTCTTCCTCCAAACAGATAAAGAAACCTGGTGAAGCTCCCAGGCTGCAGGTTTCCACGGGTTTCACCTGGGATGAGGACATGAATGCAATGGATATGCCTGTGTTGAATCAGAAGGAAGAGAGCTCAGAGAGCGAGGAGGAGGAGGATCTGCAGTCTAAGGTACTGTACTGTGCTGCCTGCACAGGAGACACCACATGGTGGCTGTGATATGATGTCTCAGTATTTGTGTGTCTATCTGTCCTGTAGCAAAGCCTTTTCACACAAAGGATGGCTCTGACAGCTCATACACAACTTCCTTAACTACTCTGAGCACTGGGCTTAGAGGAGAAAAGACCCCGTTTCAGCATGACTACATGAAACCAGGGCTTCCCACAGTGACATGAAAAAAGAATGATTTAGGGTCAAACAAACATTTTCATGAAGTTAAAATTTTTGTATTTGATGCCAGCTCTGTTTTTTATGTTTCTGAGTGTTGAAAATTTACAGGAAAACCTGGAGGTGAAAAACCTTTTCAAATTATAGCCCTCTTAGTTAGAAAGAAACACTAAAATAATTCTTTTATGCTGTAAATTTTAGAAGAGTTTTCCCAGTGTTGAGCAATCCAGCAAAATCAGAAACAAGCTCATGAATAACTTCCATGTTTCCTCTTTGGGATTTCTCCTGTCCCTCAAAACTCACCTCTGTGAAGGCCATGCATGGCCAATACTTTGTTGTCCAAGGTAGAGCTGTCTTGTGCAGAGAACTATGGCATTGTCAGTTCCCAGTTTAGACCTGAGTCACCCCAGTAATCCAGCCATGTACCCCAGTCTCGCACAATTTCTCCCTGGATTTTCACAGAGTGGAGAGGGGTGCTGGCACTGGCCTGGAGGGTAAAGAAAGAAGAATGAGAGGGAGGAGTGAAGTGTGAATCCTGCATTTGGGGTGAAAACTAGCAAAGCATTTGGTCCCTCAATGTATTTCATTAAAAGAAATGAGATTTCAGGTTACTGCTCCTCTTCTAGGAGGAAGAAGAGATACTGCTGCTCTTCACTGTGTTGAAGGGCTGAGGTCTGTGTACCATTTTCCTCCTCTCTTAAACAATTGGCCTCATCTCTCTGTGAAAATTGCCTGGCCTTGGACATACTGAGGTCTGGCTGCACTTTAGGTGGGCCTATTCCTACACAAAGTCCCCTGCTTTTCCCTAGTCCTCCCTTTTTTGGTCTTTTCAGCTGAAGAAAAAAACGAAGAAGGAGAAGGAACTGGAGAAGCAGAAAAAGGAGAAGGAGCTCTGCAAATTAGAGGCAGCTCTCATGGACCCCAGTCGACAGCCCCAGTCAGCAGATGACTTTGACCGCCTGGTGCTGAGCAGTCCCGACAGCTCCATCCTCTGGCTACAGTACATGGCTTTCCACCTTCAGGCTACCGAGATTGAGAAGGCTAGAGCTGTGGCAGAGAGAGCTCTTAAAACCATCTGCTTCAGGTAATGATGGGGCTCTGCCTTTCTTTGCCCCAAAGAATCAATCATGGTGGGGTAGTGGTGGGAGAAGAGCATCATCAGTGTGTGTGTGGAGTGGCAGAGTCTGTTTCGGTGACCTCAAAAGGATTAAATGGTAGCAATTGTCAGCTGGTCCTTTGAAGGTCTGGCCTGAGTCACTGCAGCTGGCCTGCAGCTGACTTGCTGCAGCTCATGAGCATGGTAACTTAGATATTAGGAAGAAGCTCTTTACTGTGAGGGTGGTGAGGCACTGGAACAAGAAGTTGTTGATGCCCCATCCCTGGAAGTGTTTAAGGCCAGGTTGGATGGGGCTTTGAGCAACCTGCTCTAGGGAGAGGTGTCCCTGCCGAGGGCAGGGGGGTTGGAACTGGATGATCTTTAAGGTCCCTTCCAACTCTGACCATTCTGTGATTCTGTGATAACTCCCTGAGGTATCACTGAGTGTACAAACATCCTTCTGAGCAGTTGGAAAGGTTTGGTTTAGTACAGTGCTGCCAGTGGTGGTGTCCTTAAATCACAACATCAAACAGACTGTAAAACTGCTCTCACTTTTTCCATAGGGATGCACTTTTGTGTATTAAATAAGTTTTACAGCACGATTAAGTAGATGATGCTTTCTTGAATCGTCCTTGTGGGTTTTTAATTGCAAACAACAGCGATCAAAACTTGTAGTGTTAAAAAGCAACTTGCTGTGCTCTATTCCAAAAGTGTTTCAGTGAGCAGTGTGCCATTTTCCTCTGTCCTGGAGGCAGGCTACAAGTCAGTGAATCTTTGAGTGGTTTGCAAGAAAGCTGGTGAAAGCTAGTAAAAGGCTAAATATTCTTGTTCACATCTGCTTTAAGGGAAGAACAGGAGAAGCTGAATGTCTGGGTAGCTCTGCTGAACTTGGAAAACATGTATGGTACTGAGGAGACGCTGATGAAGGTCTTTGAGAGGGCGGTTCAATACAATGAACCTCTGAAAGTCTTCCAGCATCTGTGTGACATCTATGCCAGCTCTGAGAAGTACAAGGTAAGAGTGCAAGCAGGTCCCAGACACCTCTCCCATTCAGTTGTGCCAGTAAACTACCAGTGCTGGCTGTGGAAGCTTCCAGCTGTCAAGTGTCAGGCGTGTCCTGTTCCTCACTGGGATTAACAGTTAGGATTGACAGCAGACAAAGAACTAGTGATACTTGCTTTTTGTTCATAACTGTTTGGAGACACCTGGGCCAAGAGTAAGAGTTTTAAAGCTACCAGGCTTTATTAACTGAGATGGACATCTAACCTGACTCTGTCCTTCCAGCAAGCAGAAGAATTGTACCAAACGATGCTGAAGCGCTTCCGTCAGGAGAAGTTTGTGTGGCTGAAATACGCCTCTTTCCTCCTAAAACAAGGCCAGACTGAGGCTACACACAGGCTTTTGGAGCGTGCTCTCAAGGCTTTGCCTACCAAAGAACGTAAGTAGACCGTGTGTTGACAGGTCTCCAGTAGATGGGACTGCTCTCTGTTGTCTCTGTCTGTGACTGTACTAAGTGAAACATGCAACCAGTTGTGCTGAACATGCTGCCCTTGACTCTTGGGGAGGGGAAATTTCGACCTGAATATTAATGCTAAATCCTCCTGTAATAGAATTTACTGAGATGGACAAAATCAAAGTATCCAAAGCAAAGATGATTTTGGATCTTACAGCCCTCTGGAAAAGTTCGGTTGGTCTAGTCCCAGGTTTGTGGGACTGCCTGTGGGTGCTGCAAGATGCTTTTTGAAGGGAAGAATAAACTTCTGTCTCCTGCAGAGACCTGAAATGGGAAGTGAACTGTGACCTTTCTCCCTCCCGCTCTGATCCCACCTTAGTCCAAAACCACTTTACAACAGAGCCTTTTGTCTCTGGGTACAGACGGTGCTGTCTCTGTGCCTGCCTGTGATTATCACTTGTGTTTGTTCATGGGGAAAAGGCTGCTGTGGTACCCTAACCTGTCATTACTTGTTCCAGATGTGGATGTCATTTCAAGGTTTGCACAGCTAGAGTTCCGTTTTGGGGACCCAGAACATGCCAAGGCCCTCTTTGAGAGCACCCTCAGCAGCTATCCCAAGCGGACAGACATCTGGTCCATCTACATGGACATCATGATCAAACAGGGCAGCCAGAAGGAAGTGCGGTGAGTTGTGCTGCAGTGAGCTGGGAAGGGGCAGAGCACAGTGCTTGGGGCAACACCTGGAAAGAACAGAGGTGCCCTGCAGTGTGAGATTGTATAGGGCTTCCCAGAGCAGAGCAAAAGAGAGAAGGCACTTCCACACACCCCAGTTTTCTATCCTTGCCAGGGTGGAGGAGACTCTGAGGAGATCCATGGGGTAAGGGGGAGATTGGTTTGTAAGTAGTAGCCTGTGTGACAACGTAGAGGACTTGCACTGAAGTTAATCTGTTTCTGGAGGGATTCCCTTGTATCTGAGGGGTAAGATCAGGCCTTTGTGTATCTTAAACATAAATACAGAGAAGCTTTTCTCTTCTTTTCCTCTTCTGAGAGTTGACAAAGGTAAGTCCAGCTTCTCTGTGCTATGGATCCAGATGCATCTGCTTAATGAACGCAGGGTCAAATACAGTGGCTGGATCTTAGCTTAAGTTGACCAGCAGCCTTAGAGTTCTGGAGGCAAATGGAAGGATTCTACTTTCAGGTTTTGGCCAGTTGTTGGGAATCTCTTTCTTCAAGCACCAGCACTTCAGAGCTGGTTGAATGTCTCCCTTGATTTTCATCTTTTTCTTCAAAGGCAGGATAAAGGGCTTATGTCAAGTGCTGTCACCAACACAGCGATTTAAATCACTTTGGTTTCTTGCAGGGACATCTTCGAGAGGGTCATACACCTGAGCTTGGCACCAAAGAAGATGAAATTCTTCTTTAAACGCTACCTGGATTATGAGAAGAAATTTGGTACAGCAGAAAGTGTCCTGGCTGTTAAAAGAGCAGCACTGGAGTATGTGGAGACCAAGAGTTCCTTTGCTGACACTTAAGTACGATGCAAGTAGAAGCAGAGAGACTCAACTCTGCGGCAGTGTGGGAACTGAGAGCTGCAGAGTTCTGCCATGGACAGTGAGTTTCTGGAGAGCACTGATCTATGACCAGAGCAAACTGGGAAGAACAAACAGTGGAAAGAAATAATTTTATAAATGTTTGCAGCTTTGTTCCAAATGTTACAAATAATCCTAGTCTGTCAATGACTTTGAAGACCATGTTTTTAAATACAGACTGTTTTATAACTAACACGAACATCAGCCATGCCTGTTCTACTTTAAGCAGTTATGACCCACTATTTTTAAGTACTCTTTTTAAAAATTTATTTATATTTAAGTGTTCTTGTCTTCTAAAGTGGTATCTCTCTCTGTCATGATGGCAGAGAAGATTCTTGCCTTTTTGTGTGCCGAAAAAAAGTCATTCCAATCTAACGTTCCACTTGGAGAAAGCCTTGGGTACTTTTGTAGGCTCTGTCTCTGGTTTTGGTGCTTATGACCCATATTCTTGTAACTCTCAAGCAAGATGTGGATGTGGTAATCCACATGTTTTACAGATGAAGAACTGAAGGCAAGGGAAAAAGAGCATGCAAACAGGTGGGATCATTCAACGTAGACACTAGTGAGTGGTTGCCCAGCTTTTAAATACCAAACTTGAAGAGTTTTACTCATTGTAGGTTCTCTGAACTCAAACCCAGGGCTGTGCAGGGCCTGGATCTTCCTCTTCCCTGAATGCCCCATGTTGGCAAGGCTGAATGAAGTGGCATTTAGTTCATTCCCAAGTCCCCTGGGATCCAGGAACAAGTCATTTCACTTCTTGCCCCCAGGGAGAGCAGGGTTCTGTACTCTTCATTTTCTTAATGCTCTTCTAGAGGAAAAGGCTGCTTGGAACATCCAGTAGCAGCCGCTGGTTTTGTTTTCAACACTGCTGCAAAGATGGTGGCTTTTTCTTTTGGATTAATTAGTTACATAATAGAATACGTAAATAAGCGTTGCAATAGAAACCAGGATCCCTTTGAGGTATTGTTTCTTCTTGACTACTGGGGCTATTATAATCCCTGCAGTAGTCAGCAAGGGAAAATGAAAGACCTGTGTGTAATTCTCCATACTGGAGGAGCCTGGTTTGAACCCATCTGGCTGCTGGGAAGTGTGCCCTAACGCAACCTGTGGGCTGCTCTGCAGTGGGGTTGATTTTGGCTTCTGGAGGAAAAGCAGAGGGAGTGTGAGCTGGCAGCTTGCATGATCCAGCACGCCTGGAAGACAGGCAGCTCCATTTCCCTCGTGGCATCTCGGTGAGAAGCCCAGCCTGGTTGGTTGTCCTGCTGTGAAAAGCCACGTTAGTCAAAGTCCCTCACCTCAGCATGGTCACTGGGGGAGGATGGGTGACAGGGACAGATTCATGAGGGTGCTGATGGGCTACAAGGGCCAGAAACCCAGAGCTGTCTCAGCAAGGGCCATGTTCAAGGCAGCAGAGGAGAGGAGGGAGAAAAAAAAAAACATCCCTGGAAGTGTTCAAGGCCAGGCTGGATGGGGCTTGGAGCAACCTGCTCTAGGGAGAGGTGTCCCTGCCCGTGGCAGGGGGGTTGGAACTTGATGATCTTGAAGGTCCCTTCCAACTCTGACCATTCTATGATTCTATGATCCCTTCAATTGCAAGCAAGTATTTCTGAGCGTGGTGGCTCACTCCACTCCTTACTGGCAGCTGGTCACTCAAACGTGGGAGGAAAACCAGACAAGCTGGACAAGCCCCTACCCCATCCCAGCATGTGAAAATTGGCTGGAATTAATGGAGAAGGGAGGTAAACAAGACGGAAGCTGGTTTGTGCTCATGGCTTATTCCTGGGATAAACAAATCCATTCCTAAGCATTACGTGTCTTGCCCCTTTCCTTCAAAGGAGGGAAGGGGAGGAGAAGGAACTGGAGAGGAGGTGGTTCAAAGGAATAACTAGGATTATCAAGGAGGAAGGCGAGGGAAGTGAAGGAAGTAAGAGGAGCGCTGCTTTGTCTCAGCGAGTTGCCCGGCATCTGCTGAGCTGCGTGCGGGGGCGGTGTGCGTGTCTGCGTGCTGGCACTCCAGGGCCAAAGAGGAGAAATGCAAATGACCTCTCTTTCATCTCCAGTCTATGCAATTACATTTCACTTGCAGCTGATCATTCCTGCAGATTAGTTGATGGTAAGGCTGGGAGCCAGGCCTTCCCACAAATGCAAGGCAAATCTGCAGAGAAGCTGAAGAGGGATCTTGGGATGCCTCGCACCTTAAAGCCGTGTTCCAGCCTCTTTGTGTGCGGGAATACCCTCTAGCCCTTTCTTGCAAGAAGGAAACATTTGTAAAATGGTTTCTAAATAAGTTTTCTATCCTTTGCTGCAATGGCATATCCTGATGTACAAGATTTGTGCTACTAGCAAAAAATAACTCAAAACCAGCGTTGCTAATATCTAATACATGGTAATGCTTTGAAAGTTCAAATTCTGGGGTCATCCGGATAGGAGAGGATCTAAATGTTTAATGGAGAGGAAAAAACATTCCCAGTCCTTCAGTTCAAAGAGAATGTTAAATTATGGCTTTTGTGCCCCCCCTGGAAAAAAAAAATATCAGAAGGCAATGAAAAATAACTCATGTAATAATTTATTTCAAAACCTCTTGTGCGTAAGCCCCTCTGAGCTTTGTGGGTTTGAGTGGTTTTTTTGAACAATTTGAGGCTTTTCAGTAAACAGCATGGTATAAAATGTGGTTGTACCTATCAAGAAACAGTTCAAGTTGGTAAGAAAACCAAATGTCATTGTGCTGCCAACTCTTGAAAGAGCGTTGGGGACGTAGGGCTGACCCCTGGGAGAAAAGGGGCAGCCCTGAAGCCACCACAGTCAGCACACTGTCGCGGGGAGGGCAGTGACCTTTCTGGCTTTGCTTTCTCAGAGTCTGGCTGAGTCCATAGAGGAGATTTTCTGCTGCAGGAACCATTTAAGGCAGTGGAAAGAGTTTAAAACCAGTCAGTGGTGGAAGGGTAGAGAAGGGCTGATCCCCTTATCCCTTCCCTACTGTCCCTTGTCACTCCAGGGCTGCAGTCCCAGTGCAGCAGGCGGGTGTATATCATGTGGTGTTTTGGCAGGCAACTTTCCTGTCCCTTGGAAAGATGCTCCATTAATTAGCTAACTGCAATTATATAGTATATACACTCTCTCTGTGTATATATACAGATATGTAAAACTAATTCTGGTCAAGGTCTTGCTGCGACTCACAACCCAAAGCAGCAGGACTCTGATCCAACGGTTGGGTGAGAAACTCAGTGAACTTCAGAGGGTGGTGTGGTCACCATGGGTGCTGCTTCCCCCCAGCCCCCATCAAGCCACCTCGCCCAAAAGCTGTTCTGCTGATGGTGCCATCTTCTGGGTTTGTAAACTCATGGTTGCGACTGACCTCATTAGAGGTCATCGTAAGAGCAAAGGGAGTTTGGTGTCTGACCCAAATTCCAACTTGGTGATTAGAATGTCTTTCTGAGCACCGGGAATATTGGTGATTCCTCCTGCCTTAGTCTCTCAGTTACTCGCTGTGCTGCAGCGTTACTGACCCATTCCTTCCCCGGTGCAGTTGCATCCCCCTTGCCACAGGAATTTACCCACTGCTTCCCTCTTTTCCCTGCTCTGTAAAATCCATGAAGTGCTCTGGGACCTGCCTCAACTCCCTAAGAAGATACCAAGGTCAATAAAACAGGCAGGTGTAGGGGGTGGCTGGGGCTAACCCTGCCGTATGGGACACGAGTGGGATTGCAGGAATCACGGTTAGAAATGTGCCTGCCTCCTGCTCCCCAAGGCCTTCTGCTGGTGCCTGAGATGGCAGGGTGCAGTGGCAGCCTGGAGGTAAGGTGTGCATCTACTCTTTTTGCTCCTCTTGTGTCTCTGGGAGCAGCAAGGAGACGGTTGTCTCCGTGGGAGGGGTTCCTCAGCTCAGTGTATGTTGCTTATCTGTCTCTACCTTGAGGCTGTTGATCCCTATTTACCCGCTGAGGGAAGTAATCCTGCTGGGAGGAATGTTCCCAGCGAATCCCTCAGCCGTGCACCAGTACTGGTAGGCCTGCCAGATGGTTTGGGGAGCTGCTGCCAGCACCCTTTTGTCCTAGGAAGCCAAAAAGAGCATTTCGTGGCCTTCTGGGCTTGGCCCGTTCCCTTCCACCCCTTTGGCCCATTTGTGGAGCCGGCTGTAGAGGGGGAAGCCTTTGTTCTCCCGGTAGATGTAGACACCTGTGATAGCATTCCACTGAGGGCTTGGCTGAACCCCCTCCACTGGGAACTCCTGCACCAGCTCCTTCTCCTCCTTGTTGAGTGCCACGAAGCCAAAGAATTGCTTCACGTTCTTGGCTGCCAGGATCCTGGAGTGGACCTCGGCCGTGCGTTGGAAGAGCTTGGCCTCGTTGGAGCGGTACTGGGACCAGTAAGCCTCCTGCCGGTAGCTGAGCGGCGAGCAGCAGTGCTTCAGGCACTTGGTGAGGAAAACTAGGACCGCCACGATGCCGATGAGCAGCCAGCCGAAGAGCTGAGAGAGAAGAGAGAGGCTGCATTAGGACACGGCAAGGTGGCCTTACCCTACCACGTGTGGCTTTCTCCCTGCTTGTGCCTACCTGGGACTCATATCTCAGCCTCCGCGTCACCTCATCCCTGAACCTGGTGAGGTTGGCTGGCACGTCTTTACAGGGGAACCTGGCCAGAACATCAGCCCCATAGGTGGACGGGAACTTATCCAGGGAGGATGGCTTGACAAACTCACTCAGGGCACAGATGTAAGCCTCCCCACGCAGCAGTGAGATGACCGACCAGGTGACAGGTGCCACGGCTGCCCGGCCCATGATGGAGCCGAAGAGGAGGAAGGTGGCAGCGGCAGAGAAGTTCTTGATGCCACGCTTGTGGCACTCGGCCACCAGGTTCCAGGTGTGGTTGTTCCAGATGACACCGATGATGAAGAGGGCCAGTGCTGGGACACCGATGGCAGCCAGCCCGTAGATGTAGTTGCGGGCAGGGGAGCAGGGGCAGTGGAAGGCAACGACGGAGAAGAGCTCCTCGCTCCCTACTGTGCCCAGGGCCACCAAACCATTGAAGATCATCACATCTTTGCTCTTGAAGAACAAGGAGAGGAAGCGGAAGTTCTCGGCGATGAGGGCGGCCATCTTGTCCCAGGGGTAAGAGGAGGCACGTTCTGCAGTGACAGGCCGTGCTGGCCCACCTCCCAGCACCAAGGGACACGCTGATGGAGGGTGAAATGGCTTTGGGCCACCTAATGTGCAAAGGGCTGCTTCAGGAGCACAAAACCACTGTCACCGCTGTCCCTTCCTCCCGCCTGGCGTCTCAGGCTCTGGAATATCCAGACTCTATGACCCAGGGATACTTCAAAAGTGGTCAAAGAGGGATTCAGGCTGAGCAGTGAAGGAAATCTCAGGCATTCCAGTTTCCCTCTAACCCCTCCAAAAGCATTCCTGCAGAGATTGCCAATGGGACAGCTGTTGTTTGCACGCCCCTCGCCTTTCCTTCTCTTTGGTTTGAGTCACCTCCCACAGAGCCGGTTACTCCTGGTGGTGCCGCTGGACACTCTGATCTCCCAAACCTGCAACGAAGGAGGACGCTGCGTTAGTGGGGAAACTGGAGCGGAGAGCACTGGCATTGGGATGCATCCCCAGCCCTGCTCCTGACTCACCCTGGCCCAGGCACACGTATGTGCTGGTGCTACGCTCCCTGGTGAGGGCTGTGGGTTTCATCTCCTGCTTTAGACCTGGTGAGTTAATATTTAGTAACAGGCAAAGGTACGTCAGGGAGGCAGCAAGAGATGGCCCAGCTGGCTCTGGGACAGGGAGATGGAGAAGACCAGGCAGGAGCAGCCTCTGCTGACCAGCAAGGTGAAGCTCAGGGGCTCTGGCTACCCACAAGAGCAGTTACTTCCTGGGAATTCAAAGTTTATCTTGATGACCCAGGATACAATCACCAAATGCCGGCAGAGCTGGGTCAGCAATTATGTAGGAGTTTTTGCTAGGATTAGGTGTGGCGGGATGATCTCTTTCTCTCCCACAGCTGGCTGACATAACCGTACTTGCTGTCCTGACCCACAGTCCTGGCTTGGCCTCTCACCGGCCTTCAACCAGCACATCTTGGTGCCAGAGGTGACTTCACACTGAGCTTTGCCTCTGTGGCTTCCTCCAGCACCTTCTCCCAGTATAACACCGGTTCTTCAGTATCTGAAGAGACCTGACAGGAGAGCTGGAGAGGGACTCTTTGTCAGGGAGTGGAGTGACAGGACAAGGGATAATGGTTTTAAATTGGAAGAGGGGAGATTTAGATTAGATACTAGGAAGAAATTCTTTACTGTGAGGGTGGTGAGGCACTGGAACAGGTTGCCCAGGGAAGTTGTTGATGCCCCATCCCTGGAAGTGTTTAAGGCCAGGCTGGATGGGGCTTGGAGCAACCTGGTCTGGTGGGAGGTGTCCCTGCCCAGGGCAGGGGATTGGAACTGGGTGATCTTTAAGATCCTTTCCAACTCTAACCATTCTATGATACTGGGATGCCTACCCAACTAACAGGGCACTTGGGGCAAGCATGTGCCCTGATTTTTTTTGAGGGGCAGGGAATTAATTGGGGAGTGTATCCGTGCTCTCTGCACTGACACCCATTCCCTTATGCCACATGCAAGCTGCATTTAATTTCTTAGTTGACTTTCCATCTGTGCTGTGTCCCCACAGGGTTTTGTCCCAGCGAGCCCCAAGCACCTTGCCAGCTCCAGGCGCCCTCACCCATGTGATGAAACCCTCTGGCCTCAGGGGAACTACTGTCACTGAGATTTGCTGGAGACAGGAAGGACCTGGGCACCCAGCTAACCATCTCCAGCAGCTTACACCATTGGCAGGTACCTGGGGCTCCCAGGGAGCGCTGACCCACAACAAGGTTGCCCCAATATTTGCCCTGATGCTGATGTCTTCCCACCCGGTTTCCCTTGGGCCAGCCCCAGCTGGAGGGAACAGGCTCCAGGGACATTGATGGAGAGGAGACAAAGGCACCTTAATCCTTTTGGGCTCCTGTACCAGGCTTACTCATGCACTGTGCTTCAGATTGCTCCTGTGCTTCAGTTCGGCTGCTGCCCCACCAAATCCTCTTTTAGCTCCCTCTTCTCTGGGGCAGCAGAGGGGATGAGAAGCTGCCCTTGGTTCCCTGCTGTGTCTAACCCAGTGGCAAGCGCTTTAAAGTCAGGCTGTGATGTTGCTGAGTTCAAACACAAGCAGCCCTTAATGTCTTCCTGCATCTTCACAGTTTTCCATATGCAAAATTCCCTCGGAGAAGGGGTCAGACCAGCCACGGGATGGGGAGCCGGGTCCCCAGCTCCGGCTGCAGCGCTTTGTGCTCCGCCACCTTCCCAGCCAGATGCTAAACCCACAAACTGGTTCCAGTGCGTGGGGTATTGGAACCCAGTTTATCAGAGTTACCAGCAAACAGCCCGGATAAACAAGGCCCCGTGACTTCCTTGCCAGCTCCTGGGGCAACCAGCAAAGCGAAGGGGAGTATTGCCGTTTTGGGGGGGGTCAGCCTGAGTTTGGGGGTTATGGTGCCTGTCTGGCAGAGGAAGGGTTGGGTAGGGGGGGAGGAGAAAAGTTACTGCCAGCAGATCATTTCTTTTAGCAGCCTCTGTTAAAGTCTTCCCACAAAACAGGCATGAAAGCAAGTTAAAGAAAAAAAAATGAAGTCACTTACTTCAAAAGCTGTTGAAACCAGTTCTGAAGCCTTCTCAGATCCTCGTGTGGTTTCGCTCCGGCTGCGAGGGGGTTCCTGGCCGCCCGTGGGGCTCTGCAGAAGAGGGGATGCCACCGTGGCTGGGCTGATGGGCAAAGCAAAAGCTGAGAAAAACAGCGTTAAGAGTTTGGCAGCTTCCTTTTTTCAGTCTGCAACGTGCCCTCGGCTGTCGGCTTTTGGGAGGAAGGAGGAGGGTGCTGTGGGGCCCTGTGCTTGGGTGGGGCGAAGAGCAGAAGAGCCAGGCGCCCGGCTTCTGCTGGGTGCAAGGCTGGGGTTGTGCCTTTAAAAAAAAAAAAAGAAAAAAAAGAAAGGAAAGGCAAGGCAAGGCTGAGAATGAGTCACTGGAAAAAGCACATCGTCCTTTTTCAGCCCTGAGATGCAGCTGTGCAAAGTCTGGCCGGGATGGCCCGGGGTTTGCCTGGAGGAGGGAGGCGATGGAGAAATACTGGAGCCCCCCAGCTGCCGTGGTCCCCAGGGGATGTAGTCGTGGTGGTGGGACCCAGCTCAACCAAGGGTGGTCCCTGAGCTGTGCAGGAGCCCGGAGCCACCCTAGGCAGACAGGGGCAGAGCAGGAGAAGCTGTTGGTCCCATGTGAAGGGGCAGGAACTGCTGCTTTTGTACACAGGAGCTGGCTGAGCTGGCAGGGAGGATGCCAGCCTGGAAGCAGGAACTTGCTGTCATGTGCTCTGCGGGATGGCTGGGTTTGGCTTTCCCACCACCCCGGACCGAGCAGCAGGGCTGCTGCGGGGGGTGGTGGGTGCTGAGCGGGGCTGGGTAACCAACCCATGCGTGTGGGGCTGGCCACAGCCCCAGATCTGGCAAGCAAGATGCATTCCTGCCTGGCTGGGCTTTTCCGCTCGCTGCATCCTCTGCGGAACGATGCCTGAGAGGCAGCCGAGCACGCCGCGCTTTCTCCTTCTGTGGCTCCTTCCTCTCCGCTGTCTGTCCCTCAGCTCCAGCTCCCACCCAGCTTCTTGCAGAGCTGGAGGCCCCCAGCCTCCTTGTTGCTGTGTCCCCAGGCTTAAACTCATCCCTCCCACAGGATGTCTTCAGCACAGGGAGATGTTCAGCAGTCCCCGCGTTCCCCTCTGCCCGGAGCAAAGCTAAGCTCAGCCAAACATCTGCAGTTCAGCCGGGTGTTTTGGATCAAGTCCTCCTTCTTACCCTCAGATTTAAGGTCCCTGGGTGGGTTTCTGCAGCTCCCAGGTGTGTTGAATAATAGAATGCTATGGGGTTGGAAGGGACCTCTGGAGATCATCCAGTCCAACCCCCTGCCAAAGCAGGGCCAACCAGAGCAGGTCCTACAGGAACGTGCCCAGGTGGGGTTGGAATATCTCCAGAGACAGAGACCCCACCACCTCTCTGGGCAGCCTCTTCCAGGGCTCTGCCACTCTCAGAGGAAAGAAGTTCCTTCTCATGTTGAGATGCAATTTCTTCTGTTCAAGTTTGTGCCCATTCCCTCTTGTCCTGTCACTGGGCACCACTGATAAAAGACTGTCCCCTTCCTGTTGACGCCCACCCTTGAAGTATTTATAGGCATTGATCAGATCCCCCTCAGCCTTCTCTTTTCCAAACTAAAAAGACCCAAGTCCCTCAGCCTTTCCTCCTACGAGAGATGTTCCAGGTCCCTCAGCATCTTCATAGCCCTCTGCTGTACCCTCTCCAGCAGTTCCCTGTCCTGCTGGAACTGGGGGCCCAGAACTGGACCCAGTGCTCCAGATGGGACCTCACTGGGGCAGAGCAGAGGAGGAGGATGACCTCCCTCCACCTGCTGGCCACACTCTTCCTGATGCCCCCCAGGATACTGTTGGCCTTGTTGGCCATATTGCTGGCTCGTGGTCATCCTGTATATCCCCAAAATCCAGGAACAGGAGGACCCCCTGCTCTGCAGGGACTCTGCGACTGCTGAAATTGCTGCATGGGGGCAGAGTTCTGATCTGAAAAAAATCTAAATTGAAAGTGCAAAAGTTTCTCTTTGTAAATGCAGCTGGTTTTTCAGTATCTTGGTGGCCCTGTCACAGAGCTCGCCGGCCTGAGTGGGTAAATCGCTAGCCCTGCGTGCTGAGCACCTTTGTCACCTTTCTCAGTGAGCCATTAACAGCGCTGAACTGCAAATAATTAAGAGGGGAAACCGCCTTTATCTTTCAGTCTCCTTTGCTTTGTAAATCAGGTTTTGTGCCTATTAATTTCTGGGCAGGTGCCTTAATTAAGGTTTGGGGTGTGAAGATTAATGATAAATCTGTGTCACGCTCCTTTCTCCTGGGAGTCACCCAGATTCAGCCTGCCCTTGACTGCCGGCTTGCTAAGGCGCTCTCACAGCAGCTCGGAGAATTTCCTCGTCGTTTTGGTCCTTTGTTCTCATCCCCCCACAGCCTCTGTGGAGTTACACACTGATAATTAAAGTTTATGCAAACGACAGTCACCTCAGTTACCAGCCGGCGTTAATGAGTTGGTTTGAACAAGAAGGTGGCAGCAGGAATTTCAAGGGGATGAGCATTTCCAAAGGGATGTGGCGGGGGCACTGCTCAGCTCTCAAAAGGGCTTTTCCTTCCGGGTGTTGATAGTAAAATCAGGGCCACCAGGGAACACTCTTCCGGGCTGTGATTTCCATAGTTGCCTGGAGAGCTTGTATCCCGTCATCCTCAGTTTCTATGGAAATGGGCAGCCACCTGGAATTGTGCAGGACCAGCAGTGCCTCCTCGGCTTCTCCGAGGGCCAGGGCCTGCTCGCTGCCGGCCACCAGGCAGTGGCAAAGCACCCCGACTCCTGTGGCCTCAGCACCCCCAGGCTTGGCCCAGAGTCTCCTCCAGTCCCTTTCAC
This sequence comes from Thinocorus orbignyianus, assembly GCA_013400375.1. NCBI lineage: Eukaryota > Metazoa > Chordata > Aves > Ciconiiformes > Thinocoridae > Thinocorus > Thinocorus orbignyianus. The sequence goes on from VXBW01000926.1 coordinate 199,114, forward strand.
TGCACTCAAATAAGGAAACACCAACAGCTTTTGTAAATAGCTTTTATAAATCCCTGTGCCTGAGCACAGAGCTTGAACAATGAGCTGGAATGATTATTTATTTGGCTCCTTAAACAAACTCCCAGGCAGGTTTTTAGTATCAGCCTTTGTGTCGGGGAGGAATCCAGGTAGAATTGCTAAAACTCCTGCAGCAAATTCGTGGTAGGGGGCGTTGGCTTTGCCCCCACGCTCTGCTGCTGAGCAATAGCTGCTCTCCTTGTTGAGATACTTCCTTGGAGAAGCATCTCTGTGGGCTCCTTGTTGTACCTGTGACATCAGCTGTGACATTCCTGTCACTCATAGTGCAATAAGGGTTGTCCCTTCGCTAGGGAATTTGGGTCACATTTATTTTAAACCTTTTCTTGGCCTGGAGACTGTGTCTGTCTGTAGTGTGTGGAAGGGCAGTGGGGGGAGACTTTTGGGGTTTCACAGCTTGGTGTGAGGAAGGGGCCTGTTTCCTCACCAGGGTGTTTTTAACACTGCCTAACCCCCCGCATGCTGCTGGGTACTCAGTGCACGGTAAAAGAAAGGGAAGTTTTGCAGATGTGGTGGTTTTTGCCTCAGCAGCCTTCACAGAACAAACCTGGTGCTTGGTGGTGTCACATCTGCTCGGCTGCTGCTTCAGCATCCCCGGGGCAAGTCCTTCATGACCCTGAGTGGCCATCCTGCTCGGTACAAAACTGAATGACTGTAAAATTGGATGTGTGAGCAGGTGGGACTGCACTGGCACCTCCAAACCCTTTGGATACCCGTCCTCCTGCAGCCCCCATGGTGCTGGTCCTCACCTCTGCCCGGCTCGGACACCCACCTGCCATCCTTCTCCCAAAAGTGCAGCTCTACCTCTGCGTCCCCTCACACCCGGCTGTAGTATGCAGCCATCTCCCTCCGGGGTGCAGGGGGCTGCGTGGGGGGCAGCTTCTCTCCCACCCAACCATTGCTGTTGGGGAGGGTGGGCGAGTGGAGGTGCAGCGGGGGCTTGCATCTGTGCCAGCTCTTCAGAGCCGCGTTCATGGTGCCCTGGTCAGTGATGCCCAGGAGTTTCTCAGCAGCTTCTTCCACATCCACAGGGGCTTTCCTGGGTGGGTGGCAGCGAGTGGCCACCAGGTCCATGCTCATGCTCTCGAAGAACTGCTGGATGCAGACCTTGGCAAAGCTCTTGGCGTGCTCCGCACACGTCTCGTCGAACAGCTTGCGCTCGATGTCGATGTAGTGGGACCAGTACCTGCTCTTCAGGAAGGCAGCTTGGGTGAAGCAGGGGCGGAGGGATCTGACCAAGAAAGCCAGAGTGGTCATCAGCAGCACGAAGCACCAGCCCAAAGCCTGCAGGGATGAGGAGGGAACGGGATCCGTCACAGGTAGGGAGAGCACACCCACCAGCTGGCAGGAGCCAGCTGTTTTTGGGCTGTTTGATGTTTGGCTGTATTTATGTTGCAAAGCTGGACCCTACGTACCACGTCAGTGCATCCACCCTGAAATTTTGTTTGATGCACCCACAGAGGCAGCATTTCTCTTCACTTCTGGTCGTGTAGGGCATCAGCAGGCAGTGACCACAAATAACACCAGGCTGAATCCTGCACCCAGCCCTCCGTCCTGCCTCTGACACCGCTCTGCCTCACCTGGGTTTAGGGGAACCTGTGTCCCCCTGACCTGCACCCAACCTCATCCCGCATCCTCCCTGGGTTTATGCAGCTTTTCCCAAGCTGTTTGGCTTAGTAACGTCTACTGTGGGTGAGCAGCGGTGACAGGCTCTGCTGGTAATGGGCTCTGACAGGAAGGGTGAGATGAGCAGAGCCAGGACCGGTCTGTCTTGTTCACCATCGGTCCCGGCGCAGGCTGGGACCAGGCTGTGCAGGTGGAGCTCACGAGTGTGGACTCCACTGTAAATGCAGCCCCCTAAAAGAGCACCTAGGAGGCAGGTATCGAGGTGACACTTCTGGTTTTGCAGCTTCCAGTGCTCCCCGGCAGCTGGGTTCTACACAGGAAAATCTGCTTTGTGTCTTTGCAGAAATCAATCTCTGTGCCTCCATTTCTTTTAAACTGGGGATTGTAGTTCCCATCTTTCCTAAGAAGGTCAGGGAGAGGAGCAGCTTTTTTTTTTTTTTTTTTTCCATAGAATCATAGACTCATAGAATGGTTAGAGTTGAAAGGGACCTTAAAGACCATCTAGTTCCAACCCCGTTGCCCTGGGCAGGGACACCTCCCACCACACCAGGTTGCTCAAAGCCCCATCCAGCCTGGCCTTGAACCCCTCCAGGGATGGGACAGCCACAGGTTCTCTGGGCAACCTGTTCCCGGGTCTCTCCACCCTCACACCAAAGAATTTCTTCCTAATATCCAATCTAAATCTCCCCTCTTCCAAATGAAAACCGTTACCCCTTGTCCTGTTGCTCCACTCCCTGACAAAGAGTCCCTCCCCATTTCTCCTGTAGCCCCTTCAGACCCTGGAAGGCTGCTCTAAGGTCTCCCCTTTTAAACAGGAGTGCACAAGTGACCACAGTGGGTCAGACCATCCCACCTCCGACATGGCCAGAAGCAGAGGGTTTGAGAGGAACTAAGCACAGGTGGTGAGTGCTGCTTCTTTGTTTGTGGTTTCCTGGGATGGTTAATAAACACACACTGGCTCTTTCCATGCAAGTGGCAGGGGTAAGTGGCACAGATGGTTATCAGCCCGTTACTTGCACACATTATGATAAGCAGCAGGAGCAACCACAGGTAGCCCGTGGGTTATGGGAAGGGAAGACAGCCCACCAGCCAGGCAGAAACAACCCCATCAGCCCCTTCTGAGCTTGTTCTAAATTAATCTTGGCCGTGTATTGCTGCCCAGGCAGGAGGGGGAACCAAATTATCAGAATGACCTGCAGCTTCAGTCTCCACACCATACTGGAGATGTAATTCTCTGGAGATGAGTCTGACCACCTTGTAACCCCACAAAATCACCAGGAGTGATTGATTTCAGTCACCTGCAGCTTGATTTCAACAAGGAGATTCCCTTGAGGGCAGAGCTAAGGCTGGCAGTGCCTTACCCCAAGCCACCAGCGAGACCATGATGTCTCTTACCTGCGAGATGCAGCGCAAGTACCTGATGGCCACTTCGTTGGCGATGAACTCTTGTCCATTGTAGATCTCCTTGCAGGGGATGCGGGCGAGGACCCGCTTCATCTCCCCTTGAGAGAGGCTGGTGTGGCTGGCGTTGCCCAGGGTCTCCACGGGCAGGGAGGTGCAGAAGGCACAGGTGATGCACTTGCCATCCAGCAGTGTCACTGAGACCCAGACCACCGGGGCGATCATGGCCCGCTGAGCCATGGAGCAGAACATGTAGCGCAGGACAGCAGGATCCTTCCCTCGCTGGCCCCGAGGTCGCCTCCACTCCTCCGCCAGCATGGAGATGTTGTTGTTCAGCACGAAGCCCAGCAGGAACAAGATGAAGGGGGGCACCAGGAGGACGCCCAGCCCGTAGACCAAGTTATAGTGTGGCAGGCAGGGGCAGTTGAAATCAAAAGCTGAATACATCTGGGCACTGGCGAGGGCCATTATGCCGCAGATGCCATTCATGAAGGACTCCTGGTTGGACTGGAGGAACTGGAAGATCATTCGAAACTTGTCCATTTTCCCTTGATGCAATTTCACCCAGCACCAGGGTCCAAGCTGTGGCCTCAGTTTACTTCATTCTTTCAGACCCCTCTTCAAAGATGGGCATCGACAACCCTCCGAGGAGTTCACTGGCTCATTCACACATTCTTACAGCAGAAAATTGAAATGCCCACCCCCCTGCTGATTTTGCTGCTTGCAAAAGTTCAGAGTTTGTTTCCTCCTGCTCTGTTTTGGGTCTGAGGGACCCGGGTTGTTTCTGGTTTGCTAAAGTTGGCTTCATTCTTCTCCACATCCCCATTTCTGCAGTCTCCTGGTCACCATTCTCCTTGGCTGGAGGGTGCAGGTGTTACCATGGCTGTGCCCTCCCCAGCACAATCTGTGCCCTGGGCAGAAAGGGAAGTTGACTGGTTGCTCTCTGTTGGTTTGCAAATGCAGGAGGATGGGTGCTCCTCCCAGGACTGAGCGGGATGCCCCACCTCTGTGGTGCTGGCACACAGGGAAAGGTGGGTTGCCAGAACTTTCCCCTTCCCTCCACGTCTGCATCACCCCAGCAGCATCTAATGCAAGAGCCTCACAGGTCTGCCAGCCCCCTGACCTCTACCTGCTCTGGTTTATTCTGCAGAGAAAAGGGAAGAGAAAAGGAAAGGCAGAGGAAGGAGGGGTAAAGCTCTTGGTGCTCTGGGATCTTGTACTACTGGTACTGCCACGGTCCATTATGAGCTCCCCTCCACCCTGCAAACATCCTCCTTTCAGCCAGACTTACAAGATGACAGTCGTAGCTCCTTGGTTTTCATAGCCCTCTGCCCTTGGGGCTTGCTGAAATGCCCTTCAGACCCTGGCAGATGTGGCCTGGGGACATCCAGAGGCACATGGTGCTTTTCATGGCTTTAGGAATGGAGAAAAACAAGCAGAGAAAGAAGAGAGGGCTGCAGGGACAGGAGCACAGAGGATATACCCTTCCTGCAGACAGGTCCTGCTGAGAGCATCCAAGCCCTGGGTGCTTCTGCTTTCTCAGGAAGCGCTCTCTGCCCAGCAGAGCTCTGAGATTTGGGCTTTCCCCCGAGATTTCTTCTTTTTCACCCACTTTTAGTGGGCATTTCTGAAGGGCTTCAGTGCACTTTGCTCTGAACAGCCGCTGTTCCTGAGTGACAGAGGCCGAACCATTTTCTTGCAGCCACCTTTTGAGGGTATAATCCCAGTCCCTTGATAAATATGGGATGTGCAGGAACTGGGAATACAAGAAGCATGTGTAAATCCTGCCAGTGACCTCCCTGGCCCAAGGGCAGCCACAATCCCCTGAGGGACCGTTTTTCCCAGAGGTACCAGACCGCCTGTGGGCACGGACTGGGCAGAACCCTTTCTGCCCATGGGGCCAGCACGTACCAGCAGCCCCGGGGGCTGAGGGTGCAGTGGAGCTGCCACTCCTCTGAAGATCACTCAGATCCTGCTGGCAAGGGCAGAGCAAGGACTACCTGAGCCAGCAACGTGCATCCATTTAGCAGGAAAGGCTGGAGCTGGGATTTGGCCATATACCTTGACCTGAGGCTAAGGTGTCTAAAGGCACGTTTCCCAGGCATGGTGCAGGGAGGATTGAGCTAACTGAGCACTAGGATGGAATTGCTGGCAATTTAACCCTGCTACTTTCCCTGGGTTTGTTAATTCAGTAGCGACACCAAACGATCTAGGCTCAAGCCGACCTGAATTGTCATAGAATCATAGAATGGTTAGAGTTGGAAGGGACCTTCAAGATCATCCAGTTCCAACCCCCCTGCTCTGGGCAGGGACACCTCACCCTAGAGCAGGTTGCTCCAAGCCCCATCCAGCCTGGCCTTAAACACTTCCAGGGATGGGGGATTGTCCTTCCCACATTTTGTGCACCAGGTGCAACCCAGGCAGAGCCAGCTCAGGCCTCTGGTGGATGTATCCTGGATGTTGATGCTCAGCTCACTGTCAGCTCTGCAGTCCTGGGGTCTTTCTGGTACAGAGGTCCTGCATACAAAGCCAACCAGCCAGACTCCTTCCCAACAGAGACAAACACCGCTGAGATGTGATAGCTGTGGTTGGGCCAGGCTTTGCTCCTACAGCACACCCCAAACCAAAGTGGATTGTGTTGTTGATGATGCTTTCCTGCATCTATATTCCCAGTTCACAATGCAGCTTTGATGCACCCTCAAGCTGCCCAAAAATGGGGGAACACCGGGACACAAAGTAACCATAAAACAGTTTGTTCCAGTATTGACTCCTTGCAGGATTTTCAGTCCCTCCAGCCCAGGCACTGCCTGTGCTCTTGATGTGGGTGTCAAGATCCATCTGACTGTCTGGGCACCAGCGTGGCTACGTTGGTGGCTGTGAGACACATCATCAAGGCAAGCTCTACATAGGTGGGTGCCATGGGAGAGACATTTCCCCAAAATTTTGCAGCATCAGCACAGAGGTAGAAAGCCAAACCAGGTGTTTGGACCATTAGTCAGTGCTGTCATTTCTGATGTCTCCCCCCACAGCAGCTCTGAGGCTTGGCTGACAATGTCAAGTTCACCCTGAGATGCCACCACAGAGGTGAGCACAAAGCACGTGGGTAATACCTGGGCAGGCTTAGCTCTGCCTGCTGTGGAGAGGTTAATTGCATGATCTCATCAAACAGGAGGAGGTTTGGCTGCATGAATATAGATGAGGCTTACTGTATTGCTAGCTAAGAGCTCAGGCTGGCTTCCCTGGTCACCTGGCAAGTGGCTTTTTGAAGGGCAGTTGACATCAAAGCCTGCATGAATCAACCTTGTAAAAAGCAGAGAGCTTTTTGATCTCTGGGGAACCTCTGCCTTTCATTAAGCGTGAATGAGTGCTCTGAGCTTGCTTGGTGTCCAGCACCAGCAGTGCTCATTGAGGCCAACAATAAGTCGGTGGGATTCAAAGGAGAACTCATAGAAGCCAACGCCTGAGTCTTTCTTTCTGTGTTACCTTGTTAGGGAGGACACTGTTATGGGGACACTGTCAGCAGAAAGCACACACTAACTGGTTTGCAAGAGGTGGCAGAGAGAATGATTCCTCCCACAATCCTGCCTGCTCGTGCTTTAGAAACCAGCTCCTGGGAGAGATGGTCTGTACCCAAATCCGTTGTGTGGTCATGCACTTGGATGCCAAGACAGACACCAAGCCAGGGAGTCGGTTGGGCTTTGCAGGTAGGATATAGAGGGGAGGGACAGGAAAATGTTTACGATTCCCACCAGGAGAGTTTGGAAAGAGGTTGGGGAAGTTGTCTTTGATGTCAGCCCTGCTTTTTCATGGGTTCTTGGCAGGTGATGACCCTTAAGCATGTCAGTCACGTCTGTAGATCAGACACCAGATCAACCCTGAGAAGCAAAGTGCTGCTGAAGATTATGAACAACCCTGTCTGCCCCCACTCTCACAGGAGGGTGCACACTCCCAGCAGAGCTGGTGAGAAGGGACCTCTGGAGATTGTCTGGTCCACCCTTCCTGCCCAAAGCATGCTCATGGGCACACCTAATCGGGTTGTGAATATTGGTGTGTCAGTCTGTCTGGGGAGCCTGTTCCATCACCCTCAAAGTAAATGTGTCTTTTCTTCTGATTTAATGGAATTCCATGCATTTTGGGGTTTGCCTGTTGCCTCTTGTCACATCATCGGGTGCAAGGTGCCATTTACCACTATGGAGAAGAGTTCTTCTTTGGCTTCAAAGTGGAACACAGCTCAGGCCTCAGGGAGTCTGGGAAGGGTCAGCACCCACATCCCCATCCAACTGGAGCTACCCCATGACTATTGACTAGTGAGCCTTTGCAGATGTCCAAAAGACTATGGCAGCACCCTTAAATCTTCTGGTTTTCCCCTCCTGACACAGATAACAAAGCTCTTCCTCGTTCCCTTTTTTGCATTTCATGCTTTGTGGCCACACAGGGATGGCTGAAAACCTGAGAGCATGGAAATCAGCATGCAAAGGGGAGCTGCAGACCTCTGCTCCGAGCTGCTTAGGAAAATGGCCAATTTGACTAGCATGGAGTGGTGAGTCTGAACTGAGTCTCAGCCTGGGATTTGTGATGTCCTGTCTAATAAAAGTAAACCAGAGATGAAATCCCCAGTGCAACGCTGGTTTCAAAGGAGAGCTCAGAAGCTCCCTGGATCTAAATAGCTCCTGATGGGAGCTGTGTTATTCCCAACAGGCATGGGCCATAGCTGGCTCTGTGCCCTCTCTGCGCACATCCAAGGGAGCTCAGGGATGCAGCCATAGCTAATTTTGTTATGCAAATAAGCTCTGCAGCCTCTGCACCCTGCAGCTCCCATCCCAGCTGGCAGAGTGGCGCAGCTGCCCAGAGGTGGGCCGTGGAGTTATTTGGCCTCCCTGTCTTTTTCCAAGCATCACCTTGCCCCCTGACCTGACACACAAACATCCTGGGGATGAGGTGATCCACCTCCCAGCAGCTCAACAAGTTAATTTGGGGGATTAATACACATTTTCAATTTGATCTCTTATTTTGGATTTAGTCACAAGGTGGTGGCAGGTTTCTTTGCCCCTTTCCCACCCTCTTCTTTCCTCCTGGAGGCCCTACTTGCCCCATCTATCCATGCATGGCCAAGGAGATGTTTCTTCTTCAAACATCACCCCCTTCTCCCTGCAGCCCCTCCACCTTGCACCTTTCACTCCCAGGGAGAAAGTGGGCATCAGTGTGAGCCTTAGCCTGGAGGAATAGATGTGTCTGTACTGGGATCCAGGGATTCTTACCCAGAAGTATCTTCTACTAAATTTATGAATTTGAGTGTGTTGCCACGTTTTGTTTTGAAAACGCACTGAAGTATTGAGGGGTTGTTAGAGAGAGTCTGAACAGTTTGGCAGCTGGGCTGGGAGCAGCCAGAACTCTCAGGAGGGGGAAGGCATAAGAGGTGGTTTTGCCTTCTTGAGTACCACACGCCAGTGTGGTACTAAAAGGGTTGCAATTAAAACATTCCACTGCCCGCGCTGCTAACTCTGAACCGGGTTTCACTGAAAGGGGCAGGAGCTCCTCACACCTCTGTGAAGCTGCTGCTCCAGTTGCTTTGTATGCACCAACAGGAGTTGCTTCCTCAAGCCAGAAGGGTTTTATCCCAGCTGTAAGGACCTACTAACTCTTTGACATTAAAAAAGTGCTACACAGAGCCCTTTGGTTGAGGAACGTCGTTTACAGTGACAGAGTCTGGGACTTTGGGATCTTCAGAATGAGTTTATTTTGGAGGTTTTGCTAGGCATGACCTGGAGTGGAGTCTTTGGGGTTGGGGTTTTGGAGGAAGACATGAGCACCACTGTCATCTGCCCACTGGCCCTTGCTTTGGGCAGAGGTATGGCACTGCCTCTATAGTGTCTGCAGGACAAAGCCCACATTACACGGTGGTATGCTGGGGGAATTTGGACTGGGTACCCGGGCTGTCTGCACAGGGCAGAGGGGATCTTTCTCGCCCCAGGGGATGCCTCTGGGTTACCTGGCTGACATCCAGAGGAGGTTTCTCGCAGTACCACATTTTCAAAAGTTTATTCACCTGGTTCTGGTCTGTGATGCCCCGGAGAAGATCTTCCTCTCCTTCAGCCCCCTCTCCCTCCCTAGCCAAGCTGAAGCTGTGCAGTTTGATCTCTTTCTGCATGCTTTCAAAGAAGTGGAGGATGCACTTGTGAGCAAAGAGCCGGCTGTGCTCACAGCAGGTTTCCTCAAAAATCTTTTGCTCCATGTCAATGTAGTTGCTCCAGTGACGTGCCTGCAGGAGAGCAGCCTGGTTGAAGCAAGGTCGGAGCCAGCGGGCGAGGAAAGCTACTACGATGAGGATCAACAAAATGCTCCAGCCGAGTGCCTGCATGATAAGAAACGTGCAGTGGAATAGGAGCAGGACAGGCACAAACTGTTTGACTGTACCACCAAGACAGGGAATTTGTGTGGTTAGAGGGAGATGGGACATGTCTGGACTCCTGTCCTTGACCTGTCCCTGAAGTTCAGCAGCCCCAAACTGCATTTAGAGGGTGGGTGTAATCTCTGCCCAGTAAATATAGGACATTTATCTATTCATCAGTCATTCGGTAGAATAACTGTTTGCAAAGTTAGCCTGGAGCAGCCAGGCATTTGATTTGAGCACGAGTGCCTCAGGAGAAGAGGATTTCAGTGCTCTTTGGTGCTCACTAATCTCCAGTGAGGTCTTCACTGCCACCTACACTGGCTTCAGGGAAGCAGGTATCCAGCAGCAGGGTGAGACAGCCCGAAAAAACATGCAGCTCCCTTGGTTAAGAAGGAAGGGCTTCTTTTCCATGCCCTCCCATCACTCCTCATCCCCGTACCAAGAGCAAGGGCTGGCCAGGCCTCCACTCCACATCATGTCCCTTTCTCCTCTCACTCTGAGAGATCTGCTTTCATCTTTCTCAATTTGCACTGTCCTAAGAGCAGTGAGTCCTATCCATGAGGTTAGCAGTTAGAAAGGTCTCTGACACTGGATAGGGCTTCAGGAGACACCTATATTCGTTGCAACCTTGTTTTTATTATCTGAGTTTATATGTTGCTAGTCCTTCTAGAAACAAAGTTCTGTTAATTACACCATCCTTCACCTCCTTCCTTTTCCCTACCTGAGTGACTCTGGAGGTTATCGCTGATGGTGGCAACATTTGGGGGCATAAAGAAGGAAAGAACAATCTTGCTTCCCACCTCACCACAGTGAAGCTATGACAAATCAAAGAAGAGCAGGATCAGATGATGCCTGCTTGGGCACCTCGCTGCCATGGGGGGCTGTGCGGGCAGTGACCTACCTGGGACCAGCAGCGCAGATACCTGGACACTGCCTTGCGGGACGTGCTGTTCCTCATGAGTTCATCGTCCTTGCAGGGCACCTTGGCCAACAGCTGCTGCACCTGCCCTGGGCTGGCATTGGCAAAGTCCACAAACTTCTGGGGATCCACGGAGCTGCTGAAAGCACAGATCAGGCACTTGCCATCCAGGAGGGTGACTATGATCCAGACAACAGGGGCAACCATGGCTCGCTGCATGATGGAGGAACACATATACCTGAGGTAGGAGAGAGAGATGAGTGGGTAAATTCTGGGAGCTTTCTCCTCATCCAGAACCTTGATGGATGCAGGCTGCCCTATGCCAAGCAGCCCTCCCACAGCCAGGGAGCTGACTACCAGAACTGTCCCCAGCATTGCTCCATCTAATGCCTCTTCTGCTCTGGGATCTCTCTCTGTTGGTGCTGCCTTCCAGTGAAATCTGTGCCAGCACATGGCAGTGCTCTGCCTGCTGCCTGCATCCAGTGCAGGGCACGTTCCTCTCACTTATGTGCTTGCCTCAACTGTCTACTTATGTCTCCCATGCACAAATCCTCGCCAGCTCTCCCTTGTCTTCTTCATTTACTCTTTTCTTGTTTTCCCACCAGCTCAATATCTGCCTGGAAAAATCACTTTTCTCTGCAGCCTTCCTGGCCCCACTCCCTGCCAATTCGCACACCGGGTGAAACTTTGCATGCAGCAGATTGAATGTGATTCTCTTCTTCCTTCTGCCTATGCAAAGTCAGTAGAAACTCAACTGAAGGGAAGGAAACCATAAGGCTCTTGATAAAAAAATGGCTGCGATGAAAATGCCACTCTTTCTGCACATCTAAGTGGAAACGCCTCATCTTTTTGCACATGTGAACCCTGGGAAAAGCCCTGCATGTGCATGATAGGGCATTCAGCAACAATTTCCCAGTGTCAAGGAGTTCCTGCCCTCTTTTGCTGGGATGGGATGAGGCTCTGCCTTCGTTTCTGCTGCTGTGAATGCATTTATCGTGGCCCTGTCCCACCAAGCTCTTGGGGAAGGTGTTGGGAGCTGAGCATAGAAGAAACTTAATTACTAGGAGGATCAAAGCTATGGAGGTCAGTCAGCTAAGCAGGAGGTGAAAGGAGGGATGCAGCTTCTGGTTCAGACCCTACCTGATGACAGCCAGGTCCTTCTTTCTCTGCCCCTGAGGTCGCCTCCACTCCTCCAGCATCACCAGAGACTGTCTGTTGAGGATGAGGCCGCAGAGGAAGAGGGCGATGGGGGGTGTGAACATGATCCCCAAGCCATATGCCATGTTGTACCAGGGCAGGCAGGGGCAGCTGAAGTCAAAACTGGTATACATCTTGACGCTAGCCAGGGCTAACAGCCCACAGATCCCATTCATTACAGACTCCGAGTTGGACTGGAAGTACTGGAAGATCATCCGGAAACGGTCCATCTTGTTCTTTTGGACAGGGGTGCTCCTCCTGGGAAATCCCTGGGATGCCTGGCACAGCCTGTTTTCCTTCAGCCCCACTTCTGCTGTCGTGGGGTGGAGGATGCAGCTTAGCCCGCGGTCAGTGGTGCAGGAGGATGAGGATGGAAGGGAGCTGCTGAGGCAGGGGGAAACCCTGTGCTGGGGCTTCCACACTGGCACACGGCTTTCACAGGTCTGTCTCTCACCCAGTGCTTGTCTTCCAGGGCAGTTGGTAGCTTTTCTAGGTGAGCAGATGGATACAGCCTCCAGCAATGGTTTTTTCCACCCTGTTTTTCATTTTCAGGGCTGTCTCGCGTGCCAACCAGTGACAGCCTCCAGTAGGGCTGGGCCCCTCCCTGCTGGAGATGCTAACTCTTCATGGATTGCTGTCTGTGATGCCTGTGAGCTGTTCTCCCCACTGATTGAGGGCTGTTGAACGATTCATCAGCCAGGAGAAACCAAGCAATTCAAATGAGCTCATCTGTGTTCCTGCTGCCACGCCATTTCATTTTGGTGAAACAGGTCCCCAGCAGGGCTGGGGGGAGGCAGGGAGCACACCACATCGCCACCAGCTCAGATTTCCCTATGAAAATGGGCAAAAAGGACCAACCCTTCAATCAGGAGACTGTGAGAATTAATAACTTTCAAAGCCTGGAATGGCACTTTGAGGCAAAACCTGCTCTTGGCTACCATGACATGTGCTGTGACATTTCAGGAACAGAGTGGTGAGTAGGACCCTTGGACTGGGCACTGGTGAGGCCCCAACTCCAGGGCTGTGTCCAGTTTTGGGTCTCTCACTACAAAAAAAGACATTGAGGGGCTGGAACCGGTCCTGGAGAAAAGGAGGCTGAGGGGAGACCTTCTGTCTCTTGACAACTCCCTGAAATGAGTGTGTAGCCAGGGGGGGCTGGTCTCTTCTCCCAAGTCACAGGCCATGGGACAAGAGGAAATGGCCTTAAGTTGTGCCACAGGACACTCAGATTGGAGTTGAGGAACAATTGTGACAGGGAAAAGGCTATTAATCCTTGGACTGGGCTGCCTAGGGCAGGGATTGAGGCAACATCCCTGGAGGGATTTGAAAGCCGGGTTGACCTAGTGCTGAGAGACAATGGTTCAGTGATGGTTTTTATCAGTCAGGTTTCTGTCCACAGTGGCTCCAGTGGGAGGTCTGGTTGCCTTGGTGGGTTTGCATCAAATGGGATCCACAGGCAGGGGCATCTGTAGTTGCTTATGGGCACAGAGAGGGAGTGTGCGACACACTGACTCACGGGACCCCAACGACATCTGCTCCAACCTAAACAACAACTTCCACAATTACTTGAATGAAATACTTTTGCACCAACCAGAATATTTTTGTTCTGCTTTACCTGCAAGTGGAAACGACTGTTAATGTTTACCCACCAGTAATAAAAACCCGTGGCTAATTAATCACTTAAAGTTTTTACTTTGCCATTATAGGACATGAAGACCCCTCCATTTTTGCTGTTACAGGGCATCAGACCCCTGGCTGAACTCCACAGGTGATTTTTAGCCAGAGAGCAGCCCATCTCAATTCCCAGCTGCTTTAATGCTTATTGGGTTTCTCACTTGATGACTTGCATTTATGTGCTGATTCGGGTTCAGATGGTGTTGCACAGTCCCTGTAGAACAATTCCTTTAGAGAAATCATTTTGACTTTCCAGCTCTCCTGGGCAAAAACATAGTAAAGGCTAAATAGTTTCTCACAGCTCAGGAAAAATAAGTTATAAAAAGAGAAGGAAATGTCTGGACAGCATGAGCTACAAGGGAATTCTACTTCTCCCAAATGCAATCTCCTGGCCTGGTTGTTAGAGGGTATAAAGGATGCCTCAGGATAATTATTGTGCTCTGTTGTGAGCTGAGATCTCATCCATAACTCAGAGCTGAGACATGGAGCTGTTGAATCATAGAAGAAAGGGAATATTCCTTATTTTGTAGCAAAAGACATAGGGAGCTTCCTGGGGAAAGAGAGAAAGGACCTCTGAAGTAAGTAAAGTACATGTTTCTTAAATAACTCCAGGGCTGGTGACTCCAGTGCCTGAACACCCTTTCTGCAAAGTAATTCTTCCTAATATCTTACCTAAACCTCCCCTTCTGGAATTTCACACCATTTCCTCGAGGTGATGGAGAAGGTGGTGGGTACAAGTGCAGGAAACCCTCACCCTATTGGCGAGAGCCCCTTTTGTTGTGGCACAGCCATCAGTCCCTCTTGCTTTGAGGAAAAGGATGATTTCATCGGGAAAAGGATGATTTCATCATTAAAGATGGGACAAATGCAGCAGATGGGTACGGTCAATTTTGGGCATGAACCTGCGATGCTGGAGCAGCACTGGAGTGCCTTTGTCACACTTTGATGTTCCTTTTCAGTGCTGAGACTGGCTCCTCTTTCCCTCAAGACAGCTGGTGTCCAGGAGCAGACATTTCACCTGTCCCACAGCTTGCTCTGCTGGAAGTAGGCAATTGCCATGAGCGCTCGTCCTGTCAGCAGGGAAGGGGCTGCAGGGCTCCGGTGGGACCACTCCTGGTTTGTGGCATGGGACATGATGGGCTACCTCATTAGGAGCCATTTGCAGTTGTTTATAATTTTGACAAATTATTTAATTACCAGGACTGATTTTTTTCTGACCTGAACGTCTGCCTCAGGCGAGATATTTTTAGAAAAGCGTTACATGGGTTGGTCAGCTGCTCCTGAGGTGATGTAAAGGCACAAAAAAACCCAAAAGGACTTCTTGTCCCCTGTTAAAAACAGGGGGCTGTGCAATTGATCTGCAAAGGCACAGCAGCTCTGATGTCTGCCCCAAGAGTGGTGACTGTCCCACTCTTGAGTGGGTGCTGCAGTTGGGGTCATCCCACCAGCATCACAGAAGCTTGAGTTATCACCTCACTCCCTTTTGTGTCTCCGTTGCCAGCTGTGGAGTTACCCTGCAGCCAACCAGGAATGCAGAACCAGCCCAACACATTCCCAACCTGCAGGAGATGGCTATGAAATTAATTTAGCTCTGAATGTCTCTTCCTTCCTAATTTCTTGGCTCATTAATTGCCACAGGGGGATGCCACCTCTGTGCAGTGCCTGGTTAAAACAAGCACTGTATGGCCACAAGGATCAGGAACCGAGCAATGTGTGTTCCTCATTTCAGTTTTCCTTTACGGGGGTGTGAATCCACAGGAACCCCCACACTGGGTACTGGGAGTATGGACACCCCTACACTGGTGAAACTCTTCATCCCTGTGTTGTGAGAGTCGCTGCATTCTCCCAGGTCACCACAGAGGGACTGTGGTCTGGTCCCTCTTTGTGGCATCTCTCAGCTGTTAAACTGGAAAACCCCCTCCCAACCTGGCTGTGTTTATTCAGAGGATGAAGATTAATGATTTTATAAGCCTTAAAGGAAATATATTATCTTATGTTTAAGTGAAGGCTATCAACATCATAAATCACCTTTGCCAGCAAGAGTGCCTGCAGACCAATATCTTGTTCCTCTGCAGTTCAGGTGGGCCTGTTGCTACCCTTGAGCACATGGGTAGACACCCCTGAGAGCCTGTCTATACTGCAAATGAGCTTTATTTTCTTTTACCTTTTTCAGACACTTTGCAGACCAGTCTCCCACTGGCATCTGAGGGCAGTGGAGCAGCCTCATTGCCTTCTTTCCCTGCAAAGCTGGCAGAGGATTTTACCCCTCACCACCTGCAGATACTTCAGCATCTTCAATTTATCACAGCAGAAGTCACCTTCCATTTCAGCTGCCCACGAAGAAGGACATAGGCAGCTTTTCTTCCCTCCAAACACTGTGCAAACTCCTGATGGTCACTGGCAGCTGAGACAAACCAAAGCCCTGTTGGCTCTGTGGGGCAGGGAACACCTGAATCTGAGTATTTTTACACAGCTGAGTGCTCTGCCTAGGCCAAGCAAATAATGAGTAATGACCATTAGATGATTAACGAGATGCTAGCAAAAATAATGCCAGCATTGTGAAATGGAGATTGTCTTCACTAATAATGTTCTCTGGAGATTAGATGCTCCTGGGTTCTGCCTTGTAACTTCATTAACACCCCAACATGCAGGTGACTGCCAGTGATGAAATATATGATTTAGTTAGTGGTCTTCTTCTTAAAGGCTCATTATATATTGCTCTCCTGGCCATTAGCACCTAGCATTTTGGCTTATGTAGAAGCCCTGTTTCCTTACCTCTGCGTTATCCCAACCTGGACTTAATTCACACCATTTCTGACAGAAAAAGCTTTTTTGTTAGGCCATTTATCTGCTTGGTTTGGAGCTGATGCTGTGGTGAGATCGTTTGAGATGGAGTCTCTTCTCATCTCGAGAGTGAATTAGGGAATAAGGTGGAGGTTTAGGGAATCAGGCTGATCTCTTAATATCCCGGCTCAGTGATTTTCAGACTTTTTCTGATTTGCTAACACTCCAACAGAGATGCAAGCCTCAGATAGCAGATTTAAGGCTGCTGACATTTAACTGGGTTTCTTCTTATTTTTCTCAGACTCTTAAAATTAAGCTCCAGCCCTGGTGAGTCCACAGTTTACAGACTGAAAGCCACTGATAAAAAAAACTTTTCTTGAGAGGTCAGTTTGTCTTCAGTTTGCAGAGATGTCATAGGGAATATCTAGGAGTTCAAAAGGAAATGGAGGTTGGGTGATGAAATGTGTCTCAATTCTGTGACCTTGCATCTCTGCATCTGTCAGGGTTTGGGGCTGGTACGGTCCTTGCCCAGTGTGACTACTCCAGGAGGCAGACCAAGTCCTTTGATAGCTGCATTCCTGGCTTTTAAGCCAAAATTTCTGTCTGTTCTGTGGTGTTAGTTCATCAAAGACACTCAGGTAAGTCACAGCTAAAATTTGATTCTGCCACCTATTTTATGCCACCATCCAGAGATGCTGGTGCAGGTGCATGAGGAATCAGCTTGCAGGTCTCAGCTGCCAGTGCTCAGATCCCATGCACAGGTTGGTTTGCCATCACTCTTCTCTTGGCTGTTACGTTGAAATGACAGTAAGCTAACAAAATCTTGTTTGATATAACAACAGAGAACATGGCTTTATAAAATATCCTCCTGTTTATGTTTCCATACATCATTACAGGTTGTTCCACGTTGATGGTCAAGAACACGTCATGTAAAAAGTTGACTTGCCATTGACTCTTACAAGCTATTCAGGCAGTAACCCATTTGTGGTACTAACAGATAAGGACTTCAGAATTTTCAAGATGTAATCCATAGTATGGATTTCTTAAAACGCTCCTGTCACTGCAGATGTGTTGTTATTGCATGAATCTGCTTGCACTGACTGTGATTGTGGTTAAGTTTAGTGTTGCTGGGATGCTCGATGAGGTATGGGTTCCCTAGAGGCAAACTAATTAATGGCACAGATCTTTTGTAAAGAGTAATCCTGCACTTCTCTAATTTACATGTCAGGAAGGGAAGAAGTTTGTAAAGACAGAAAGAGAAATTTATTAGGAAATGTCACAAGTTTTTCCCCAAGGATTTTTTTTTTTACTTTAACTCAAGTCCTTAAGTAAAACCAACTGTGTTTTCAAGACAGGCACAGAGTTATGAAGGAGCATCCCAGTCTCCCTGCTCTGTGCTCTGGTGCAGAGGAGCAGAGGCTTTAAAACAGGGAGCTAGGGCTGGGTGAAGGGAAGGGAACAGAGCAAAGCCTCTAAATGGTGTGAAAACACCTTTTCTCAGTGCAACAGAAAGTGGTGCACTGGTCTTAAATAGCAAATTTAGAAAGAGCAAGATTGAGTCTTTTGTGCTTGAGCTGCAGAGGAACCTGCCACCACGGAGCGGTGCTGCGGCTCCTGCCTGCCCGCAGCATTCTCCCTGCACCGCTGCACGCTGGAAGAGCTGTCTGTCCGTCCGATCGTACTCAGAGGCAAGAAGAAGGTTTTTCAGGAGTGCTGGGCATCCCTGGAAGCCGTGCTGGGCAGATCAGTCCTGCTGTGGTGCTGCTCAGGGGTACGGTTGCCAAAACTTCTTCAATGTGATGCTGGAGGCTGAAGCACGAGCACGGTTGTCATTCAGGACGCTTGAGCTCGTCTCATGTATGTACCTATCTCAACTATAAATCTTTATTAAGTTTTAACAGACACCAGGACCTGAGTTAAGAGTGTGGTGGAGCAGTGTTAACTCTTTCTTGTGCACTGCAAATGTGCTGCAGCAGTTGGGCTGGTCGCTGAGCATGAAGCAATCCCACTGGCAGGACTGGGTGGGTTCAGGGTTGTGATCTCCACTCCTCTGTGCTTTAAGCCATGAATCAGGAGGAGGAGTTTCCCAAGAAAAGTGAGGTGTGCATCCAAGGCATCACAACCAAAAACTAATGTGTTTTCTTACTGCAAGAAAAGCCAGTCTGTCTCCACGTGGGTCAAAATCCACCTTGTCTCCATGTTCCTTGGTGCTGCGAGGTGGGAGATTTACTCTTCCAGTGCTCTGTGTAATTATTTACTCTCATAGATGGTTGTGGTTAAAAAGCTCTGCCTCTGTGAGGGGAGGATGTGCCTGCAGCAAGACATGACGTCTTCTTTGCGATGGTGTAAGCCCTCGCATACAGCAATACTTAATCCAGACAGGGTTTAGGTTTGTCTCAGGTTTCCTTCAGGCACCAGTGCTGACTCCAAACTTGCCTCGGAGTGACTCAGACTTGAAATCTCAGCTCATTATGGCATTAGTCTGTAGAGAAAGGGGGAAAATTTAAAAAATAGAAAATAAAAAGAGAGAAACTTCTTATCAGAAGCCCTTAGTCACATCCTTTGACAGCCCTCTCTGCCAACCACCCTGGCCCCTGGCGGTGCAGTCAGAGGGATGAAGCCTCAGCCACTCCTCATCCAAGCAGACACAGCCCTGCACAGGCGGCAGCTGCAGCCACTGTCACCCAGGATAGAGCCCGCACGGGAAGGGCTGAGTGTCTCTGACATCTCTCTACCCCTAGCTGCTGCTGCTTTTCTAAAAGCCTTTTCTTCCAGATAAAAATCCATCTTGTCTTACGGACTCCTCTGGCTCAGAGTAGCTCAGCTGGAGAACAGCTATCTTTTTAGGCGGCTCATCAAGGAGTAGTGATGACGGGATTGTTTAGAAGCTGTGAAGAAGATATTTTAATCATCCAGGCAAATACGAAAATATTCTCTCCTAGCTCTTCTTATCTGTTGCAAAGAAGGAGACTTTCCAAGTATCTGGGGATCAGGTAACAGCTTAAATATTGTGAAAGTTGTGACCGCTTGTTACCCAGCTTATGTGTTTACACACACCTTGCTGTCCGGTCATCAGTTCCCCTACAGAGTAATAAGTGACTTCTGATCATAAGTAAAATCATGTTCTGATATAAAAATGCCATCTCATTCACCTGCTGATGCTGGGACCACCTAAGCTAAAGCACATATCCCCGAAGCATTTCAGTCTGGTGCTTCACGGTAGCTGCAATTCGTCTTCCAACAAAATTAGAGCCTTGTTCTACAAGGTTGTCTTGTCATCTGGCCCTTGCCTTTATCTGTGCATCTCACAGACCGTTAATCTCCTTCTCTGTGTATATTTATGATATGTATATAGTGCTGGGTGTCTCCAGAATGCTGTGAACAAAATGCGATCATCTGGCTGTAGCAATTCTCTCTCTCTCCCAGGAAAATACCAGCCTGCCTTAAATTTCTCTAGGGGGGTCGCTTCCTTTCACCAGCAGCAGATATTCTCTGTGATGTCAAGTGCCTTGTGAATGATCCCCATGGCAGATTTTGTCTATGCTTGGCCATGATAAATGGGAAACCAACAAGTCCTAGGAATCTCATGAAGTTCAGACTCAAAGGTAGAGTTTTCCTTCCTCTACCAATTCTTATTTCTTTTCTCTCCCACGTTCTGACTTTGGAGCTTATCTCTGAGCCCAAAAGCTTCAGAGTTTGCACTCTCACACCTTGTCAGAGGGAAGATGGGAGGGAGAGGTGGCTGCAGGTTTCTGTGTGTGGGTTGACTGCTGCATTGCTGGCCTCTGGCATGTTCTTGCTTACTATCCCCAAGTACATAACCATGAGGAGCAATTCATATGTGTTTTTAGAAGAAGCAGTCACAAGAAAGCACTAAAATTCACCCAAACAACCAAACCAGCAAAATCAACTGTACGGTAAAACCAAGCAACCATTCCAGCCTCTCAACAGGCTCCTGTAGGCTGTTAAGGACAAACCCATGCCATCGTCACCAGGCAGATGGTTCTTCACAGAACAAACTGCCTGTTCCATCCTGGTCCTAAGTGCAGAGCACAAACGCCTTTAGAAGACAAGATTATGGACTGCAATTTATAACTTTACGAAATAATAACAATCATGGACTCAGAAATGGGTTTTTTTAAGACACATTGCAATTTTCTGTATTCTCCTTCCCAGGCTAAATCCCTGTGGTTCCTCAGCAGTAATTACCTGTTGTGCCTCGTGTCCTGCAGAGGATAATCATCTTCTCACTCTGCCATTGGTAGCATCCTGTCTCTGTCTACCCACTCCTGCCTCTCCGAAACAAATAGCTAGAATCACACCGTGTGGGATGATAGGATCCCGTGGCGTTGTAACAGCCACCCCTCTGCTCCTTCAGGCTTTATCTGCAGTAACAGTGCTTTGGGGCTGGGCCTTTTCCAGGACCTCTGAATGCCCCTGAAATGTTCTGTGTGAAACCTCCCGAGGAACTCGGTGTCTTCACTTTGGTACCACATGCAGGATTAAATATGCTGTTGGACATTAGTCCCTGTCCCTTCACCAAGACCTTTTGCAGGCAGACCCCCTTGTCCATTCCCCATGTGGGAACATGCCCCTTTGAGCTATTTCTTGTCTTTAAACCTCATTAAATTTTCCCTTTTCTCTAGCTGATGGCAGTCCATCTCTGCAAAATACCATGCTGTAGTGACTCTGAAGGACACTGCAGAAAATATTTGAGGTCCACATCAGAAACAGGGATGGAGTGACAACACAGGTGAGTGAGGAGGGCCAGGAGATCCATTCCACCTCCCTGCTTGGTCACAGCCAGGGTCCCTCAGCAGCTAAAGGCTGTGCAGGTTTCTGGCAGCTCATTTCCCAGCCACGAGGCAGCACCTTCAGCTCAGGCTCCTTGGTGCCTCTGCACTGCTTCTGGTATTCACCTCCGCCTTCCCAGACCTTTTCATCTGGCCTCCCCGCATGCCTTGCCAAAGACCACCCCTTGTTCATTAGCAGTACATCATCTCTATGTGATTTAAACTGATTTTGGGGGGGGAACCAAACCAGCAAACAGTGGCCACAAAGCAACCACAAGCAAGCTTTGCTGCTGGTTACAAGCAGAACCCAGAGCTGGCTCCTCTTGGATGTTTGCTGGCTTCCCGTCGCGGCTTTCTGACCTGAGCAGCGGAGCAGAACGATTAAGCCATATAAGTGCAAGGCAGGGATTGTATTTTGGGTTATTTCAGATTATCAGATTTTTCAATCTCTGCATCTGGCATAGTCATTGTTTTATTGCCCGTGTCCTCCTTTAGCTAGAAGCGCTCTCTGGAAGCAGACAGAAGCATTGCAAACCCTGATTTTGCTATTGAATTCTTGCCCAAAATGAGGCTAGATTCCACCCTAAAAGGTTTTGACTACTGCAAAGATGGAGAGGGTGAAAAAAAGAGCTGTAATAATTATATAAAAGCAGAAACCCTGCCTTGGCAGTCTGATTTAAATGGTAGTGAGGCTGTAACTAGGGCCTTGACCTGTCCAGTTTGTGGAAAAGAAGGTTGATTGATGGAACCACAGCTCATAAGTATCTACTTGGCCTGCTGGAATAAACAGAAAAGCATCTAATGAGCTCCACTGACATGGAACTTGCAACTCAGCAAATTCAGACTGTAAAGGAGTTGCAGGTTTTTAACAGACAGTCACTTAAACATTGCAAATATTAGCCTAATAGTGTAGTAGCTTCTCCTTTACTTCCAATTTTGAAATTTAAGGGGAATTTGTTTTCTAAAAGTCTCAGGAACATTAAAAATCTTGTCATTAATTCATAGGCAGAGAAGCAAAATTTCCTTTTGAATCCAGCAGGCATAACTCATGCAGAGGCTTTTAGAAGAGATAATAAGGCCGGGAATATGTTCCTCAGAAAATGTGAGCTGAAAATGTATGTGTGTTCATGAAGTGAGTAATGATGGGTGATGCTCAGTTACTAGGCTCTAATGCTGCCTGCAGGATTTTAGTGACAACATGAACAACACCAGCGGTGCAGATCGAATTGGGAGTATTTATTCAGAAGGGAAGGGAGTGTTTAGTCCTTATGTTCACATTTATCAGAACCCAGTGACGGTATCTGATTTCATATTGTGATCCGTTGTGCAGACGGGAAATTTTGAGAAAAGATCTGTCAGCAAGATTATTCAAATAAGCCCTGTCAGGAACTCATGCTCTCCTCTGTTCCTCCCTGGCTTAGTTATGCATTGCAAGATTATAATTTTGAAATGCATACTAACTGCTCCTGGCTGTCAAGCCGAAATTTTAGGCTGATATTTGCCTGTGGGGTTAGGCCTTACTGTTGGGACAAGACTGTACACTTGGAAAAAGAAATAGCTACACCTGTTTTGCTGAATTCAGCCGTCTTCCATATTCTCTTGGTGAGAAACGCTTCCTATCATGGATTCACTACAAAGAGAATCAAGGGGGCTTTATGAGACTAAACTTGACTTGTTCAGCTTCTGGCTGGCTTCCACCATTTGAGTCACAGAGCAAAGAAGAGAAACAGAGACTTCAGATGCTACCAGCAGGCTGCACATCCAGGGCCACCAGCAAGGTTCTGTAGACTGGGAGGAGAAGGTTACTGCTGCTGTTTCAGGGTCATAGAATAATAGAATGGTTAGAGGTGGAAGGGACCTTTAAAGATCATCCAGTTCCAGCCCCCCTGCCATGGGCAGGGACACCTCCCACCACGCCAGGTTGCTCCAAGCCCCATCCAGCCTGGCCTTCAACACTTCCAGGGAGGGATCATCTTTTTTGAGATTCAGCCAACTTCAGTGTCGTCTGCTTCGGTCTCCTCATGGGGACTGGGAGCAGATTCATGAGCAGCCTGGTCAGCCTGTCGGGAAACCTTTGAAGGTGGTGCTCAGCTTCAGAGACTACACAGGAATTGGCCAACTTGGGTGGGATCTTGTCAGGAAGAGAAGTACTGGATGCTTCCTATTTGCATGACCAGCCTAAGACTGAATCTGATGCTGGAAGCCCATCTTGGTTGTCTGAATGTTTGGTACTGCTTTTGTCATTCTGCATGGTGATGTTGGAGGGCTGTTTGCCATCTGGGGGCTCTGCAGACTGTGAAAGACTGGAAAATCAAAAACTAGACTCTTCTTATTGCTTTAAGTTTATTTGGACTTTATAAACCTTGGAGGCTGTGAAGCTGCACTGCTGTCCTGGAACTAGATGGGGAAAGGTGAGGGGTCTGGATAGGAATGGGATTAAATCGGTCCATCACCACACTGGAGCAGGGCTAGGGGCCTTTCCAGTGAAGAATGTGTTGAGGAGGAAAAGGCGCTAGACCAAGAAGGTGTTAAAACATCACCAGTCCTTATGTACAATGTGGTTGGGAAACACTGCTGTAAAATTACTCCACCTACAGGTGAAACAACATGTAGGGTCAAGACATGCTTAATGTCTTGACAGTTGATAACTGACTTTTCTACCAAAGCCGTTGGGTGCCTTCCCTTTCGTAAACTGAACTACCATTTTAGGTATTTGGGTTGTCAAACACATTTACAGATACAGACTAATGGTCCTTTACAAAATTCCCCTTTCTCTAACTTACTGCTTCTAGTAAAAGTTTGCGTTTCCCCCAATATTTCTTAACCATGACTTCTCAGCATGATGTAAAGCTGGCTTGCAATGACCCAATTAGAAATCTGGCCACCTCCACTGTTAATTTGGGCAGTAAATTTAATTAAAAGCAAATATTTGGATGCAGAAATAGGATATGAGGTTGGCACTGGTACCTCTCATCAAAATCTTGATTAGTCCCTACTCTAACAGAAACTCATTTAGATCTGCAGAGAATCTGGGATCTTCTTTAGAAGCAGATATCCCTCAGGCTCTGTGTTCTGCCACAATGGTTTACCTGCCACCCCAGCAGAAGTATCCACCACCTTGACAGGGAGGTGAAACTGAGACTGAAGGGAAGATCCGTTGTCCAAGGAAAAGTTTCAAGGGCAAAATTACCCAAAAGTAAAGTGAATGGGAGCAAAAAAAACCCAACCCCTGTAACGCTGGTCAGTCTATGGAGCCGGTGAATTCACTGTATTGTGCTAGGGAGAAATCTCCGTCTTGGATTGCTGGAAGTAGGGGTTCAGGCTGGCTAACAGGCAGTGAAACTCCAAAGGGAAGATCAAAGGCTTGACTATTAGCTGTGATAAATTCCTGTTAGGTTTCTCTTGTAGATCAAAGAGAACCCTTTAAATAGGGAGGAGCTGATTCCCCTGGAAATACCCTCTGCTCAGTTCTGGCCTTTCATGTCAGCCCCGGCTTAGTGGTGAGATCTGGACCTCTGGGATATGGCACGAATGTGTCCCCTGAAGCTTTCTGCTGTGGAAGCAAGAGCCTTGGGGGAGTGACAGCACACCCTTGGGGGTCAGCGGGCCCCACCAGGTTCCTCGGTGCGGGGAGCACAATAGGTTTCAATTAAAAGGGACTCTTCACACACGTATTGCAAAAGTATAACTGATACTTGCGTGCCAGAGATCAACAAATGTGACCAGTATGCATGGCAGAAATTCTTATTTTCTGACTGCCTGGAGAAGGACTCTTGATCAGGGAGTGACAGGACAAGGGGTAACGGGTTTAAATTGGAAGAGGGGAGATTTTTATTAAATACTAGGAAGAAATTCTTAGCTGTGAGGGTGGTGAGACCCTGGAACAGGTTGCCCAGAGAAGCTGTGGCTGCCCCATCCCTGGAGGGGTTCAAGGCCAGGCTGGATGGGGCTTGGAGCAACCTGGTGTGGTGGGAGGTGTCCCTGCCCATGGCAGGGGGTTGGAACTGGATGATCTTGAAGGTCCCTTCCAACTCTGACCATTCTTCGATTCCGTAATTCTACGATTCTCTTGTTAATAATTGTCTTCATATTACTGACTTTGAGCATGGTTCATTGTGAATGCATAAGCAGCACTTTGCAAATTGACTGCTAAAAAAAATGTAAAAGCATTGATACAGGGTGAGAAATCTCAACCCAGCAGATGAGGAGTGTGAGAGGGAGGAATGCAGGAAGACTGGAGGAATAAGAAACCATGAGAAAAGTCCATGTAGTGTCTCTCTGTTTCCTCCTTCTTGGGGAAATTTTATCTTTCTGGCAAATGTGAAAGGAAATTTTGACTTTGAGAGCCACACGGGGCTACGACAGGCTTTGCCAGAGCCTGTGGGGCAAGAAAGAGTGTGAATTGCGTAGTGTGGGGTACAGGGTTAGAAACAGTCTGGAGATTCAGGGTGTGTGAGTGGGCTGGATAGAGCATGTATGTGAGCATGGACTAATTTCTACAGGAAAGGAGAAGGAGCTCAATGACAGGCTGATGGATGCTGGCAGCCAGGGTTAACTAAAGACAGAAGTCAACCCTGTTGTCCTGCAGGATGGAGCTGGGAAAAGCAAGTCCGGTAGCTTGATGCCATCAGGAAGAGGAAGCTGCTGGGCTTCACAAACATCAGTCCAGGAGAATTACGCTTCCAGAAGCCTCCAGGATGGATGTCTGTGTGGATACGAAGCACCAAAATGTCATGCAAGTGCTA
This sequence comes from Thinocorus orbignyianus, assembly GCA_013400375.1. NCBI lineage: Eukaryota > Metazoa > Chordata > Aves > Ciconiiformes > Thinocoridae > Thinocorus > Thinocorus orbignyianus. The sequence goes on from VXBW01000926.1 coordinate 224,719, forward strand.
CTGCGGTGCTGCCTTGAAGGTTGGGCAGCAGCTTCCACTCTCGTGCAGATCCTGTGCTGATGAATGGGAGAACTGCTAAAGAAAAGGTCAGAAAACAAACAGAATTAATCTGAAGCATCAAGCTGGCTGTATCAAATTTATTTTCCCAGACTGCATCCCATAGAGCCAGTGTGTCATGAAAGATGGAAACTTCTTTACTAGCCCACTCAGAGAATACAAGGATCTACATTTCTTACAAAAAGAGAGATTTAGCTTTCTCAGGGAAGGAACACCAAATTGGATGATCAGCTGTCACGATGACTTTTGTTGATTGCTGTCTGAGACCACGCCTTTTAGAAATGTTGATGAGGCTTTACAGCTACAGATGTGTTCCCCCTCTTCACTTTAAGCTAATATTTCTAGAAATCTCTTCACAGACTGCGTGTGCTGGCTGCTGACGTGAAATCTGTTGTCCTGTTAGATACAGAAACCCACGGGCAAGAAGTTGTTCACCCTTGACCAACAGCAGTCATCCAGTCCTATGTTAATTCATAATGCTGAATTGGCTTCTGTCCCACCTGAGTCTTATATCTGGCTCCACATGGGTTTCAGAGGTGACAGCAATGGGGCCAAACCTTCCACAAACAGCAGCAGCTGCAGGGCATTTTGTTTTGGGGTGGTGCATGCTGCATCAAGAATGCTATTTTCCACCTGTCATTTGGGCAATTAAAGAGAAATCAGGGATTTAGCCCAACAATCAGGTGCGCTGAATATCTCCCAAATGATCTTTTCTCCCTGCAGCATGCAGAGCTGCACATTTCATGGCTTTTTCTTCCACATCTGTTGAAGTTCTGATGCCAGGTGCTTGATTACAGCAAATCAAGCAACACCTGATTTCTTTTGCACATCCTTTTTCAATGTATCAGGCAAAGATGTAGATTAACTGAAATCAGCAGGGCCCAGTAGATCAAACCTTGCTCTGGAAGGGATGTATGGCATATCCCCACCCACAGCCACTTTGCTGCTTTAAGTGTCATGTATGCCAAATCGGCTTCTTGCCTCAGTTTCTCCATCTGGAGATGGAGGAAAACAAGGAGAAGGAGGAAAGCACCCAGTCCTTTGCATTATTGTTGAAATGTTTAACATTTCCAATGGGTGTAAAAGGTGCTCAAGCTGTTCTATGTCCAATTTCTAAGCAACCCCACTCACATGCATGCTGGTGAAGGCTTCACTATGCTGGATCCCATGAATTGCAAAGTCAAAAGGACCTCTCTGGTGTCCACTCATTGCTCTCTGTTTTATCCTGTGACACCCATTCCCTGGGTCACCTCTCCTACTCTGAACAGCCTCTCAGGGTGTAGATTCTGACAGATGTTTGCCCAAGTCTCTGGCAGTGACAGCTCAGGCTTCATGTGTACTCGTGTTCTTGTGATTCTTCATAATTATACCTTGTTTGTCATTGCCTGGTTCCTTGTGTAACCCCTTGAGGGATGATGTGCCTGGAAGGCACAAATGCAGGCTTTGCAAAGGGAATTTTTAACTAGGTTTGCCTCAGTGCTTCAGAGTTAGAGATCTTTGTAAAATACCCAGAGTCCTTAGATACAAATGTGCTCATCTGCTCCTGCCCCCTTCACAGTCTGAAAGCATCCTCTTGTACCAAATCTAGCAGTCTCTCTGGCCATTCTTCTCCAGCGAGCTCTTTTTCACATAGATGCCACCCTCCAGCCGTCTCATAAATCCTCCTCCACCTCCCGTCTCTCTCTCCTTTTTCACATATGCCTGAGCTGAACAGCTGGAGCTCATCCTTGCACCCAGCTTTTGGGAAGAGACTTCATGGGTGCTGTCGTGACTTGAGGCAGCCTAACTTCCCCTCGTTGCGTGAGCAGATGTGACTGCGCGGTGCCTTTCTCCTTGTGTTTGCTCATAATGATAATTGTGATTTTTTTTAGCACCTTTCCTGAGCTGATGCTCGTTTTGGATGAAGTTCATGGGCTGATGTTGTTGCCTCCATTGACTTCTAAGCACAAATTGTGAATTGGTGGTCAGCTGTCCATGCACAGATAGATACAGAAGGTGGAGAGGAATTCTAATTCAGTGCAAACCCATCCTCCTCTATCATACAGCACGCTCTCTCCACCAGACCCCCACTACCTGACAGGATCGATACCACAAAATTGCATGTCCCTAATTAGCCAATTCAATTGATATCACTAATACTAAGAAACGAGGAACGTCCTGGCTTACTGGAATGAAAGCCCTGCAGTTTTGGCAAGCTGCTTCGATGCTCCCAGTTGCTACAGCAGAGGAAAAAGGCAAAATCCCAGAATCAGTGTGATCCTGTTTTGTCTATCAAGGGCCCCTGTGATCACAGAGCATATTTCTCACCCTGCTCAACGTTTTCTGCGGGAAGAGCTGACATAAGTTGGCAAGGACAGCAAGGAGCCCCTCCTTCTCACTCCTTTCCCAACCAGCGTCAGGAGCAAATCCAAAGACTCTTTGATAAAGCGAACCAAGGCACGATCACAGCGAAACCCTGGTGCTGTTTTTCGCATTCCTCCCCGTGGTGCTAACTGCAGTGTCAGGCAAAGCGAAGCCCCATCCCTCACAGAAGCTGAACGTGTTGCTAAGGCAGATCTCTACACCTTCCTCCTCTCCCCGATGTAACCAGACTTTACCGTGGCTCTCCAAGGTGAAAAGGGAGCTGCTTGAGCCCAGAAACCTATCGGCCATGGGGGACGTGGTTTAATATTCACACTATGGTTCCAAGATTAAATTAGTGCCTGGTGTCTGAAACTTAAAGTGGGTTTGGTGGTTGCAGAAAGCACTTGGTCCTTCTGGGATTGGGTCTACCGTGTGGTGAGCTATCACGCAAGGCATCCTTAGCATGCATGATGCACGCGTGAGTGCCTGTAATTTTATGGATGACCGCACAGAAATGTTCCCTGTGCTATTATATGGATGTCCTCTATGCCTCCACTCCAGAACTCTGGTGCCTTCCCTTTTCCAAGATCTCTTTAGTTCGATGGAAAGATGCCTCTTTCCATTATAATTTGCCTTATGCTGACACCTCTTTCTGCCACATAAAACATGATGCTTCCCAGAAAAGTGTCAGTTCTTACTCAAGACCTCTTATACTTCAAGGACAGGTACAGAGAGAGATTGGAGAAAAGGAATTGATGTAGAACAGAGATATTTTTTTTGTTGGCTGAGGATAATTAGGTTCAGCAGGATGGAAGCTATTGTGTGATGAAGAGCTAAGGTTGTCCATACTAGAGATAAATTCTTTGCTGTGAGGGTGGTGAGGCCATGGAACAGGTTGCCCAGAGAAGCTGTGGCTGCCCCATCCCTGGAGGGGTTCAAGGCCAGGCTGGATGGGGCTTGGAGCAACCTGCTCTGGTGGGAGGTGTCCCTGCCCAGGGCAGGGGGGCTGGAACTTGATGATTTTGAAGGTCCCTTCCAACTCTGACCATTCTATGGTTCTATCTAAGGGCCACTCCAGTCCTGTGTTTCTTTATGAGCTCGCTGTAATGAGCTGGCTTGAAACACAATGTTCACAAAGGATATAAATAAAGATGTGACTCAGTCTCTGTCCCACCTCTGCTCATGAGCTTCCTGCCTGTGGAGGCAGCTGGTGGATGTCTCATGGGGCCAGAGCAGGACCCGACGTACTGGCATCACCAAACATCGAGAGACCTGTGTTTGAGCAGCAGTTCAAGCCCCACGCTACCATGGCAGCACTTTGACTGGCATGGTTATACCTCTTCACTTCTGAGAGAAGGAGAAAGGATGGAAAAACATGGTGCACATCTTACCCAAATTGCAATCTGAGGCTGGGCAGGACCATGGTGATTCCTCAGCCTGGCCTGCTGTGTTAGACACACCAAAAGAAATCCCCATCCTGGTTTCAGCATCAGCTTTTGATCATGACTTTCAATGTTTCTTATTAAATCTTATTATTTAAGCTCAGAAGGCTTCCCCTTCTCCTCTGAAAGTAATGTGCTTGAGTGGTTTCAGGGAACAGTGGGTCTTTTGGCTCCCTGGGTGGGGAAATTGTGGCAGTAAGTGTTTTCAAGGAGAAAATGTTCACATGGGGGGCTTTCTTTTTCTAGGAGGAGGAGGGAAAAGTGATGGTGGAGGTGGGTGGACAGATGGAGAAAATAATCTTTTGGAAGGAAGCTGAAAATTAAGTTTTTGTTCAACAGAAGGAAGGAAAAAGACATTTTACAGCCCTAGCATAGCTGAACTGAAGCTGCCCTCAGTCTTCAGCATTTACTGAAGCTCCAGATGAAGCTTGCAAACGTGGGTGTCTCCAGAACCGACAGTCCTCCTGAAAGAAGGAGGGAATGTACAGACGAGCATCAGCTGTTGATTTATTTTAATGTGGCACCAACAGGACTCCTCCAGCTTCTGGGCTGACCTCATCACAGCAGAAACCCCTGTGGGGTCCAGGTGCTGCTGAGGTGGGCATAATGGGAACCTCACCACTCTGGCTGCTTTTGTGGAGCTACTGGGTGGCTCCACAGTGGGCAAGATGGAGAGGAATCTCAAGTCTGGTGGTAGACAGGCATGATATTAACACAGGACTTCTTCTCTCAGGGCAAGAGAGAGTGCTACGTGGGCATGGTTTGTGCAGCTATGAGTGAGTTTGTGTCTGCAGCATGGATGGGAGTCAAAACAACCCTGTGCAGCGCCACAGGCTCAGGTAAGAGTGGCTGGAGCTGCCTGGCAGAAAAGGACCTGGGGGTGTTGGTCAACTGTGGGCTAAACACCAGCCAGCAGGGTGCCCAGGTGGCCAAAAATGCCAACAGCATCCTGGCCTAGATCAGGAACAACATGGGGAGTAAGAATAAGGAGATGATCGTCCCCCTGGACTGGGCACTGAGCCCACCTCGAGGATTATGTCCAGTTTTGGGCCCCTCACCACAAAAAAAGCCATTGAGGGGCTGGAGCAGGTCCAGCGAAGGGCAATGGAGCTGGTTGAGGGGTCTGGAGAAGTCCTTTGAGGAGAGGCTGAGGGAGCTGGGGGGTTCAGCCTGGAGAAAAGGAAGCTGAGGGGAGACCTTCTCACTCTCTCCAACTCCCTGAAAGGAGGGGGTAGCCAGGGGAGGTCAGTCTTTTCTCCCAGGTCACAGACGGTGGGACAAGGAGGAAATGGCCTTAAGTTGCACCAGGGGAGGTTCAGATTGGAGATGAGGAACAATTTTCACATGGAAAGGGTTATTAAGGCCCAGGGCAGCGATTGAGGCACCATCCCTGGAGGCATTTAAAAGCTGGGTTGACCTAGTGTTTAGAGACACGGTTTAGTGGTGGTCTTCATGTTGATGTCTTTATTGTTGATGGTCTTTAGGTTGATGGTTGGCCTAGACGACCTTAAAGGTTGCAGTTGCATCCCAGAGCAGTGTGCCTGCTGGGGTGGATGTTCATGCATGATGCAGCTTCTTTGAGGGGGTCTGGACTCTGGGTTCAGCTGCAGATTCCCTTGCTGGGAGGTGCAGGGCTGACCCTGGGGAAGCAGGTTGAGGGCCAGCAGTTGTGAGGGATGTCCAACCCTCCATCCTCCTGGGGAGATGGACCTGTGCTGCTCCACAAGGTGCTTTCCTCGTGGGCTGGAGAGGGGAAATAACATCCTTGACCCTGTGGATGCTCCTTGGGGTGCATCATCCAGGGTATCCTTGTGGTTGAAGGGGTATCCTGAGTTTTAGGGTGCCCTGGGGGGAGGATGCTGGGTTCCCCCCCGGGGTCCGTGTGGCCGGGACCGAGCTCGGGGGTGGGTGGGGGAGAGATGGGGA
>VXBW01000926.1:230587-343382 GCA_013400375.1 Thinocorus orbignyianus
CCCCCCGCCCCAATCGCCGGGAGAACCAGCACCCGCGGTACCCCGAGCATCCATGGCAACCCGCAGCGGGATGGGTGCGCTGGATACCCCGGGGTGGGATGGGGACCTAGGTGGAATGCAAACCTCAGGGACCCCTAACTGGGATGATCCCCAGGTGCTCATAGCATCCTGAGCACCCCACGCCGGATGGGTGTCCCAGGAACCTTGGGAAAATCTGGGCGCCCTGGCCACTCCAAGGTGGGATGGGCACCCCGGGCGTGTTAGGACAGTCTGGGTACCCCGAGGCGGGATGGACTCCCTGGACACCCCGGGCACATTAGGACAATCTGGGCTCCCTGGACACCCCGAGGTGGGATGGCTCCATCCCTGGCACCCCATGCCCTTCTCCCAGCCCTGTTGTTTCTTCCTTGGCAGTGCCCTGTGGGTGGCTGATCGGTGCACAGGTCTTTCTCCCTGGGTGGTGGCACCCTGGGAAAGCAAGGGATGACATGTTGGAGGAGTTGGACTACCAAAGAGTCCAACTTGGTGTTTCTTGGTGAATGAAAGCTTTGCTTTGGTATCTTGTCTGAGTGCTCCGGGAATATGTCTGTGTGTGTGTGTGGACTATCAGTCCTGTTTGGAGAAGAGCAGGAGGGTATTTGGGGCTCCTTGTCCAGCTTACAGGGTTATTCTGTTCCTCATAAGGATGAAATCCCTTTTCTGAAATCCTGGGACACTGTTGGAACCGAATCGGATGGAGATGACTTCTATAAGGCAAGCAGGAGTGACTGCCCAAGGTCTCCTCTGTCCCTGCCCCTTTTTTTTTTTTTTTGCTTCTTTTTGCTGTAAGCTGGGAGAGTGGGAGCAGAAAATAACCTGTCATTCTTGAAAGGAATTTTCTTGGGCAGCAGTACACACTGTACATGTTCAACACGACCTGGAGACCTCTCCACTAAGCACATTTACACAGCCAAAGGCACCGAATGGTGGGGGTACAGGATGTCAGACATCCCTCTGTAAGGAGGGAATGGGGGAAGGTGTGGCTCCCACAGCCATTTTCATCAAAACTTGTTGCAGCTTCCCTGGTGTATTGCAGAATTTGCATCCACAAACCTGCAAAAATACGGATGTTGCCATTTACCCTCATTTTTACTAAGCTTTTGGATACTTCTTTGGGGGGATGGAAATGGTTAATGATGAGCTGGGCAACCGGTTGCTATACTGAAGGCTTTTTTTCTGATTCTTGCATTATTCTTCCGTTATTCTCTCTGCTCCCTTCCTCTGCACTTGGATGATTCGGAACAGTTGGGTGAATGGAGGGTGATCATATCATGGCTTTTTTTAATGCCACGCAAGGAGGCATTAAAGATGCTCACTGCTCTGCCATGGACAAAGTCAGCCAGAAACTCAGTCCAGACAATGGCTGTGCTTAAAACTACCCTTGCGAGGAGGGGGATGCAGAACCCCAAATGGTGAACCGTCACCCTCTGTCAATGCAAACATGAAGGCACACGCGATGCTGTAGTAGTTGGTATGCAATTGTAAACTGACAGGGAGGATTTGTCTCTTAAGAATATCATGCTGTCAGCTGGAAATCTTTTCTGAAGCAACCGTAAGCAGATAAGAATTTATAAACTGGAGCCAGGAGGGACACTGCCACTTAATCCATTATCGGTGGCTTTTGTGAGATTTTGAAGATGCTCAGCATGAATCACCTGATGTGTGAGTGTGTGTGAGGTGTGTGTTAATGGCCCTTTATTTGCTCCTTTCTTCCTTTAATCTCTGTTTTAATTAAATTTCTACTTGTGCTGAGGCAGCAAGCAGAAACCTTCTCAAGACTAATGTAGCAGAGCACTGAAGTAATTTTGGAGTAAAGAGTTAACAAGGCATTGCTTTTGTTGTAAAAACCAAGCAACTGCCAGGGACAATATGTGCCTTTTCTGTCTTTTTTGAAACCGGCCTCCCTCAGGTCCTACATTTAAATGCGGGATAAACAAGTCTGATTGCATCTGACAGGTTTCTGTAAAATGGTCTGGAGGCATAGCAGAGAAAGTATGAATGTCACACAGTTTTGTTACGTATCTGCCATTTAACATTTTGGAAAGTGTATTTTAATTGAAGGTCCCCAGTTGTTCTTCCCTTGGTGTCTCGCTCAGTGTTTGAGATATTGAACTTTGATAATTTGGTCACCGTCTGGGACTTTCCTGCTGTGACAACCTCTTCTTGACCTGGCACCAGGGGTGAAGTAGGATTGTTCTTGCTAAAGAAGCAGCTACGATTGCATTAAGTTTTCCAAGGTGGTCTGGGGACTCTGAAGTCAGTCCCTAAATCTTACAAATTTATCTCTGCTATATAAGAAACAAGACTTGTGTAAATAGTAGAGCTGTTGCCCACATGTACTGAAAAATTTTATACTTTTCTGTTAGTCCTGCTGAAAATGGTCACCTTAGTTAGGTAAATCTGAAGACCATGTGGTACTTTTTGGTGGTATTGAAGACATAACATACCATTGAAGTTTAGCATGGCTGGCAGAATACTTGCTTTGCTTTTGATTGTCATGCATAAGAAGGAGTGCACCCAACATGATTCTCAGACTTCAGCTGCAGTTTTAAAACCAGGCAACTGAAACAGGAAGGTCTTCACTGAAGGTTCCTGCAATAATAAACCTGAAAGCTCACTTGCTTTCAGAGTAGGACAGTACTTTTAAATCTGATGTGTCCAGCCCTTTTATTAAAGGAATTCACGGTGCTGTTCGCCTGCTAGACACAAGCACTTTGGAATTCATGCCTGGATTGTTAATCCTGATTTTGGTGTCACAGTTGCACCTGGAGGCTTTGGCTGGTTTGGAGACAGTGAAAACTAAAGCAAGTGGGAAGTGAAGTCCTCCAGGACCACAGCTGATCAGATGCCACTGTCCTCATGTGGCTGTTAATCTTAAAGTCATGGCCAGTGGTTGGAGGGAGGTTATCACTTGATGATATCATGTTGGGGAGGTAGAGGTGAGATTATTTTCAGCGTTCCTGTGAGTATTTCCCTTCCCATAACCCAGATGTGGCTGTTTCTCTGGGGTGACGGAAGGTGATCCATTGTGTACTTTCCTAATGCTGGGCAAAAGCTTGTGATTTATCTGGTAACAATCTCCCTAGTGATGCAGCCAGATAAACTCCAGGAAATTTTTTCTGTCCACCCTCTCTGAAATATGGTTTGTGATAACTATCAAACAAGGTATGTATGGCTGTTTGGAGAGGGACCGAGTGGGAAAACTCCAGCCATATCTAATCTCCTGGATTCTGAGATGAAAAATATCAATCTCTGCATCAGTGGTTCTGCGTGCTGTTTATTTACTAGTACCAGGGCAGTCTGGCTTGAACAGTTCCAGCCAAGGAGACTTCCATTATTTCTCAAGACATACACCCCATCTCCCTGCCCCAGGGTTCTTCCAAGATTGTCTGTTCAGTCTCCTTGCTTAATTCTCCTTTTCGGCCCTGGTATAGCTCGGTGAGTTACCCTCCTTGCCTAGAGTTCCATCTTCTGAATCTCTGTGGCTGTTGCATTCCTTCCTTCACTCCTGCTCAGCCTTGCTGGATGTGTTTAACACTTCTACTGTGATGTGTGGGCTGTGTACTCTGTTAGGGCTGTGGTGTAGTTCCCAGTTTTGCTGGTCCAGGAGGCTAGCAATATGGTTTTTGCTAGCCTTTGGGCAAAAGGGGAGACCTGAGTGCCATCTCCCATACTCTGTGGGCAAGAGGCTCTTTATTGTCACTTGTCTCTGTGTCCTCAGCTTCAAGAAGGTTTAGCAATCTCTGTGGGCAGCAGATCAATATTACGTGGTAGAAGCTAAGAAGTGTTACTGTCTCCTCTTTTAAATCCTTCCCTCCAGCCTCCTGCTCAGGTTTGCTGCTCTTTCCTGAGCCTCCTCTTGTCTTAGAAGGTGGATTTCCAGGGTAAATGACAGCAAGCAGGATTTCTTCCTGTCGGTTTTGTCATGGGTTAATGCACCTATGATATTTATGCAAAAGAATGCAGGCGCTATATAACAGAGACAGCCCGAGCTAGTCAGAGATACTCTTGTCAGCACTGGCTGATTACTCATGGGTTATTCTTTATTATTTGTATTACAGTGGCATCTGGAGGCTCCCGTCGAGATCTGAGTCATGTTGTGCTGGGTGTTCCGTGGTCCCCTGTACTTGCTGCTCATTCATACAGGCAGCTCTCGCTCATGTGTCCGGGGGATCTCTGGGGGGTGATGTGGGGTTCACATCTCCAGACTATCATGTGAGGCAGGGTGGTACCTTTGTGGGATGGTTCTTCTTAGTCCCTCCTTTTGCTGGGAAACCTGAAGTCACTGTCAGAGCAGCGGTTTGCTGAAGGGTGTGAGCTCCCAGAGACACAGTTGTGCAGCTCTTTACCCAGGAGGCAGAGGCTTTGCTGCTTTTCCTGGCCCACGGGGCCCAGGAAATGATTATACAGTCTTTACCTATGTTTTTGCAGTTGCTGTTCCAAACTTTACATCCCATCGACACATAAATATGTCGGACTTTTTTTTTTCTTCTCCTTTTCGCTGGTATTTTATGAGTTTGTGAAATACACGTGGACGATAGTAATCTGGCTGGTGTAGGCATTTCAGTAATTGTATGTTGTTCATAGCAAAGGCTGTCCTGCTGCCAGCTCCATTTTGTGTGCTCGCTAGATAAAACTAAGTGGAGAGTCAAAGGACACCAGCAGCTGATGATCATGGGGATTAGAAGTTGGGGTGCAGGCAGTTCAGCAGGGATTTGCCAAGAGTGATGCTGTGAGATAACCTCAGCTCCCATTGCTGTCATAATTGGTCCTTCTTTGAAGTACTATTTCATCTTCTTCAGCCTTAGAGAGTCAGAAGTTTCCTCATATGAGGCTTTGAAGGATTCCTGCTTCCTGCTCTTCTGCTTTCATTCTTTCCTGGATTGTGCTGGGTTCCCTCTGACTTGTCAGTGTGTCTGGGTTGTAAGTATAAAGTTTTTCCTGCCTGAGTTTCTCAGGTTTATATGATCTCCTCCCAGGCACTAGATTTTTCCCAAGCTACTGAACTTTGATTTATTGCATTTTAAACTGCCTCAAATTGCCCTGCGCTCTGACCATGGCAATTTATCAGTCTTACTTTTCTCATTGTCCTTTTCAAAATATGCCGAAGCCTCATAGAATCATCATAGAATCATGGAATGGTTAGAGTTGGAAGGGACCTTAAAGATCATCCAGTTCCAATCCCCTGATGTGGGCAGGGACACCTCCCACCAGAGCAGGTTGCTCCAAGCCCCATCCAGCCTGGCCTTGAACCCCTCCAGGGATGGGGCAGCCACAGCTTCTCTGGGCAGCCTGTTCCAGGGTCTCACCATCCTCACAGCAAAGAATTTCTTCTCTTTGCTTACACTGACCTCCTGAGTGACAGGGACCTAAGTAGCCCCCGCTTCATTTTGTTTCCTAAACTATCGAAATGGCAGTTTTTGTGGGTACCCCTGTATCTGGGAAGGTTTCTAATACAGAGGCTTGGAAGATTTCAGATTTGGCAGCTGTTCTTACCTACTGCTGTTAGGATAATTGCAGGAACCAGCTACTTCTGCATCACTGAGATTGTTGCCCGTGGCAAGTACATAAGTACATGTTGTTTTGCTTGCGGTGCGTACCTTCACAGTGGCTACTTATTTCAAGCTGGGGATCCACGTTTCCTCTTACTTGGTCTGCCTTGAAATTTTAGGACATCTCAGAAATCTAGTTCTGAACTCTCCTGAGGAGTGGGGTTTGCAATCCCCGTGTTTCCATGTTGTTTCTATTCAGAAATGGTTGATCTAAGATTAACCTAAATCACAGCGCTGCACAGGTGCTGAGTTCTGTGCCACAGCATGACAAATCCCAAAGTATTGGGGATGAGCTGAATTTTAACTCAAATGTAGGGTCAGGCACAGGGATACTTGCCCGTAATAAGGTCTGTCTTGATGTAACTATGTGGTTAAAATCGAGGTGGGGTAGGTCTCCATTATCATAGAATCATAGAATGGTTGGAGTTGGAAGGGACCTTCAAGATCATCTTGTCCCTGCCCAGGGCAGGGGGGTTGGAACACCTCTCACTAGAGCACGTTGCTCAATTCATTCTTGGGGATCTCTAGCTGATAAAAAAATGTTATATACAAGATTCTAGTTCATGTTTATACTGCTGGTTATATGGCCTCCCGGTTACAGGATTAAAGTAGGATTGTGTTTTAAAATTACAGGGTGGAGGGTGCAATGGTGGTATTATGTTTATACAATTCTCCATTAGTCCACCTCGGTTCAACTCTTTGCTGAAGCACAAGGAAGGATTCTCAGCTCTCAGAAAACTGTCAGGTTAAGCCTCAGGGCTATTTTATGCAAAACTCCGAAAAGTAAATGTTAATAGTTCTCAGCCAACCTCAGAGATAAAATACCATGCAGGGTCTGGCTTTTTTTTTTTTTTAAATTAAAACAAAACAAAACAAACCACCACAAACCAAACACTTAATGCAGTAAGTATAAACTTTTAAAAATTATTATTATTTTGGAAAAACAGTAATAAGATTTTAGACAAATTCTAAAATACAAGCATTGATTGCAGAGTCTTCTTCCTCTCTTTGTTGTTCCATATCCAGTGTTTGGGTTTCATGCTGGTAACACTGGCACTTCCAGATGTTCCTGCATGTGTGGGCTTACACACACGTGCAGGGGTATATGCAGGCATTCTCTATTGGCTGTTGAACTCATAATTTTTACTACATGGCCAGAAAACACCCTATGTGTAGTGTCAGAACTTGAGAAGATTGGTAGCTCCCAGGTTATATCCCAGTCCTTTCAGCAAAGCCATGGCTGGGGAGCTCTGTGATGGCCGGTGCCGATGTCACTAACAGCCGGTGGGATAGTAAAGGAGCCTGGCTTCTGCAGAGACAAGGGACCATGAGCAGAGCTGGAAATCTGGGATCCTTTGTACCCAGGGGAATTAATCCAGGGCACTTTGGGGGGGTATTTGTCTCTTACTTGGGGAGCTGAATGCGAGGGTGAAAGTCTTTGCGAGCTGCCCCTGCCTGGACATCCCTCTGGCTTCACCCTATTTGAAGGCTGTAGCTCTAACCCTGACCCGGTCAGAAGAAATGTAATCATGTTATGCTTGGTTCATTCTAATTTACATTGACTTCCCATATGTCAACATACGATTTAAAAACCCCACTGATCATCTTTTATCCTCTGTTAGGCATAAGCTCTGCTTGATTTCCCTTGAACTGCTACTTGGATGGAGACGTGACTGTGTTTTGTGCTCTGCTGCTCATCAACACCACTTAATGTAAAGATGAGTATTAGAGTCTTCACTTGCCACTGGACAGGCTTTTGGCAGATAAGCCAAGCAGCCAGAGGTGCAGACCTTATTTGTCATCCAGATTCCAGCCCTTCATCAGAAGGTTTGTTCAGATGTCCTCTTTAAGTTTTAATTGTTTAATATAGAACTTAATTTTATTGGTGTTACTCAGGATTTCATTGATTTGAGCAACTGGTGCCATTGCGTTTTTTACTATCTATCTATCTTGCAGGCTCATTTTTGTCCATGACGTGTGCCAGTTTTTTGTCCTTAACAAGTATTTACTAGGTAGGAAGGGAAGAGATGGTTTCCCATAGAAATATTGAGTCACTGTAGAAGACAGGATGCAAATAACTGCAAATGTTGCAAACAGAATCTGGTTATTACGTGAGTGAGTGAGTCACTTGAATAGATGGGGTAGAAAGTGGAAAAGAGAAAAATGTGCCTCACTAATTGATCACAGTGCAGCGTTTCAGTGAGCACAGAAAGAAGAGAAGTAGCTGGAATAAAAATTTACTTATTTTTATTAAAAAAGACAGCGAACACATTGTAAGGACCCTGGGTAATCTCTGATTTTAGTGCTTCTTAGTACCTGTTCCCATCTCAGTCTGTGGCTTAGTGTACCAGCTTTAACGGTACAACCCTTCAACAACTGTATCCTTTAACAGGCATGAAATAAAATAAAAGGTGCTAAAAGTTCTCCCAGCTCAAATTCGGGAATACCTTTTGTTTTAAAAGCTTTAGAGCCAAGTGATAAGTGCTGACAGCTGGGGGCTTTGCTCCTCTGCTTGAAATCTGCCCTGCGTTAGCTGTGGCGGAAAGTTCTCACCATATGCTGGATGCCTCATGGCCTGTGGAGATCGTCTGGTGTTTGGTGCATTTCCTTCAAAAAGTTGTTTGCAGACCTTATTGGCCTGCACTGGAGGACTTAGCAGGGAGGTGAAAAAGCAGCTTGAGCTTTCAACCAGAGAAGTTCTGCAGGTGGGATCCGTAGCAATGAAAAGAGTGAGCTCTGGTTGCTCTTGCTCGTGCTCTGTGTGTTTGGTGGCTGCGCAGATATTGTCAGTCCAGCACGAAGCCCAGGAGGCTTCGTGCAATGGGTGGGAACGGAGACTGAGGGTAAACTCCCAATTTGGAAATGTTAATCCTGCATCCATTATTAATAACCCCACTGTGAAAGGAAAAAAAAATGCTTTGCTGCAAACGAAGCTATGACACAGGGAAGTGGCAGGCAAAATTAAAATTTCATACTTGCTGTGGTCTTACAATAAAGGTTTTGTGATACACACCCAGCAATGCCGCTATAAATAGTCTCGTTATCTAATCTTTCAACTCAGAATATGACAGAAGATTACAAGTAGGAAAACAGTTCAGTGTAGCTTTTAGCAATTTTCCCACTGCTTCCCTTGCTCCTGCTGGAGCATTATTGCTGCTCTCCTTTTAATTCACATGGAGACAACATTATTCAGAAGTACAGAATGTCACTAGGAGGAGGAGAGTTCAGATAAAACCCAGAAGATTTATGACATAGTTTAGATAAGGCCTTGTAGGAACCGAGACGAGGAAAGTTATGATACTTTGCAGTCCAGCGGCATTTCTCAGAGTGCGGTGAGAACTTCTTGGTGCCAACTCCCTTGGGTCAGATATGGAGCAGGGCATGTTTTAATAAGGTGCTCTACATGCTTGATTACAGAGGGAACACTTTTGCTAATGAATAACCCAGACACATCATACATGCGGGCTCTGTCCACATGGGTCTAGGACCTGATCCAAAACCAACAGAAAGTTCGGCATAGCTAGCACAGAGAAAACATCTTTTTCTTTTTGATCTTATTTCCCATGGGAGAAGGAGAAGTTGGCTGGTGGCAAGGATAACAATAGTTCCTCTCCTCCCCTCTCTCCTCATTTCTGACTCTTCTTTGGAGCCCTCTCTGGCCTGTTTCACAGGAGGCATCTGAAGTCAGTGAGGAGGGGTGGCTCCTGGGGAAGGTCCCCATGAGCATGGGCAGCTATAAACGACCTTCTGCAGCCTCTGTGTATTGCCACAAATAACCCTTTCCCATAGAGGACTGTAGATTGCTTTCTGAACTTTCATGAAGTTTTCTTGTGGTGTCCACGGGAGGAGGCGTGAGGGAGTACAGCTGTTGTAGATGTGAAGCCCCACAAGACTTGAACCGCTCTCTTTTTGCTAGACTGAGTATTTATTCCAGACCCCAGTGCTTCTTGCTCACTGTGGGGTGGCTTCCCCACTATGTGGCTTGAAGGAGGCTCTTCAGTGGCATTGTGTCAGCACGTGTTCAGGCAGCTCAGTGGAGGTGCTGGTGGTGGGCACAGGCATGCTGTCCAACCATGGCCGTGGCCAACTACAGAAATCTTCTGTGCCTCTATTGTACCTTCTCATGGAGGAGCTAAACCAACAGAACCTGAGGAATTTTAGCTGTTGTAGGAAAGAGAGCTTGTCCCATCCCCTTGTCCTAAAACAGGCTGATGTCTAGGGAAGTAAAATGATTCATTTATATTTTGCACAACAATTCAGCAGGAGGAAGGCTCAACTGATCTGTTGAACACAGTAGTCCTATATTCATCAATTTCTATAGGGTTGTATTAGAAATAGTGTGACCAGCAGAAGCAGGGGGGTGATTATCCCCCTGTACTCAGTGCTGGTGAGGCCACACCGTGAGTGTTGTGTCCAGTTCTGGGCACCTCAACACAAGAGAGATATCAAGGTGCTGGAGTGAGTGTAGAGGAGGGCAACAAAGCTGGTGAAGGGCCTGGAGCATAGATCTTATGAAGAGTAATTGAAGGAGCTGGGTCTGTTTAGTTTGAGGAAGAAGAGGCTGAGGGGACATTTCATCACTCTCTACAACTGCTTGAAAGGACGTTATAGAGAGGTTGGTGCTGGTCTCTCCTCACAGGGAATTAGCGATAGAACAAGAGGGGATGGCTTCAAGCTGCAACAGGGTAGGTTTAGGCTGGACATTAGGGAAAAATTCTTCACAGAAAGAGTGGTCAGACCCTGGAATAGGCTGCCCAGGGAGGTGGTCAAGTCACTATCCCTGAATGTGTTTAAGGGTCATTTAGATGTGGTGTTGGGGAATATGGTGTAGGGGAGAACTTTGTAGAGTGGGGTTGATGGTTGGAGTCGATGATCCCAAGGGTCTTTTCCAATCTGAATGATTCTGTGATTCATGTGATCCAGGCTCTGGATCCAGTTTTGCCTCCTAGGGCAGTGCTGGGACTCGGACATTTTCCCCTGTGCTTCCAGGGGACACAGGCGAGCAGGCGTTCACCTCCAGCTACCCATGTCACCCCTTCGCTGTTCCATGAAGCATCAGCCGTGTCCTTCTGGGAGGAGGCAACGGTGTTCAGCTACCACTGACCCACTCCCTTGGGCACTTCTCTCTCCTGTAGCCCTCTGAAAAGCATCCTTAAATACTGATAAAAGACAAAGAGCCAAAGGACATCCCCAACAGTGCTTGTGTGAACTGAGGCCTAATGCAGCAAATTCTTCACCAGCCCAGGTTCTGGTATTTCAGCTTAAATTCCCAGGCATGAGCAATTCCGAAGCGCTGGCAGGTGAAATGCTTTCTGGATGTGGGCTTTCTCGTTCTGTAGCCTGTTCAGCAGGAAGGAGAGTTACCTTCTCATGATTGGATTCTGCAGGCAGATCAAATTTGCTGTTGGAACAGAGGCTTTATATATAGTAAAATGCTCCCAGGTGTGCTTTTTAGTTGCGCTTCTGGGCTAAAGCAAGGATTTATTAATAAGAGGCACCCAAACCATATTATGCACTGAGGCAGAGCTGGAACAGGGTGCTTTTGCTGTGATTCAGGGAGCTGATTGAATTCAGTTACAGGTGCCAAGTATTTATGTCCTTGCCTGAGTTTATCTGTTAAATTTGAGGGTGTTAAAAGCAGGTGTTATTTTGGGAACAAACGTATTAAATAGTGATGGAGAGTTCCAGCTAGGTATTGGTAGGATGGTATTTTATTATTATTGTGTGTGGTTGTCCAAATTGTACTGCTCAGACCATCAAAACAGAAAGCCTTGGGGGATAATACATTGCTCTAGATTTGCACCAGAATACTTGAGTTCAGAGAACCATTCTGAGATTGCTTGGTGTAAGGAAGAATACAGTGAAATGATACTTTTTGTATATGTACAACTGCTTACAGTATATTGTTATGCAGTTGTATTTGCTGTAAAGTCCCTGACTGTCCACATTTCTATGTTAACACAGAGGGCGGTGGGTGTATTTTAATTTTGTTTTTTAGCATATTGACAAATGTCCAAACTCTAGAGAAGCCGTTCCTTGCCTTGGAAACCATTGCAAACACACCTTTTGTTCACTCTGCCTCCTACCAGTACTCTTTTGTGCTCCTTTGTTTAATTTGTTCTGTAACTTCACCTAAAATAGCCCCTGGCCTTTGTTTTTGTTTCTAGCTTGTTTGTAGTTCTTAATGGTTTTAAATTATTTTGATTTTATTATCTTACGACCTCCTTAATGACTATTTTACCCTATTAGTCGTTATTTAGCCTTTTAATCTTTCCACGGGTCACCTCTAAGTCCTTGACTGGTGACTCTTTGCAGTTGAACCAAGACTCAGGGTGGGAATGAAGAGCTTCAGGCAAGTTGTCGCGTTTCCAGTGCCTCTGAGCTTTCTTGTGCCTCGAAACCGAATGCCGCTCACAAACTGCCTTCTGCCATGCTCCACCAAATACTGAGATGCTGTAATTATTTATGACAGTTAAAAATCTCCTGGAGTATTAAAGTAAAAGCCAAGCATACAGGGACAACACATTCCTGTGGAGGAAGGTTGGAGTGGGAAAGATGGTTTGATCTGTCTGCAGGTCACGTTGGCAGGCAAGCTAGAAGTGCGTGTAAGAGATGGAGACCTAGATGTGCTAGATTTAAGGGGGAACTCCGTAGCTGCTGCCATCGGACTATTTTCAGGTGTTTGGATGAGTGAATGACCCAAATATAGCTTAAGCCTGTGACTATTTCATTTTAATAGCAATGCAAATGCTGTAGGTGAAGGCTAAGAGCGCTGCATCTAATTTAGCAGTGTTGCTTTAGCAACATCGTGCAGGATGCAAATAGTCTCCTTGGTAACACTTCCTAAGTGTCATTAGATAAGCGATGGTTATAAACACGGAAGCAGAGCAGAATGAGAGACATGCTCTTGTGCTGTGCCTTTTTATAGCCCCAGACATCACGATTAGCAGGATGGCAAAAGGAGAGAGGAAAGCTGTTCTGGGGATTGCAGCGCTGGTTAGCGTTTGATGCATTGTGCTCTGGAAAACCACACCAGTGATGATGGGAGTTTCTTACTTGGCTTAAATAAGGTTTTAACTAAAGGGAGGGTGTTGTCCCTGCCTGCTGATGACACTCCTCAGAGATATACACCACCTGTCCTCCTGCCTCTCCGGGTGATGCAGATGTTAGTCCTCCCATTCTCCACCCTAATGACATAACTTGTGTCTTGGTGAGTTTTGAATCTACAGGTTGGGAATGGGAGAGGGAAGGAGACCCCAGAGCTCAGCGTGACTATGACCCTCCCATCTTCACCCTGGAGAGGATATGGAGGTTGAGGTGGTGGTGGAGAAAGGTGGGCTGGGATCGAGTACAGGATCTGCTCCCCTTCTACCAAACTTCCTCTGCCCCAGTGTCACTGCCAGTGGATTTCCTCTCCAGAATCAAATTTGGGTTTCTCTGTTGAATTCTGAAGACCCTTTTCTAGGGATCACTGACACAATAAGGATGAAGGTGAGAAATGGCATCACTTAATGCTTGGAAAAAAGGCAGTTGTTTTTTTTCCTTAAAGCCTCAGCTGCTAGTCTGAAGGGATTACATGAGAATCCTAGCTTTTGATAAACTCCCCTTTATTTTATATACTTCTCTGTTTCAGAGAAAAGCTGCAAAGTATAAAAGGAGTATGACTTAATGGCTCAAAAATCAGAAAGCATACAAAAGAACCACCAATGCTTTTGTTTTCAGCTGATCTTTATTTTAATCCCACTGGTTGATGCCCAAGAATCTCATCCAAGGAATCTGAATGCCTGATAATGTCAACTGGAGCACATGAAAGACAGAGGAAGGAGCCAAGTCCACAAGAGCATCAAAATAGGTTTATTCTGGTTTGGGATGAAAGTCTGAAAAAGCAGATGGTTTTATTTTATCATGAGCTTGACCCTGCTTTGGTAGAGGGAGTCAATTGGTTGACTTTGCATTTTTTGGGGAAGTCTTCTGAACCAAAGCTAAGCCAGACCCTTGTAGCCAAACACCTCCTAGTCTGTGACCTTCAGGTCCACACACAAGTCCAATGACTGGAGACTAGTGAGTCCAAGGGTCCCTTTTCCATTTGAGCAGTGTGCAACACCCAGTGATTTAGATACATAGCAAAAGACTAACTGCAATTTTTCCTATTCTGATACAAAAGTGAATTCAAATGTCAGTAGTCTCTTTTTACACAGAAAACTCAGAATAAAAAAGGCCCAACAACCAACCACCCCCCACAGCCCTTTTTAGCTCCTAAATCCTCTTGGAACTCATCCATCTTCATATCGCTCATATCTCATGGCCTCCATGGTAAATGTCAGTGCTAATTAATGAGACCTTGGCCCTCGGTGTAGTTAAGATGAGTAACAATTCAACGATTGTTTGTGAGATGAGTGCCCTTGTATCTCCCCTTCCCAGAGGAAGTCACTGGGGCTATTAACTTTGCGTGTGACAAGCTGCAAGAGACAAAGTCCAAAACACCACTGTACCTCTGTAGTATCAAAAGTATGCAGATAAAGCTGCCCTGAGCTGGGCAAGAAAAGTGTTTCCTAAACCTTTTATGAACTTTTCCCCTTACCATAAAAAAAGACATTGAGGGAGCGGGTCCAGAGAAGGGCAATGGAGCTGGTGAGGGGTCTGGAGAAGAAGCCCACTGGGGTGTTCAGCCTGGAGAAAAGGAGCCTGAGGGGAGACCTTCTCGTTCTCTCCAACTCCCTGAAAAGAGGGGGTAGGCAGGGGGGGTCGGTCTCTTCTCCCAAGTCACAGGCCATGGGACAAGAAGAAATGGCCTCAAGTTGCACCAGAGGGTTTCAGATTGGAGATGAGGAGCAGTTTTGACATGGAAAGGGTCATCAAGCCTTGGACTGGGCTGCCCAGGGCAGTGGTTGAGGCACCATCCCTGGAGGGATTCAAAAGCCAGGTGCTTAGAGACGTGGTTTAATGATGGTTTCTTTATCAGAGTTTGGTTGATGGTTGGACTAGATGATCTTAAAGGTCCCTTCCAACCTACGCAATTCTATGATGAAAATGAAAAGTCTTGTCTGGATGCATGTGGTGCTGTGGCCACGTGTATGGACACTACAGGACCAGCTCGGACTTTTCTGCACTTGCACCACATGATAGAAACCCTTAAGTCCTTGGGAACTCTCTGGTGCCACCACTCCTTGTCATTACTTAAGGCAGGTGTCTCTGTGGCTCTTCACTGACCTCCGGTTTTGCAGAACCAAAAGTCAAACCATGCAGGGTGATTTAGACCTGATTCTGACTTGATCTAGCTTAAGAGCTGGCTGGTATTTTGTTCCCATAAGGGCCATAAAAGGCAAAGCACCATCATATGTGGCATTATCAGACTTTATTGTCGTTCTCAGCCTGAGGTGGGGTTCAGCCTGAGACTCAGTTTCCACGACAGGTTGGACTGCATCAGCTCATCCCAGTCTGTGCAGTCTTTTTGTCACTTGTAGGCATCTCAGAGGGGTACATTGGCTCTACCCATGCCCTGGGGTGGTCGATGCAGCCTTGACCTGAGTCAGCTTGGGCTTTTCTGCTCTTGCACTGCAGGCTTATCCCAAGCAGCACCTCTGCATGATGCTGGTTCATTGCCTGTTCATTAGCAAGAGCAACGCTTTTGTGTTCCCAGCCGAGCTCCCTGCACCACCTGGGTTTTCCTTGGAGATCTCCTGTTCGCACATGGAGCCAGCCTTGCTTCTCAGTGCTGATGGGAGCACAGGGCCCTGTGATGCGCTGTGAGTCAGAAATCCCCCAACCTCACCTCGCACACCTGAGACCAGAGGGCTCTGGCCTTTGTGCAATTGCAAACTCCCTTTAAATCAGTGCTTCATTACAAGCAAGGCAGCTCTGGCTTTTCTGAGACCATGTGATTTTGGGGTTGTTTTTTTTGTCCATAGTGGGAACCGGGACTTTCACACCCCATGGTAGCTTCCTAACCTGCGATGAAACCCCTTCTTTTCTCTCTGAACCAGTTGATGCTGTGATTTTGCAATGCAGCCTCAGCTGGTGGTGGAATAGCAGCGGGGGTCTGCACCGTGGCCCTGATGAGGGATGCTCTGTCCCATTTGGGGCAGTGGCAGATGTTGCTCCCCAGCTCCTGACCTGTCCCATTCCCATCCGCTGTGCCCTGGCTCCTCCATGTGTACCCCCCCACTAGCCACCCAGTACCAGGCACTGCCCCTTGCCCACCTCCCAGTGACTGGGGTGGCCCATAGATGGGGACTGAAGTGTCCTCCTGCTGTAGGAGGGTACCCCAGTGCCCAGTCCAGCACATGAGACTCTAACCCTCTGGTTCACCCTTTGCTGCCTGTTTCTGTGAATACGCTCCTTTTTGCATGTCTTCATGTGAAAACAGAAGAGTTCACGACAAAAATCCTTCCCCAGCAGCTGGGGCAGCCATGGGAGGACTTTCCCTTTGACAAAGGAGTCTCAGTCAGTATTCAACCTCTGACAGCAGATGACTTTTGGCCACTCTCTCTTCTTTTCTTGCTCAGATGGGGCTGTTCTCTCTCACTCTCTGGGTACTTCCTCTGCAGCTGGGAGATTCTTTCACTCTTTCATGCCCTGTGTTTCGCACTGGCATCCCTCTCTGTTTTTTTTAGATTTTTAGTGGCCTTCCTTGTGCAAATAATATGAATTATCTACTCTTTTTTTTTTTTTTTTTGACAAGCATCTTCTTAGCAGAATATTAATGTATATAATTAAGGTAGTATTTGGCTGTTGAATCACACTGTTCATCCCAAAATTGGCTTAATTACGCAGCTGCTCCTCTAGAATGAGGCTGTGTTTGTTTAAAAGCTTAAATAGGGAGATAGGGGCAAAATCTCTTCCTCCAAGGAGAAAACCTCCATTTCAGATTGCTAGCTGTGTTGTAAACAGTGGCTTCTTTATTTTAAGGAGGAGAAGTCGTCAAGGGAATGGTACTGCTGATTTTTCTTTTAATCCTTTATATTGGGAATGAGCCACAATCTCCCCTGGATTAATTTAGGGTTTTTTTCCTGCATTATTGAAAGTAAAAAGCTGGAGAATCTTGCATTCCTTGGGTGAGCTCACATGTGATTCCTCTGGTTTTTCTCTCTCTCTAATGTCTTGACACTCGGGCACCCCTAACAGCCAGATGAAATCTGTTGGTTAAGGCACCTGCTTTCCACCAGCTTCCAGTTTGTGAACCATAAACCCAGCTTTAACAGCAGCCTTAACCTCTCCGTTTTTACGACAACATGGAAGACAAAATGCCTCCAGACAAGTCTGTGGGATGACTTCAGCTTTTCTGCGAGGCAGCTGAGAAGTTATGTTCAATTTTACTGTCAATTCTTCCACTTTAAATATCGCTGCTGTAAACTGTCAGCCCCTCCTGCGAGTATGTTAGTGTTTGGAACTGTGCAGTAAATCACATTATAGCTGCCCTTTATTAACTCTGATGCTCAAGATTTCAGCAGTAGAGGTTTGATTCAGAGAAAATGAATGAGGATAGTTAAAGTCAAATATAAATAGAGCTCATTAAAAAACAAACAAACCAGCCTCTGTTTCATTATGTGGCTCTTAACTGCACTGGGAGAGTAGAAGTAACTCTCATTAAAGTCCCCTGGCAGCCTTGTTCTCTTCATCTTCTTCTGCAAACTTGCTCACCAGCTCGTAGGGGGTCTTGGGGACAGGAAAGCAGCCTGCACCTTGGAATGGGAGAGGAGGAGAAAGCAAAGAGCAGCAGCTCCAGGTGCATGTGCACACAGTAAAAGGAGTGTACCCCTGCCAGAGCATCCGCACTTGCACCCAAGACCCTTCTCCTGCAAGCACTCCCCTGCACCCAAGACCCTTCTCCTGTGCTCTCAGCAGCACCCTGTCCTTGCTTGGCCAGGCTAAGCCAGGGGAGACGCCCTGATTTCTCCTCCTTTGCCCAGCCCACCCTGTTCGGATGCTGCTCTGGAGCCAGCTCCGTGTATCCTGTTCCCACTGTGCAATGGGATCAAGATCACTCCTTGGGTTGGGAGCGGGGAGAACATCCTCTCTATGCCACCCCCACCCCCCAACCACCACAGCAAAGCCCAGCATTGCCTGTAAAATGAGAATAAGCTGCTTATTCCCGAGTGCAGTCTGTGGGGAGCCTCTGCCCTTTCATCACCGCAGCCCTAGGAAGAGCTCAGACTCCGATTTACACACTCACCGTCCCTGTGTAGGTGGGTTTATTCATTTCTGGTGGGTTTTCAAGTACATATGTTTTGGGGGAAGGGAGAAAGTAAAAAAGCAGTGATGAAGTCAGAGCATGGAAGAAAACCAGCTATGGTAACAAAACACAAATGTATAGCAGTCTGTGCTGAAGGA
This sequence comes from Thinocorus orbignyianus, assembly GCA_013400375.1. NCBI lineage: Eukaryota > Metazoa > Chordata > Aves > Ciconiiformes > Thinocoridae > Thinocorus > Thinocorus orbignyianus. Next base: position 248,509 of record VXBW01000926.1, read on the forward strand.
GTAAAGGTTGCAGAATGGTACCCAAAGCTTCCAATTCACTAATTTGCAAGCAACCATGGACTTTGATGAGGCTTCAGCTATTGCCTTAATGAACAGGACATAGAATCATAGAATGGTTAGAGTTGGAAGGGACCTTCAAGATCATCCAGTTCCAACCCCCTGCCATGGGCAGGGACACCTCCCACCAGAGCAGGTTGCTCCAAGCCCCATCCAGCCTGGCCTTGAACCCCTCCAGGGATGGGGCAGCCACAGCTTCTCTGGGCAACCTGTTCCAGGATCTCTCCACCCTCACAGCAAAGAATTTCTTCCTAAAATCTAATCTAAATCTCCCCTCTTCCAATTTAAAACTGTTACCCTTGCCCCATCAGTGTATTTCCTGAAAAAAGAGCCCCTCTCCTGTAGCTCTCCTCTAGGTTTCCTTCAGATACATGTTTAACTTCATGAGATCCTGTCTGTGAAGGTAGAGTGAATGGGAAAAGATTCCTGGCAGGGATATTGGATGATGTTTGAAAGGATGACCTGTAGTTCTGGAAAAGGAAGCTACTTTTAAAGCAGAGTTAAGACATATTTTCTTTTAAAAAGGATCTATTAAAGAAAAGACCGCGTGAAATCTCATTACTGCTAATGCAATAGCACCAGTGGAAGACAAATATTCTGCTTAAGGGAATAAAACTGCAATATCTCTCGAACAAATCTTGAACAAGAGAGCTCAAAAGCAAATAGCAGCTTCATGCTATTTACAGTTGCTCTCCTGGAACACATGTGGAGCCTGCAAGGGACCTGGCTGTATCACCTGGACTTTTCTCGTGGTTTCCCCCTGTTACAAGCACCAGTTCAGTCCCAGTGCTGTCACCAGTTCAATCCCAGCATTAGTAGCACTGGGAACACGAGGTCATGGAGTCCTTGATATTTTAAACCAAGGTATCATCAACCCCTGCTCCCTGCAGTTTCAACTGTCGTGATGCCTGAGTGCCTGCCACGAGGGCTCCCACCATTCCAGCCTTACATGGAAAACTATTCCAAAGTTTTAATTAATTTTAATTCATGATCGCAGAGCACTGTGCTGCGTGCAGATGGAAATCAGTAGAGGAGTGTTTGTTCATCATGCTTTAGTATTTTTTTATGTATACATATGTTTTACAAAAAGAGTTGCAGCTTAGTCAGAACCTGGACTGGACTGTGCCCGACTGTTTAATTACTGTTTACACAGAAGTAATTTGCAAAGTGTTAATTTCCGAAATCAATGCACTCCAGTCCAATAAATATTTAATGCTTCCATCTGCCATTTTTAGGTTACTTACCAACCCTGCTCCATGAAGTCTATGAAACAGTTGTCTGATGTTGACATAAAGAAGGGTTTTGAGCTCCAGCTTGCACGGAAGCCTATAAAAAAGCAGGCTTCTAAAAACCCAGTTATATTCTCTTTTCTAGATTAAATATGGATAGGGAGAACATTGCATATGGAGACAGGGTTATAGCATGCCCGTGTCAAATTACCTCTGAATTTTATGAGGGGAAATACATTGAGTCTTTCCTAGTGAGATTACATCTACAGATCCTAGGTCTGAATTTTGGGAAGAATCTAGCTGGAGCCTGCAGCACCTTTTCCAGTGGGAAAAGCCTAATAAAGCAAAGAGGTGGAGAAGCCCCCTGCCCTCTCAGGCAGCTGTGGGCCAGGGTGGGATGTTGACCTTGCTTTCTGCAAAACTGAGGGCAGCAAAACTTGCCTCCCTGTGGCTGCATGGCAGACTTTAATTACTGATATTCATGAAGGATTTGGAGCTCTCTGGATGGGAATGTGCTGTGCCAATGCAAATGTCACTGCTTGCAGTACAACATAGGGGCCTTGATGATTAGTTCTGTTTTACTGTTTTTCTAGTATAATTATGTTTAATTCATGTGTTGTTTCATCAAAGTGTCTGTCACTCAGGGCTTGGCCTCATCTTCTTAAATAGCTGGATGTAAAATTACAATGTGTTCCTCCAGTGAGACCATATTTCCAGAACATCATGACAGCTTTATTATGACACAGGACTTTCTCTTTAGCTGAACAGATACACTGAATTATCCTTTTAAAAAATCAAAATCTCTTGCGGTTGGATCGTTAGACTTGTGCCATATTCCATACAGGGCTACCCTAAATCAGCATAATAAGGGTCTTGTGTGGTGGCCTTTAAGCTTTCTTGCTGGGTCAGGATAGGCCAAGAGTTAGGTAGGAGGCAAATTGCAAAGCACCAAACAAAGCAGGGCTGATTTTCCAGCAGAAGATGTTCTCTCTTTGAGTCCTTCCCCAGCCTTGTGGTAGCTTCCAGGGATTATTCAGTAAGCAGTGAACTAGTGGGAACAGCTCTTGTGTCCCTGTGGTACCCTAGAGATCCTGTAAGAACCTGGAGGAGTTCCTGTACCAGTTGCTGCCAGTACCGCCACGCGTTAAATACCAGACCCTAAACTGGCGTTGTGGGCTGCTGTGAGATGGGTAGAAGCCTGTGCCTATAAATACAGATCCTTAGGTTAGATGATGGTTTTAGCAACGCATTCAAATTATTGCCCAAAGCTATTCCCTGCTATACTCTTGCATGTGAAAAGACCGACCCATCTAAGCCTAATGGGACCCTAATGAAATTGTTTCCTGTGGCTTTATGCTGTGCAGCTGGATGCAATAACTCCAGCTAATGCACCAGGGGCACGCAACAGCAAAGTTCTTCTCAAGGCACCTGATGAAGTTGTTGCTGTAGTGGATGGAGGGCTTTTGGGATGGGTAGAGGGGTCAGTCAATTCATCATGAGACTGCTGGGTCAAAAGAAATTGTAGATTATGGAGCAAGCTCCTGAATTTCTGCTGTGATGGGCTGCCACTGTGTTACCAGGTACTACGGTATCCCTTGGCTTTCCTGTGGTGGCGTGCCAGAAGGGGAGAAAAAAAAGGGAACCATGGCAAATTGTATTGGAAGCATAATTTGCAGTATTGCTTTAGTACAAGTCCCTGTTTTTATATTTGTTTTAAGGGTGGCTTTTAAACTTTGTGGGGCAGGTGCTGAATGGCTGCTCTATGGCTTGATCAACCAGCATCCAGCCCCAGGAAAACTCCAGGGTCTGGAAACAGATATTGAATTAACCACTCCTTTTGGCTTATGGCTGTGTCTCTACTGCCACTGAAGTGGTGTCCTGGGCAGTCTTCTCACTCACTGCTTTTATCTGATTTCATGAGAGAGCCAGAACCACTGCAGTCAGGTGAAGTGCAGAGGGGAAGGAACCTTCTCACTGTTTCTTACTCTTAATTTGGACGTGTGTGTGGTGGTGGGGCAGTCCTCAAGAGCGTGAGGCACTTTCTGCCCCCATCGTCTCCTTTGCAGCAATCTCTGCAGGAGGACAGAATCTGAATGCTGCAGAAATCTGCCTGTTAATGTAAGACAGCATGGTCTACTAGTCACAGCAGGGCTTAGTGGAGATAAATCCCTCTGCTTGATGTTCCCAGCTCTCCCACGCAGATACCAAGGCGTTTCACCTCTCTGTGCCTCTCAGTGCCTATGCATAGGGATGAAGGAACGAGAGATGTGAAGCTGAATTATTGTTGTTATGGTCTAATTCTGAGCGGAACTGAGAGGCAGGAAAGAGCTGGTATTTTTTGGTTCCAGCTGTCGTCATTTAGACCCAAATTAGTGACTCAGTGTGGGTTCAAAGGAGGTTTGAGCTGATCAGTGCTGGGTCTGCTGTGGCCTCATGCCTCCTCTCCTGCCACTGGTGGTCCCATCTCTTTTGCCCGAAAAGCAATTCCTCTTCTCCCTACCTCTTATTTCAAATGGCTAGTTTTCGGCTGGGTCAGGCCCTGAGGTTGGCTTGCTGTGCCACGCAATGTGTCCTGAGGTGAGGGATCGGGTGGGATGGTCTGGCCGGGGAGAGAAGGCCAAATCATCCCTGTGGAAGGATCATCTGAGGTGGCCTTGCTGAAAATCAGACTTCATTGGAGGGGCTGTATGGAAGACTGAAGGCATGTTTAAACTCAGGGGTGGGTTGTCGTTTGACTGGCTTGTTGGCTTGATTTGATAAGCTTTTGAGCAATCTAGAGGAGATTCTTCTCCCATGGATGCCTTCTCTATTCTCTGTGACAGCCCTGTGCAAGCAGGATCATCCTGGAGATGACTATGTGCACTGATTTGCAAGACTGCCCCTTGCCACCTTCTGAAGGCCAGTTTCCCACTGCTGTGATTTTCATGTTTTTCTGAACCAAGAGTCCAGCTGTGTATCCCAAGTTCAGCAGATGAAGCCGATGAGGCAGCCTTGCTGTGCTCCCAGTGTGTATCTCCGTGTATCTCCACCACAGGAGCCAATCTTCTGTCCTGCACAGAGGCCAGGCAAGACTGCTGGGTTTTTGGAAGAGCCAGTATTTTGCCTCTTCATCATCTCTCTACAGAGGCTTGATTGTGCTGCCTCTGTAAGCTTCCATCGAGGAACTTGCTCCCAAAGATGATATTACTATTCTGCAAAGAAAATGGGAGTGCTTTCTTCTAGCTCAAAGGGCTAGTGCGTGTCAGCTGTTGTAGGAAATAAAACAGCTGCTGGAAAAAATAAAGCCTTTTAAAAAAACTTATGTTCCACTCTGAATTATTTAGGCTCAAAACATAAGTTGCTTTAAAAGGATGGGGGCTGGTTCTGTGAGAGCCCCACAGCCCCCCCAAAGCCTGCAGAGTGAGACCCATGGGTACAACTTGACTTTTGTAGTCTTCTGCAGGGCAGCCAGAACAGAAAGAGCCTTGTAAAAGAGATAAGCGAAAGCAAGCTGGGGAATAACAGCACTTCCATAATACAGTGTTTCCTAGATATTAGAGTAATTTGATGGTACAGGAATTTAATAGTACAAATCTGGCTGATAACAGTTTTGGTAAATAATAATGAAAGAGCTGTGGCAGTTCAGCTCTAGCTTGACTAATGTAGTGATAGTATCTATATTGAAAAGAAAAATGCAATAGCACAGAATGTTCCTTTCTGCCATTTATCAAGTGCGTGGCTGTTACTGGGCAACATTCAGGCCCGTGCAAGGGACCAGCACACACTTACTCAGCTTTGGGTCTGTTTTAAGCCTTCTTAAAATACTTTGTTTCTATGTCCCGAACCTTTGTGCTTGATGCATTTCACCCATGGTATGGACAACTGCCACCTCCTTCCCACATTTAATGTGGGGATTGTGTTTCTCTAACATGCAGGAAGGAGTGAAGATAGCAACCCTAGCAATCTGTTTCTTTTTACTACATTAATAGCATTTGCTAGTGCTAAGAGGCCTCTGCAGCCCTGGGCAGCAGTACAGATTGTGTGTTTTTCTTACTTAATGACCAAGAGGAGCCAGAGATAGGTGATAAACTTGGCTAAACATCAAATGCTGTATGGAAGGGCTTGCATCTGACCAGTAGAAAATAGCAGGTTCATTGCTCTGCCTTCCTGAACTTCCCCAGGCATACCTTATGGTATTAAAAGCTTGGAATTATTTTACTTTGGGTGGAGTTAATTGGAATTAATTGGAATGGGCTGCTGAGTCATCTCATCCAATTTGGATATTAAAGCCACCTCACACCCTCCTTCCCTTCTCATCCAGTTTGGAGGCAGAGGTGGGTGTTGGAGCTGAGACCTGGCTCACCTGTGCAGTGTCTGCTGGGAGGTGCTGCCTTCCTCAAACGTGTTTGCTTTGCATCTGCCTCTCTTGGCTGCAGCCAAGGTACCCAATACCTTTCTTCCCCGGATAGACACTGATGTTCTTATGTGACCAGCTCAGGAGATGTCTGCTCTGAGCAACAAATGTTGGGAGCTCTGCTTTTAAGTGCAAGGTGTCCTGGGTAAATTGTCGGATGTGTTTTTATTTAAATAATGCTACTTAGGAAAAAGAATAGAAGATGGAAGCTAACTTTGCTCTCGTTTACTGGCTTCCAAAGTGGTAATACCCACTGTGGTGTTGGAGCTTATCTTATGGGAAGCCAGAAGCCCCATCTAGGATTGTGGTCTATGTGTTCTGGTGCAGTAAGAAACATGCAGTCTTCTTAAAATGGTCTCCTGTCGACCTGTATGACTTGCCTGTCAAACTAACATTAGCTCTCTGTCAAAAGAAACAGTCTTAAGTGCCCAGAAGTTCGACTTAATTCTTCCTCCTTTTTGGCTGTTGTTTTTAAAGCAAAACTAAACTAATTAAAATGGTCACTTAAGTAAGGTAGTGTTATTTCCAGCTTTCTAAGAAACGGCTGGAAAACACAAACCTTGCCTTCGTTTGGCAGCTTCCTTGGAAACTCTATCCCTGTGTGAGAGTGCATTAAAAATAATGCTCTCTGGCAGCTCTTTTGGAGTCTGGAAGCTGAAAGGTAGTAGCCAACTCTGTATCACGGATTTCTCACATCTTCATTAAATCAGCAATCATTAATATTTCAGACTTACTGCTCAAACTCATGGAGAGGAAAGCAGCTGGCCACGCTTAATTTTAATGACATTTCAGTCTTATAGCATCTTTCCTCTTCCCCCAAGCCCTGTGATGAAGTTTGTGCTTTTGTATGGTAACGGAGGATGAACCTCACTACTCTCTGATGGCTAATTCCTGGGTGGAAGTTTGCTCGTAGCTTCTCTGCTGATGCCCTACTGCTATATTGTGTCTTCAGCTGGGACTTCATCCAAGTTTGTAAAAGCAGGGAGGAGGCTCAGCCTCTTGAGTTTTCCTGGAGTGCCAGTTGGCTGAGTGCTGGGAACCAGCCGTACCTACTCTGCTAATAAATCACACTGCCTCAGGTGATAAAAATCGGTTGCTAAATCTGCGATACCAAAGAAAGTGGTAGCTGTTGTTTAGTGGGGAAATAGAGAAGTAGAACATTTCCACCCCCATCCCTCTGGGCCCCGTCTCCCAAGTTGTTGCTAATCAAAGATGTGTGTTGCTGGAAACATCTTTATTTTTTTGTATGTCTCTTTCTCTTGTTGCGTAAAGACTCATTCATTCAACACTTACCAGAGTGTTGAAGAATATTAGTAAACATAATCTTGTTGCTATTTGCCATTTTGATGCTTGACTGGAGGGGGTTGGAATAATAAAACCCCAAGTGTAACCTATGCTTGGGAGATTCCAAGGGTTGGTGTTAGCCCTGAGGGTGTTGGGTTTTCACTTAGCAGTGAGATGAGGTCCTTGAATGAAGCCTGTGTAATTGTGCTGGAGCTTTGTGTCTGGGGTCGTGGCTCCTGGTCACCTTCCCTGTGATGTGCGACCTGGAGGATTGCTTTGCTAAGGACACTGAAAAGTGGTGATTTTATAGCTCTCTTTAGCTACAAGGTATCTCTGATTCCCCCAAGAGTTGATTTCTTTAGCTCAGTATTGCAGGCAAGGTAATTTATCTTTTTTTTTTCCTTTTTTTCCATTTTTTAAACTCTCTGTTATCTTAACTAACAATGATAAATGTTCAGCAGAAGCACTCCCTGAAGGCATGCTGTATCTCAAAGGACAACATCATTTTCTCACTTTGCACAAATGTTTTATGTTAAGGAGGGCTGGATGTGTGATGCTGGAGAGGAGGATGAAGCCACAAAGGCTGGCTTGATGAGGCTGTGGATGCAGTTTAGTGACAACACACCCTGCTTTCTCAAGTTCATCATCCCACAACTGTTTCAGCTCTCTGGCACATGGCTCAGGTCCTCGGCACATCCTTTATTTCTAGCACAATGGTTTGATGCTCTTTTGCAATCGACTGCCTTTAGTCTCATACATCAATTCTGGGCACCTGGTTACTGGAAAGACTAACAAGAAATTCAGACAAAAATAAGTGTATAGTTATTAATTGGACTGGAAAGATTGATTTTAAGAGCACAGATTACAAGAGCTGAATATGAGTAGCTTTGCCGAGTAAAGACTAAATAAATAAAGACTATACTTGATGGTTGCAAACGTTAGGAAAACTCATTACAGTGCTCACTGGATACAGCAAGGATGAAATGAGACCTGATATGATGAGCAGGTAAACTTTGAGTTACCACTGTGCTGTAGAAGACCGTGAAACTTCAGACTTACTCATTTAGCTCCCGGGTAATAAATTCAGTCAAGGAACAATCCTTTTCTATTAGAGGAAAATTAATAGATTTGGGCACGTAGGAATTATTCTGTTCCTGATCAGATTCTCATCTGATCCCTGCTACAGTAAGTCTTCTCCTCCCTGAGTGCTCCGTGATGGTGTCAGCCAGGGGACCAATGCTAGCCTTGTAGGGAGTTGGGTTTTCCTGGATAATAGGGTGAAAAGGTCTGAGCTGTGTGTCAGAAAAGCACTGTATACTTTTCTAAGGAGGCTGATGTGTGCTGCCCTACCTTTAGACACATCAGATAGACCACTGAGGAAGTCCAAGTCTTCAGATGTTGATCCTCTTGGGGTCTTCACAAGAGTTTAAGTAGCTTTCTTTTTCCTGAGCTCTTGCCCAGCCACCTTGCTGTGCTTTCAGCATGAACTCCTTTCGCTGCCCTTTGTGCCAATGGGGAATGGAAGCTCTTTGTGCAGCAGAGAACACCTGGCCTCCTGAGAGATGGCACCCTCAACTTTTCCCCCTCTTTTCCCACACAGCTGGATGCGTACGAGGGTGTAGGTGCCCTCTTTTCCCACTCTCCATCACCCAATACCTTGTTGGCCTACAGCCTCTGTTAATCTGTGATCACAGCAGAGCCTCTTATAATTATAAAAACAAACAAACAAGAGAGAAACACCAAAGCTGACCTGCAAAATATTATTTTTTTTTTTTCCTGCCATTTTTCTATTTTTATTTCTAAGATTCTGGCTTTGCTTGAAGGTGGGCAGCTGATGGGCAGCTGGAAGCCCAGGGCCACCCTGCACGGAGCAGAGCTGGCAAGTTGCTTTTGCTTCAGTAGCCTATGGTGGGGAGAGTAATAACAGTTGAAGCAGGGGTAGGTGCCTCCTGTATGGTCACTCTGCTGACTCTGTAGATGGGCCAGAGGAGAAAAGTAGTGTCTGTAATCTGTGATGAACTCTCTTTTAATCTGTTTCGTAAGAAAAGGCTGGTGAACAGAAGAAAAGACTATTTTTTTTTTTTTTTCCCCAAGAGGCCAGTGTGGGGGGACTTCATTTTTTCTTTTAAATTTCCAATATGGGGGAAATAAAACTATCTGGAGGTGAATGAGTCACTTTACTGAGTCACCAATAGTGGGAAGAGGGGATTTAATATTTGTGAATCAGAAGCAAAAAGTACAGTCTGTGCCTTGCTTGTGTGCGAGAAAATAATGGACAATTTCAAAAGGCTATTTTCTCCCCAGGAGAAGAATAAGAATCAGGTTTTAGACTCTTCAGTGTCTTGGAGTGAGTGGCTGCCACCCCTCCTGGCACTGGAGTCCTGCTGGTCCATGGGCTGACTGCACACATAGGTGCTTGTTTACTTGGGTATTATTCCAAACCTTGGGACTTCTGTCCCACACTGTTGGTGGCTTTCTTGGTGTGATCTTGGACACACCTTCCCACCAGCTGTCACTCACTGTCTCCTCTATTCTCCTCTACAATATGAGGCCTGAGGCTATTGCCAGTAACTTAAAATTTATGAAGAACCCTGTTTGTGCCTCCAGCAGCCCATTTTCTTCCCCACAAAGGGAAGATGTGTGAGTGCAGGCGAGTGCCACAGGAGGAGGGGGCAGCAAGCAAGCTGCGAGGCAGGAAATCATGCCCTGGCTTTGCTAATAACTCTTTCAAATTGTTCAGCCTGGAGAAGAGAAGGCTCCAGGGAGACCTTAGAGCAGCCTTCCAGTATCAGAAGGGAGCTCCAGGAGAGCTGGGGAAGGGATTCTTTGATGGGGAGTGGAGTGATAGGATGAGGGGTCATGGTTTTAAATTGGAAGAGGGGAGATTTGGATTAGATATTAGGAAGAAATTCTTTGCTGTAAGGGTGGTGAGACCTGGGAACAGGTTGCCCAGAGAAACTGTGGCTGCTCCATGCCTGGAGGGGTTCAAGGCCAGGCTGGATGGGGCTTGGAGCAACCTGGTGTGGTGGGAGGTGTCCCTGCCCAGGGCAGGGGGGCTGGAACTGGATGATCTTGAAGGTCCCTTCCAACTCTAACCATCCTATGATTCTATGAAATGCCTTCTTGGTGCTGTGTAAGAGTTTAACCACCCAAAAATCTCATCAGAGGGAAGACGTACAGCCGTGAACATACAAGCATCAGGGCGAGAGACAGGCTGGGAGGTCTTGGTCCTGGGCGCTTTCTGCCCAAAGTCTGTGTTCTATGGCTCCTCTCTCCAAGGCTTGTGGGGTCTGGCTCAGGCTTAGCAGAGGAGGAGGATGCGTGGGGCTTCCCCCCGTGTCCGCCAGCTGTCACTGTTGCTGCACCCAGCCAGGGCAGCCGGTGCATTTTGTCTGGCTGTGATTTACAGCAGAGTCCTCCTCAGACCAACATCCCGCTGGCCTGGACCCGCGCCCCTCAGGACAGACAACGCCAAATGCCTGAGATGATGTTTACTGCCCCAAAAGACTGAGGGTGTTTGGCTCACCCGCAGTGCAAGTGAGAGTATTTAGGCTCATCTTAACAACCTGTTCCTGAAGCCGTAACTTTATTGCCTATTAAAAGGCTCTGTAAGAGCTCCAGAGATAATTTTAGTGCGTACAGATTTTCCCCTTTCTGGATGTAACTGTTTTAGAGATTTTTTTTTTTTTCTCCTTTTGAGGGGTTGTTGGAGAGCTAAAACTCGCTCAAACTGCTTCTCTGAAGAAACATTGGTTTGTAAAACTCGGGGGTTGGGGACAGGAGGGGAGTGATAGTGAATTAGGAGCAATGGTCTCAGTGGGATCTGGCAGGCTTTGGCAGCATGCAGGCACACACGTGGATATCCAATCTACCTGTCTCTGTGTGCACAGGCACCCAGTGTCTTCCACCTTGTGTCCCGTGTGGATTTCTCTGGTTTAGTTGAATTAAAAAAGAACTCCATGTGCTTATAAAGGGGAGGAGATGGAGTTTCGTTCCTGCCTGTGCTTGCTGAGGGCTAGTCTAACATGGCTTCTAGAAGCAGTTAGCACGTCTTCATGGTGCTGCACTTTTACCAACTGAGTTGACAAACACAAAATTCAACCTAAGACAACAGCCATCTGAAATTAACCTGATATTCACCCTGTAGAATCATAGAATGGTTAGAGTTGGAAGGGATCTTAAGGATCATCCAGTTCCAACCCCCCTGCCCTGGGCAGGGACACCTCCCACCAGACCAGGTTGCTCCAAGCCCCATCCAGGCTGCTCTTGAACCCCTCCAGGGATGAGGCAGCCACAACTTCTCTATGAAACTATGGTTTCAGAGACTATGTACCTGTATTGTAATCAAGTTTTGCTTGAGTTCAGGTATCCCACAACCTGATACTTGAGAAGACTGAATAGGTATAGTGTTACTTGAGTTAACTATAGAGTTACTTCATGGAGATTATGCAGCAGCAAAAAAAACCCCACCACACCATGTTTTACATGTGACCTTGCTTTGGATTTGAGGTTCTGATACTTACCCAGGCCGGATTCTGCTGTGAGATATATAGATGTATACTGGAAGTCATGCCATCCCTCAGCAGTGCTGCTCTAGACATGCAGCAAAGAACAGCACCTTTAAAATTTAATTCTGGTAAAAGCCAAGTACCAATCTACACAAATTTCTCTGTTTATGTTTGTATGAGGCAGGATCTAATATAATTCGGAGGAGAAAGTAAGCTCCTGGCAGAGACAGCTGGATAATCCCAGCCCCTGCCTTGTGCTCATGTACTTGCCGTTGTCTCCTTTCAGACCTGTGTTTTCTTGTTGGCTGTCTCTCTTGAAGCTAAGCGTTAAGAACAGCAAATTGATGTTTTTCAATAGTTCTCTCAATTCCTGACTGGATTAGCAGTGCTGACTACAAAGGGGAAGAATTCGTGGGAACATGTGGCCATGCGGAGCCAGGGTTTTGTGGAGAGTCCCCTGGGAAGAACTCAGTTGAGTTTTAAATGGGTTTCTTCTTTTTCATCCATGCTCCTGCCTCGGTTGGACCTCTTCTGTGCTTGGTGGCCGTGTGGCTACGGGGGTGGTGGGGAAAAGCATCTTTACCATCTGCATTTCTGCTTTAATCTGGCAGCACAGGGGCCTGGTTTGCAGCCAGGTTAGTCGCTCTGCTCACGGCGGTGCCCGTGCTGTCGCCGACACACCAGGGGCTTGGGAATAGAGGTGACAAGTTAGGATCAAAAAGGTAATTTGTTTCTAGAAGGTATTTACAGGTGCCCTTCAAATAAACACAGCCAGGAATGAAGCGTCTTGGTGTGTGCTCTGAAAGCGTAGTTTGATGTGGGGCTGTGGAAGGGAAGGAGGCTGGTAAGGAATTCACAGAATCATAGAATGGTTAGAGTTGGAAGGGACCTTCAAGATCATCCTGTTCCAACCTCCCACCAGAGTAGGTTGCTCCAAGCCCCATCCAGCCTGGCCTTGAACCCCTCCAGGGATGGGGCAGCCACAGCTTCTCTGGGCAACCTGTTCCAGGGTCTCACCACCTTCACAGGAAAAAATTTCTTCCTAATATCTAATCTAAATCTCCCCTCTTCCAATTTAAAACCATTACCCCTTGTCCCATCACTACACTTCCTAACAAAGCGTCCCTCTCCAGCTCTCGTGTAGCCCCTTCAGATCCTGGAAGGCTGCTCTATGGTGTCCCTGGAGTCTTCTCTTCTCCAGGCTGAACAGCCCGAGCCCTCTCAGCCTGTCTTCATAGGAGAAGTGCTCCATCCCTCTGATCATCTTTCATCCCTCTAATCATCTGGTCCTTTCCAATCTTTCCTGCCAGCAGCTCGTGTGCTGCTGCTTAGCTCTCCTCTGGACTGTTCTTTAATTGCTTTCTCTGATGTGGTGACTTCTGCCTGGCTCTCCAGGGAGCCAGGAGTAACACAGGTTGTTATTCCTGGACAGCAGTACCAGTGGAGTTGGTCCTTAGTTGAGCTCTGTCATTACTGTTCTGGCTACAGGAGTCCTCTCACCCTACTGCATCCCCAGCACCTCGCAGGTGAGGTGGGGAGGTGGCAGCCCACTGAGCTTGGTTTTGGGAAGAGCAAGGCTTCTCAATAGCTTAATTATGGGGCAATAATGCATTAATGGGGTTGATGGGACTTAATCTTGACTTATACAAGAGGAGCTGAGCACGGGTTTCCTCTAAGTGTTGGTGAACGGTGTGGTTTGTGCCCTTGTTGACTCATAGGACCTTCCCTTTTTTCTCTTCTGTCTCTCTCCCTCTTTGTTTAACCACAAGCACTGCATTTAAATTCTGTTGCTGAATAAATGTCACATCCTGGGCAGCGTTTGGCTTTGCTTTCTGTATTTCCTTGCCATGTTGAGGATTATCTTGTGTATCAGGTTTGAATAAACAGCCCATGGCTGTGTAGAGATGGGCAAAGCAAAGGAAGGGTTAACCGGGCTGTACCCAGCTGGGATGTGAGCATATGTCTGTATGTCAGGCAGAGGCAAATTCAGTTTGCTTAGGCTGAACCTGAGTAAATAAGCTCTGCTGAGAGGCAGCAATATCAAGTTGAGCTCAGCACCGCATAAAGTGGTCACACAGCTTCTACATGGCTTGGAGGACAGAGTAAGGCTGCATCTGCTCGAGGAGTGCAGCTTAAAAATCCATAGTTCAAACCTTGCTGCAATAAAAAGGAGTCCTGAGAGCTAGAAAGACAACTGAAACCATTTAAAAAGGGGGAAATTAAGTATGTGCTATTATTTATAGTCACAACAGCAGTTAAAAGATACAGAGTATGTAGTGCAAGTTTGCCACAAAGCCGTGAAACTTCCCCTGATCTGAAACTTAATAGATAAACTTAAAAAAAAATAAATAAATTTCTGACTTAGTTGCTGGCAAAAATAATGGGGAAATACAATAGAAAAACTATTATGGGCCCACACGTTAAGCCTGGTCCACATTGAGAGAAACTGGAGGGCGATGGTGTGGTTGTACCAAAGTATGACTCCAGGCTCACATGTGTTTACTCCTCACTGAATCCGTCCCAAAGACTCTTAAGAAAAGGGAGATAACCTGGTGCTGGGTTCACTCTAGTGTGGTTTCCAAAAGAGACCGCTGGCTGCAGGACTCTCCTTCATCTGCTCTCTGGAAACAAACAACCGATTTTTCATTTTTAGTGGTTAATTCTGAAAATATGAAGGTCTGTTTAGTCTTGTCTCCCTAACATAAACCAGCCAGAACAAGGCAGCTTGAGGGGAGTTTGCAACAAGTTCCCTTATTTGGAATAACAGTCCCTGGTGTGATGTGGCAGCCCTGGGACTCTCCCACCCTGGTGGGGCTCAGGGGGTCAGGCTGGTCTAGTGATGCATGGCAGCGCTGTGCCGGGGGGGCTGCAGTGCTGAGGGACATGTTTGAGGAAGCACAACAGGACAGATTCTGTCCTGCTCTCTGCCTGGTGGTTGCTCCCAGTGCGTAGGAGGAGGTTGTGATGTGAATGATGAAAAGCAAAAGAAAGTAAAACTTGCGTGGAGCCAAACTTTCTCATGTAACTTCCATCGCTGTGCTTTTTCTGCTTTCCTTCTGTAGGGCATAAGGCCATTCCACAAGCTCTTCCAGGGAGAGCTGCTGTCCCTCGCTGGTCAGGTACTTGTGGCCAAATGCCACCTTTGATGAGGGATCCTCATGCCATGGCCATGAACTAACTGATGTAGTGCCTGGGTGGCTGAAGACCTGCCCAGGACCTCCCTATTGCTGCCCTCCTTCCTTCTTCTCTCCACACATGTCCTCACCTCCTCTGCTCACGGTGATTTTGATTCTGCAGAATGACCCTTTTGCACGTTATGTTGTCCTTAATGTGCTCTCTTTTTCTCTACCAGCACCAGATTTTCAGTAACTAATGGTTTCAGTTTGCAAACGGTACAAACTTGTAGGCCTTTCAAATTTACAGCTTTCTGTGGTCTGAAATGACATCCCTCCATCCTTGCCAAAAGGGGGAACGAGTTCCCTGAGCTCCTGCTACAGGTGTGCTGGGAATTAGGGTTTGGTGAGCTCGGCTCCTCTCAAGCTGTTGTGCTCTGTGAATTTGAGGTCTGGGTACTATTTGACAAAAGCAGAAAAATATTTGAACATGTGCGTTTCATTTCTAGATATGGTTTTTGAGTGAAATTATCGTCCCTTATGCTGAACTGCTTTTTTACACGGTTCTGTAACGCTGTCTTTCTCCCTTCACTGGTGGTATAAGAGCCTTCTTTTGCTCAGCTGATGAGAGTGCTTTTTCTTTCTTCCTTATCTTCCACTGTTAGAATACCTGTATTTGTTCTCTTCGTTGAGATTGCATTGCACACTAATATTGCATCGCAGACGCTTAGCACACTTAGCAGATGAAGATACTTGGATATGCATTCATCACTGAAAGAGCCTTTTTTTTTACCCCCATTTGTTCAGTAAAGCACTAATGATGAGTTCAGATCCCAGACACATTCTGTGTCTTCCCGAGAGTTTTTGCAGTACCAATAAATTTGGTTTTAATTGAAGCTGCCTTTATTAAATTTGTTCATAAATTTGGAAGGTGAATTTGCTTCTGTAGGTAGGCATTTATCATTTCATAGTCTTCTAAGCAAATTTCCATAAATGGAGTTTTAAACGCTGCCTAAATTATTTCCATGCCATCTGAAATGTTTCACAGACCATTTTCATGTCCTAATGATGACTCTAAGACAATGGAAATCTGCAATGCCATGAAGAAATGTTTCCTTTTCATACAGCACTTCTTGTCGGGTTCTCACAAGGAGTCACCATCATAACTTGTATTCCTGCTCAAGGTGCTTTATAAATTCTGGACTGAGTTCAGCAGTCCCTATTTAACAAAGCGTTTAAATGCATATTTGAATTATACCTGCTGCAAGTGAATGAGTCCAAATTCATGTGTCAGGAACAGGAGAAGACCCAGAAGAACTTGCTTCCTGGCCCTTGAACCAACTAGAGGACTACCTAAGGGTGGTGTTACTGCGAGTGCTGCAGCTGCTGGCCCAGGGTTTCAGCCACGTTGCCACTCCAAGATTTCTTCTTGAATGAATCAAGATGGGATGGGAGCAGCCAGAGCTCATCTGAGACGCTCTTGTCTGCTTGGCACTTGTTAAAATCAGTGATTTTAACACTGTTGGGATTGCTGCAATTAGCTCATGTTCTGTGCGTGGAGGATGGAACGCTGTGGGAGCCTTCCTGGCTCTGGGAGGGGGGGCAGCGGGTGTTTCTAGGAGCTCCCCAGCCCTGTTCAGACTGCATGGTCCCACACCATTTTGGAGCAGCCAAGGACTTTGCTTTTGCCTGCTTACTCAGATGGGTGGGATGAGCTTTTGTAAATTTGCTGCTTCTTCAATTGTTCCGTTACTAATGCTTGCTGTTATTGACAGTCAGAACCACAGGAGTTTATTCCCCCTTTCCACCCACCTTTCCTTTCAAAACTCCCACTTCCAGAGCGAGCAATAATTACAGATGCCTTTGGATTGCTCTGCTGTCTCTGTAAACACAGAGCCTGACATCTGGCATATTTTGAAGTTACTTTATTGAATCTTGATTGCTCCTGCATCTAGGCTGTGCATGTGTCATACCTCAATGGCAGTAAATAGATATATCTCTTCCTGCACAGAATGAATGGGAGATTTCTTCCAGGCAGCTCTGTGGTGGCCGCAGGCTGGTGGATGGATGTCCCCAGGGCTGAACTTGTGAAGCAGAGACTTGTTTCCATGAGAGTGGGAGGCCCTATGCATGCTCATGACTACGTTGGTGTTAAGATGCTGGTAGAAAGGGATGGCAAGATGGGTAAAGAATATAGATGGAAGAAACAATATCATGGAGTCATGTAATTGCCAGAGTTGGAAGGGACCTCTGGAGATCATCCAGTCCAACTCCCCTGCTAAAGCAGGATTGCCCAGGGCACATCACTTAAGACTGCATCCAGATGGGAGTTGAAGGTCTCCAGAGAAGGGGACTCCACACCCTCCCTGGGCAGCCTCTGCCAGGGCTCAGCCACCCTCACCCAAAAGGAGTTTTTCCTCCTATTTGAATGGAACTTCCCGTGTTCCAGCTTGTACCTGTTGCCCCTCGTCCTGTCTCTGGGAACCACTGAAAAGGGTCTGACTCCATCCTCCTTCAGTCTACTCTTCAGATCCTTGTGAGCATGAAGAAGGTCTCCCCTCAGCCTTCTCCAGGCTCAAGAGTCCCAGCTCTCTCGGCCTTTCCTCATCAGGGAGATGCGCCAATCCCTCCAGCATCTTGGTTGCCCTATGCTGGACTTTCTCCAGCAGTTCCCTGTCTCTTTTGAGCTGGAGAACCCAGACCTGGATGCAGGATTCCAGTTGTGGCCTTCCTCTGTGGGAGAATAACCTCCCTCCACCTCCTGGCCACACTCTTCCCCGTGCAGCCCAGGATTCCATTGACCCTCTTGGCCACAAGGGCACGTTGCTGGCTCATGGGTAATTTACTGTCTACCAGGGCCCCCAGATCCTTCTCCTCAGAAATGCTTTCCAGCAGGCCCACACTTAACATGTATCAGTGCTTGGAATTCTTCCCCAATATGTTGTTAGGGTTTAGGATTAAGTCAGTTTTGGGGGGAAGTCTTCTTTTGTTAGACTCTGATGTGGATGGGTACGAAGCTTAAAGTATCTTTTCCAGGTTTAAAAGCTTTTTTAAAATTATTTTTTATAATTCTGTGAACAGAAGTTCCTTGCTAGTGCAGTATGAAACCCTTCAGTTTCCAGCCAGGTGTTAAAATAGGTTTCATCTTTACAAATCAGGAGTATTCTGCAGAACTCCCCACATTGCTGTGTAGTTGAAAAAACCAAAACCTTCTAGGCATGATGGTGGGGAAATCCTCTCTGTATAACATGAAATTCAAGGACAGCCAATGGCATAGCAACCAGGAGAGTGAACTTGGTTTTTAATGCAAAGGTGAAGTCAACTTCTTACTTCACATAGCAATCTGGCTAATTGGTGCTGTTGGGTTTAAGATGGCATTTCCTACCTCCCTGTAGCTAAATGTGGTCCTAAAAATCATTAACAGAGGCTGTTTCCACAGCTTTCTGCTGAGGTGAAAGTGATGTTCCTACCTTGCAGGTTGGGGAAGAGGCAGAGGGAGGTGAAATGGTTTGTCAGGGATTGTAGAGGAAGGTTGGTATTGTCAGGAATTGATCCCAGGTATCCTAAGATCTCTTCTGACTTTTCTGCTGTGTGTGGGAAGCAAATTTTCTGCACTTACTACAGAAACTGACAGAGGAAAATATGTAGGTTGTTTGGCTTTTTAAAGTTACATTTGGTATAAACACAATTGCTTTTCAATACTTGACGTTCGTGCATGTCTTGTGACAAAGAAATGCTGAAATTTGTTATGAAGGGCTGTAATTCTTGCACATCGGAGGGGGAGGAATGAAATATTTCACTTAATCTCTATAGCATATTCCATATTTTCCTTGCTTTGGTTACATTTTTGTGAGGCAAACTATGAATTCCCTTGCCTATTATTAATTTATTGTTACTGGAACATAATAGCGCAGAATGCAGTTCGTCCAGGAAAAAGCTTGAGCAGGGAGTGAGTCATTGATGGTAATAAACTTCCGTCCCTCTCAATAGACCATAGGACCGCTTAGAAAAATGTTTTTGCTATGATTCCTGAATTGCTTGTGCTTTCTACAGCAGCTGGTAGAGATAAAACTCAACGGAGCTGGGCAGACTCCCTGTCTCTCCCCTCTATTACTATAGCATGTTTCTGAATCACACGCAAAAAAATGTTTTTGGTATGTAAAAGTGACTTCAGAAAAGCAACTCCAACTAGAAAACAGCCAGCGCTGCAGTGAGGATACGTTCTCGGTGCACGACACCCAGTGTGGTATCTACCATATATATAGAATCATAGAATGGTTAAAGTTGGAAGAGACCTTCAATGTCATCCAGTTCCAACCCCCCTGCCATGGGCAGGGACACCTCTCACTAGAGCAGGTTGCTCCAAGCCCCATCCAGCCTGGTCTTGAACGCCTCCAGGAATGGGACAGTATCTTCCCGGGCTGTCTCCCTTCCTGAAACCTCAGTGAGTGCCTGACTGATGTCTCCCTAAAATGCCACCAACTTCTGTGGAGTGGTCTTGGTTCAGTTTTGCATAAGCAAGATTGAAATCAGACCACAGCAGGCAGATTTTTGAGATCCAAACTGAAATGTGTTGCTCATTCTTTCCAGAAATGTTCAGTGTTGTAGGTACTTGAGTTGGACAGCCAAGGGGGTGACTGGAGACCCAACTGTGAGGGACTCTGACCTCTTGGTCCTATGCTGAAAGGGAATGGGAGTTGCAGGACTGCAGCATGTTTAAGTCAGGAATGTGTATTTTAAGTGCACAAACACTGTGTTTTTGACCAGTACCCAGAAGGTGTTTATTTCCTGGCTGGGGCTGGCTTAATTTGTTTTATCATTAATTGTTTAATATCTTTGCTGGGGCAGGCCAGCACAGTATAAACAGAGTCACTACAATTGTATTTAAACTGGTTGGAGCTCATAAAGCAGAAGAAAAATTTTTATGTGCAGTCCTGTTTTACATTGACCTAATGAGCTCATTGAGTGGCAGGAGAGGAGCACACAGGGAGATGCAGTGTGGCTGGTGGGCAGTTAGAACCATAGAATGGTTAGAGTTGGAAGGGACCTTAAAGATCACTGACTTCCAGTTGGTAAGGTATTCTTCAGTGCTCCCATTTAACCATGAGACGACCAGGCTAAAGGCATGGGAAGAAAAGGGTGGAAGGTAAAGAGCACAGAACATACTATGTAATTTAATTTAATTTAATTTAATTTGATTTTATTTTATTTTGGCAGCTGGATAACTGTTGCATTGATGTTCAGAAAGCATTATGCTGTGGGTACACAGCGTCCAGTGTGTAAGCGTGAATTGCAAGTGCAGGGAAAGTCCCTGAGTATCTGCTGTATCTGCAGAAAGAGTCTCAAAGCACCGGGTTATCACAGACTCCTGACCAGCTGCAACAGGTTTGCACAAAGCCCAGGAAATTCAGTGCCAGTTCTGGACAGGCTAATGAATATTTAAAGCCTTGATAGCTGCATCAGACTCCTTTTCTGCAGGCCCAACCTCACCAGCTCCCTCAGCCTCTCCTCATCCGACTTGTTCTCCATGCTCTGGGTGTGCTCCTCCATTTCATACCCACTGTGTGGGAAGATCCATTCCTGGTCTCGTACAAATCAGTGGAAGTCTTGTCACTGAATTCAGCCAAGACAGGGTTCATCTGTAAAGTTCCTTCTTTGAACAGGGAAGAAGGGATTTGCTAGGTAGATGTCTCCAATTTCTGCAATCAGATCAAAGAGTGTTATTTCTGCACCCCACTAAATATAAGGAAGATGGGTGTTGTCATAGTTAATTCTACCTGCTTTTAGGTAATATGGATGTGTGCTCCCTGCCTTTGTTTTTTGTCTGCATAACCATTGGACATGTGGGACATAAGGTCCACTGGACATCTTTCCCAACCAAAAATTAGTGGGGAAGAAACTTTCTCTTAAATTTAATGTATTGCTAATTTAAGCCCGATGTGTTTGTGTCCCTACAGCAATGGGGTGCTTTTCTGATACAGGAACTACTTCTGTTGATTCTCATCTAGCACAGATATTTTGCAGCACTTTTATCTTTTCAGCAGCTGGTATGGCTTTGCNTCATGGAATGGTTAGAGTTGGAAGGGACCTTAAAGATCATCCAGTTCCAATTCCCCTGCCATGGGCAGGGACACCTCCCACCAGAGCAGGTTGCTCCAAGCCCCATCCAGCCTGGCCTTGAACCCCTCCAGGGATGGGGCAGCCACAGCTTTTCTGGCCAACCTGTTCCAGTGCCTCAGCACCCTCACAGGAAAGAATTTCTTCCTAATATCTAACCTAAATCTCCCCTCTTCCAAATTAAAACCATTACCTTTTGTCCTATCACTCCACTCCCTGACCAAGAGTCCCTCTCCAGCTCTCCTGGAGCTCCCTTCAGATCCTGGAAGGCTGCTCTAAGGTCTCCCTGGAGCCTTCTATTCTCCAGGCTGAACAGCCCCAGCTCTCTCAGCCTGTCTTCATGGGACAGGTGCTCCATCTCTCTAATCATCAATCCCTCTAATCTCCAAAGTTTGTGTAGATACTGTGAAGAAGAGCTTCTTTTGAGTATCTCAGTTTATCCACATCCAAGGTGAAGGTCCATTAGGCAGATTTGTGAGTGGTGGGTGTTGCTCAGTGAGGGTGGCTTGTTTGGCTGGCCCTGAGTTCATTGCATTGAACATTATAGTGAAGCTAAGGCAAAGGTTTTCGCTCCTGTGACAGGCACCTCTCTCCACTTTTGTCTTTTAATGTTGTGTAATACACTTTAAAATCATCGCTTGCTTGTAAATGTTTTACTGTTTGAATACACTTTAAAAGGCTGTTAATATTTAAATCTGCACCCTGAAATGTTTTCTTGGGTGGCAATTAGAGTGCAGCCAGGGAACAGCGCTTCAGCTTAATGGCCTGTGAATTCAAACTGTAGCAATGCTGTTTTCTAACAAGTGTTTCCTGTAATTTTCAAGAGCAAAGACCAGTGAAAAGCTAAAATATTCACCGTGTTTGAAAATACCCATCTTTAATCCTGGAGCTGTGGAATCTGAAATATGATGCGTGACCCAGCAGGACTTTATCTTGAGTGGGAGACAGTTAGCTGGGTGATACAGATTTAGCATGTCTCAGTTCACTTTCGAAATAATTCTACTTACTAAATAAATATTTCTTACAGATTTTCCACTCATAAGAGCGGACTGGAAATTGCTGTGTTGAGCATGTAGCATTTCCAGTGTAATCGTCATGTATCATATGCTCGTAGAGACTGTCATCCCAATCATCACGTAATCATCCCAGTCCTATGCAATGACTCGGTTTTTCATGCTGGTCTCTTTCACACCTATACCAAATGTACTTTTCATTACTGCTAGTTAATATCCTTCAAATAGGCAGGTTTCCTGTCTCCATGGAATTTATTCATTTTCTTTACCCAGTTTATGTCCTTGGGGTCTGTTCTCCCTCTGCTGCCTTCCCAGTGCCTCTTGCTTATTTATTAATTCTTCCTAGTGGTTACCTTTACTAATTCATGTGTTCTCCCGTTTCACTTAATACTCTGTGGCCCTCTTAGAGGATGTGACTGGACATGCATCTGTCTATCAAGTGATCCTATGGATACCTCTGCTGACTTCTTCCCAAACACAGAGGCGTCTGTTCTGGAGAATGGAATTACTGGAAAATGTCGTGAATCTGCTTGTGGCTGCTGGTTTCCTCCTGCCAGATCAGCCACGTACATCTATCAGTCAACCTGACTGATGGAATGTGCACTATTGCTTTTAAAACAATCCCTGACTATTCAGTTATTTAATAATTCTATCAAATTTCTTTAAACCCCTTTATCATATAATTTTGGATTTTAGTTGATTTATTTTATGAAATGAATCTCTTTTTTTCTGAGCAGGCTTTTTTCCTGTCACTTTTCTGACATCTGCTAAAATAATCTCCCTTGTCAGTCTTATTTTTCCATTAATTCTCTTTCCCAGCTAATTTTGCCTGTAATTGTTTTCATTTTTGTGAGTTGGGTCTTTTTATCATATGCATTATTCTGTAATTACTGTTTTGAACTTATTATATTTCACATGCCAAATGCAGTCAAGTTGAGGAACTGGAGCACCTGGCTGCAATTATTTTTATTCTTTAACTCCTCTTTCTGTGTGAAGATGAGATCTGATGTGGTGCTTCTGCCCTTACTGGAGATCCTAGGAGGTGAACATTCAAATTACAGCTAAGCTTCAATTAAACACTTGGTCCCGTGAGACATGGATGGGAGCTCGTTGCTGATGGCATTGCTGGGTCAGGCGCCCGCTTCTACAGCTCCTCAGTCCTGAAGCAGCTGCCAGTTGGGTATCTGTCCCCAGTGGGACCTTCCCAGTTGTCCTTACTGGAACCTCTGCTGCAAGAGTATTTGCTCTGTCTTCTCCCCGAATGACTTCCCAAGCTGACAGGATCCAAGATCCTCATTGTGGATTTGAGGAGCCATTGGCTTGTGGTTTCCTCAATGCTGTACCAGGAGTGGGGAAAAGAAAAAGCAGTGCTGTGTCTGACAGCATCAGGGTAGCTCTGAAATAGCTGCTAAGAAGAAATAGCCAGTAAGCTCCTTTATGTTTTGCCTCTTCTTCTGGAGAGTCTTAAAATATTTGAATTATTTTAGTGAAGGAGCCTACTTGTCATGAGCTCTCTGTATTGATTATCCTTTGTGTGATAATTAAGATGCCGCTTAGGGCAGGCTCTTGGTGCGGTGATGCTTCTGAAATGAACGTTGCTAGCAAACCTTCCCTTGGGAATAGATCCACCTCCGTGAGGAGAGAAGCTGCAGTGTTTTACTGCACGTTTCAGCAGGCTGAGAGCTTGGGCATCAACAATTAGCGTGGCTGGCTTGCTGGGGGATAATTAGTTAAGTGATTGGTTATGTGCCCATGTCTTCAATCCTTTAACAGGATCAATGACTTAACCTAGCACAGCAATTCCTAATTCCTTTATGAAACTTTGCTTGGATCCTGGACTCCATCCAGTGCAAGAGGCTGCTGCTTTTTCGTTAGTGGTTATCTAGGAAAGCAGCTAAGAGCAGCCTTTAGAATTGGTGTCAAGAATGACGTTAAAGGAATATTTGTTCTTACTTGAGGTGCTATAAATCATTTTAAAAGCACTGAATTGGCCTGAGAAAAATCTCTCCATCGATCAAGTGCCTGCAGCACCCTCTCTGCTTGTGATAGTGATCTTGCCCAGAGCAGCTGAGCTCTAAAGCAGAGAGAGGTGATGTGGCTGCTGGAGATTTTGCTGAGATGATTTTTTTTGGGAAACTAATTATTTTTTTAAGTGACCTTAAAACCTGATAATTAACAACTGCACCAGTAGCTATATTCGGAAAGAAGTTTATCTGAAAAATGCATGCCTCTGTGTGGGGGTTGGTTTTTTTTAGTGGCTTAATGTCTGCAGCAGGCATAAGTTCATACTGTTGTTTGAAGGGGGTCATTTCATTTGAGTGAAATCTGTAGAAGGGTAAGTGTGGTATCTGTTATATGAGTAGACTGGACCTGGAAACGCTAGAGTTTCGAGTTTTCTTGCTAAAACCTCAAAACAATGTTGATGATAAAATTGGTTAAGTAATTTGGAATTGGCAGGTGTGACTCAGTAGACACAACAGAACCACAGAATCACAGAATGCTATGGGGTTGGAAAGGACCTCTGGACATCATCTAGTCCAACCCCCTGCCAAAGCAGGGCCACCCAGAGCAGGTCCCACAGGAACGTGTCCAGGTGGGGATGGAATGTCTCCAGAGACAGAGACTCCACCACCTCTCTGGGCAGTCTCTTCTAGGGCTCTGCCACCCTTACTTGAGAGCTGAGCTTTAAGGTTTAACTCATTTAAGCTACTACATTATTGGTCAAATATTTGTAAGTTTTGAACACACCACAGTCCCTGTCCTTCAGCAGCAGGGAAGGGGCAACCACCTTTGGTGGAATATTTTAGCCGTGCATTTTGGAAGAGACTTCTAGAAGTTAGGATAGATAAGCAACAGAAATGGTTACTGCCGGAGAAACCTGTTTTGAGGGAGGTTTTAGTAACAAGTCAGGCAGCATCCACCAAGTCCAGCTCCTCACCATGCCTGTATGTGCTTCAGCTTGCTCTGTCCTTGCGTCTTCCCCTCTGTCCCCACATGCACTGTACATCCAGACTGGTCCCACTGACAGTGACAGCCAGTGTCCTGTCAGGGAAAGTCCATCGCTAATCCTTGCAACAGGTATAGTACAGTAGCACCGCTGAGATGAGCAAGAGTACGGTGGTTTAATCCTGACCTGGTGGGACCACCTTGGGGGTGAAAGGGTGCTCGATCCTGGGGAAGAGTATTATATTATAGGATTAGGATAGATTTGCTTAGGGTCAAATGGCCAATCCTGGATTTCTCTTATGAACCCATAGCTGATATCTAAATTGCAACTCTAAAATCTAAAAAATGAAAAAGCCTCTATCTGTAAAATCCATAAAAGCAATTTATAGGCACCTTGCTGATCTTATCCCTTGCCAGTGTAAAGGAGGAAAAATCAAGGTGACTGGTCTTGCACGTCCCTTAGTGTTCAAGAAACTAAGAAAACTAGGAGGCTTTAGATCTTGCTTTAGTGAATTTGTATGCCTTTCCTCTTCCTTCTAGATGTACCGGTTTGGTACTGTTTTATGCCTGACACAAGATTTTTATTTCTCTGTAGAAAAGCTTTATTTAGAATATCACAGGATGCTATGGGGTTGGAAGGGACCTCTGGAGGTCATCCAGTCCAACCCCACTGCCAAAGCAGGTCTACCCAGAGCAGGTCCCACAGGAGCGTGTCCAGGTGGGGATGGAATGTCTCCACAGATGGAGACTCCACCACCTCTCCGGGCAGCCTCTGCAAGGGCTCTGCAACCCTCACTTGAGAGCTGAGCTTTAAGGTTTAACTCATTTAAGCTACAACATCATTGGTCAAATTTTTAAATCCTCTCTGAAGCCTCAGGAGTTTGCCTGCTCAATGGTATCCAGCCTTGCTGTGAACACCCGGCTTCTGAAAATCAGGCCTGTTTGTTTATTTGCTCTGAGTGGTGCTGTTCAAAGTATTATGTGGTGGATGAAGCTAATTGCTGAGCACTCTGAATACACCTGATCTGGTGCTCACCCTCCACCTGTGTATTACTCCCTCTCCTTCTCGAGCATCTGCGTTATGTTGCAGGATCCTGTAACAGGAGAAGAAGCTGGGACTGAGCAGACATGAATTTTGTCAGAGCAGATAAGAGCGACTTGTGCTGAAGCAGCAGATGCGACTGTTGTTTTCTGCAAGTAGATGATTCCCTAATCCTCTTACGGACAGGCTGGGTAAAATCCCCTTTGTAACATTAGGCGCAGCTCTGGGCCAGGTGGCCTCAGCTTCTGTCACCGGCTTCGGGAGCTGCTTTGCAACGAGAAACTCTCCGTGCTGTGGTTGAAAAGCCAAGGTAGAAGCAGCCAAGCTGCCAGGTGTGCAGGAAGAGCCCTGGGTAATGGCCAGCATCGTGGTACAGAGGGACCTTTTGCTGAGTGCATCTGAGGGGGTCCTGGTTAGAATTGGAGGGACCTTAAAGCTTATCAAGTTCCAACCCCCTAGTCCTGGGCAGGGACAGCTCCCACCAGACCAGGTTGCTCCAAGCCCCATCCAGCCCAGCCTTGAACCCCTCCAGGGATGGGGCAGCTACAGCTTCTCTGGGCAACCTGTTGCAGGGTCTCACTAGCCCCACAGAAAAGAATTTCTTCCTAATATCTAATGTAAATCTCCCCTCTTTCAATGCCATATGCCACCTTCATATTTGTAATGTAACCGTGAAATTACTTTAAAGACAAATGGCTTTGAGATTATTGTTTTCCTTTCAATTCGGTAGACACCGCTATTTTTGTCCTTATTTTAACTAACCAAAGAATTTTGGTAAGCCGTAATTCATCTTTGGAATGACACAAAATGCACTATGGGAGCACATCGAGGCTGCTAAGTTCTCTGGATTTTGGTGAAGATAATTTTGGAGGGTGCAATCCTGAGGTTTTTACTTGGGCAAATCTCCCTCTGATTCATCCAAGACTACCATGTTAAAGTCATCAAAAGGAGATTATGAAAGGGTCTGAGAGTGTATGTGGTATGTTTCTGTAATACATTTTTTGTGTGTGTGTCCAAGGTAACTGGTATTAGCTTTATTTCTATGTTTTCTGGTTTATTTTTAATTCTTCTACCACTCTTGCTCATCTGTTGTAAAAAGGCCTTTCCTGGTGTGAGAGAGGAGGCAAAAATTTCTGGCCTTTCTTCCTTTGTAAAAGATGGTGATGGCAAGATCTAGGGTTGCTGGTAGTAACAGCTTTAAGATGATGTTTTCATGCAATTAAACACAGCAACTTTTCTGTGGTGACATGCACTGGCCTCACTTAGTCCTTGTGACTCAATATTCAGTCAATGGGGCAGCTTCCAGGCACACTGGAAGCATTTTTAGGCTGGGAGGTGTCGAACACATTGCTGTTGGTCAACTGCTGACCCTCTTCTACAGATTATGTATGAATTATGTGTAAACTGTACGATGCGTCAGTTCACAAAACTACTTCCAGATACAGATTGTGATTTGTTTGCTCTTTTGGGAGTTTAAAGAAATACATGCATTTCAAATGAGCTTCCTTCCAAAGTTTCTGAATGGCCTGCTCTGGAAGTCCAGTGTCTGCTGTGGAAGTCCAGCTCCATGGTTCAATCATTCAAGCAGGAACAAACTGCTCTTGGAAGCTATTTTCCTCTGTTTCGTATCTTCCATCAATGAAACCGCTGTTTACAAAAAGAGACCACATGAAAGAAAGGAGTCTGGGGTCTCAGCTTCCAGATGTTGAAACAAGGAGTTGACTTGAAGTTTGGTCACCCCAAGACCTGTTCCTTACTCATCCCTTGCCCTTCAGGAACTTGAGTCTTTCTGGGCCTGGATGCAATTCATGGATAAGTAAAAAGATTATTAAAGGGAAAAAAAAAAAACATTAGGCAGTATTTGCATCAAATTAGCTTTGAGCAAACTATGACAAGGGACTGTACAGTATTATGAACTTTTTTGGCTTCAGTGGAGCTACTCTCTGTTTCCACTGAAGTAAAGAAGATCTGAATCTGGCCTCTTGGCTGCTCCACTTCAGCAATTGATTCTGAATCAGCCTTGCTATCCAAACATGTATAATTCAAGATTCATTACTAATTATGTAGCTGCAATTCCTGACTATTTTTCTTCCTAGTTTAGTCAAAATCTTTTTGACATTTAGCAGATTGACATTCTCTTAGCATCTCCACAACAATCTGTCCGGTTTGTTTAAGAAGGCAACATTTTTGGAAGAAACTGCAACATCTCTGCTGGAAACTCAAGTACCTGGCAAGAGATGCTCGAGATACTTGTTGAGCTGGCCAAGTTCTGCTGCTATGCTTAGTGATTGCAATGGGCAGTTGTGTGACCTCATGTGTCTTCGACTGTCCAAGTTTCACCTTTTGTTTTCTGCTGGATGGTTTAGGAAAAGAGCAACGTAGAGTGACAATCCTCGGCAAGAATCATGTTGCCCTGGATGGTTTGTTCTCCGCAGTGCTGTCGGGTCTCTTTGGTGAAATGTGATGGATGCCAGCATGACACTTGGTCATATTTCTAGTGTGTTTGCACATTTCCTCATTCTCGTGGTGGGGTTAATGACTGCTTGCTGGTCAGACGTTGTCATCAACACTCAATGAGTGTTTTGACTCACCTCAGGGAGGGTATAAAGTGCTGGATGATGGTGTCTGTTCCTAGGGGCTTGGAGAAGACTGGAGCAGGGGAGAAAGGTTGTGACACTAAAGTTGTCACTTCATGACTTTATTTTAAGGGTCTACCTGTTTAAGAAGTAAACCTGTCCTAGCTTAAGTATGCA
Source organism: Thinocorus orbignyianus (assembly GCA_013400375.1). Classification (NCBI taxonomy): domain Eukaryota; kingdom Metazoa; phylum Chordata; class Aves; order Ciconiiformes; family Thinocoridae; genus Thinocorus; species Thinocorus orbignyianus. Next base: position 276,964 of record VXBW01000926.1, read on the forward strand.
GGACCTGTGTCCTCTGAAACCAATTAACGACTGAAAGGGAGTCATTATTCTGAAAATAATCATGATGATGAAACAATTTGTGCCCTACCTCGGGATTCTCAATTCCATCTAGGGACTGCATTTCTCCAGCCACCCAGGTTGCTCTCTCCGCTGCTGTCTAAAACAGTGCTCTGAGAACCCCCTTGCACCCCTTGAATAACTTTGCTCTGCACTTGTTTTTTGTTTGCACGAGGTAGTGGTGAATTGATCTGTCAAAGAGCCTTAACAACTGTGGAAATACTTTGACGTGTATGAAGATACTGTAAAGAGGCATTCTCTATTGTCTTCTGTTGTAGGCAACACTCTCCCAGGTCTTTACACTTCATGCATTTCACATTTCAAAGTGATCATGCTGACCTCTGCCAATGCCTGTGTAGACTGACATGGAGATGAATACGTGATGTGTGCTCGAGTGAAGCGCGGTGGTTTTTGTTCGTTTGTTTGTTCTTTATGACAGTAGTTTGGTGGCTGCAGGTATTCTTCCATCATGTCGGGCCAATGGGTTATCTTGCAGGATCAGCCGTGCTTCGTAGGGAGGAGAAGTGGTTTACATGTCTGGTTTTTTATGCAACTTACTGCACAGGCAACACTGACTTTCTGTTATGCATTACGATAGGTACTGAATTCCAGGTTAACCATATCGAAATGTGCACTATTTCTGTTACAGTCCTTTTTGGCTGTAGTGAAACATAGTGGGGACTTTGGGTGTTACTAACCCGTTTCAACAAGGGTTACTCAAAGTTCAGCCTTTTAGCAGATACTTAGCTTATCTGTACTTGTCCCTATTGGAAGATCACTGTTTATTCTCATTTTGAGCTCCATGATTTGGATAGGTTTTTACACATTGCTCATTGTAAATTATACTTAGCGTGTTTCCATTTGGCCTGGATTCCTCTGTGTTTAAAAGCTTATTCCAGGATTTGCTCACTATCTCTGTTTCATATTCAAGTGGCCCTTTTATAACCTTGGTGAGAATTTACATGTAATTTAAAGCCTTGTGTCCAGTTTCAGTTTACAACCCCCTTTCATTTATGGCACAAGCGCAGACTTTGTTCTGCTGTAGATACAGCCGTTAAATCAGTGTTGTTGAAAAGTGCTGAAGACTTGGTTGCAGGAACAACTTGCTGGCAAACTGGTCGCTGTCTTCATTTCAGAATTATGGCAGAGAAAATATGAGGGCTGTACTCAGCCAGAACACCAGTGATAGCACAGTAGCAGTCCGTACCTCTCAACAAAATATTTACTGATGGATCCCTGCTTGTCAAAACTTCAGGGTAAAAAATTCTGGAATAGATAAAGAAGTCCTTTCCCTCTTGCCCAGGGCTCTGACTTCAACTAAAATACAACTTTTCCTTTGTTCTTGGTTGAAGAGAGTGTAGGACTTGCTTAGGCATTGCTTACTCTGCTTGCTGCTTTGCTGTCTAAGAGGCCATCTATTAAGTAGTGCACTGGCAGAAACTTATGCTCTTTTGTATAGCGCTTGTCACTTGAAGATCTCCAAATCTGTCCAAAGTGCAGGAAATTTATCATCTCTCTTTTGTAAATTTAGAAACTAGAAACAGATACTCAAGGTCAGAAAACCATTGCCAGCGCTGGAAATAGAACCCAGCTCTTTGGAGTCAACGGTTTCTGATCTTGCTGAGAACTAGATCGCAAGCGGGGAAAGAAAAATGGTTCTTAGAACCACAATTATTAATCTACTTCTGAACCGATCTTCTGTTGCTGTTAAGTTGCTAGGCTGCCACGGTCTCTTATTTACCCGTGCAAGGTAGCGATATAAAGCTGTTTGCACAGCGTAACCCAAAACATGGCTTTATGGGTTGTGGTGTCACTGAACCATAGCACAGGAGTGGCTCCGCACGCTCCAGGAGGGTTGGGTCGCGTCGCATGGGCCAGCAATGTCCTGGGATGCAGCTTCAGCTGTAGAGCTGGATCCAAAGGAATGGGGATTGTCTACCCCTAAGTACGGACAGAGCCTGGCAAAATTGATGTCTGCGTCCTGTTTTGATCCAAGATGTTGCAGAAATGTAAATAGTATAATATGATATTTTTAGATGCAAAGGCAGTGAGATTGTAAGAGGCAAATGGAAAATCCTCGTGTGTTGCAGCATCCAGAGAATCTGCTGTGTTTTCTTGCCTCCTCAAGTCAATCATGAATACTGTTTCTCTCGCTGTCAGGAAGTAGGGAAGCACTTTCAAAACTAATTTGGTACCAAATACAAGAGAAAAATAGTTCTTTGTGCAGAAGAGCTGCAGAGACTGTCTTCCGTATGCAGCTGGCTGGGAGATGTTTACTGCTGCATTTAAAAATATCAGATGCTGTGTGAAGCAGCATCTCCTTAGGAAAGACACTCTCCTAAATTCCACCAGTCTACTATTGGAGAAAAGGGAATTAATTTCTCATTCACAGGTCATCTCTGCTAGAGGTGGCTAGAACCTTGACATAATAAAAACATTTCAGTTGTATCTATGTTCTTAAATTGGTCCCCACCACTGTGTTCAGACATCTGCTCCCAGGGGAAGACCATTTGCTTCAGTATTTTGATTTGGAAGTTGTACTGATGTGGACACATAGCAACATCAGTCAGGATCTTGAATGCACTTTCCAGTCTCTGCATATCTTCAGGCTATCTACTAGGAAAAAAAAAAAAGTAAAGTATTTCCAGTGAAATCACTTAGATGCACAGTAATTTAAATTCTTAACCTTTTTAGCCATTGTTGTTACCAGACATTATATAATGGCACAAAGAAATAGTGTTCACTGCCTCTCCCTCCACTTTCAGCCCATCACGTAGTCTGGTGGGTTTGGGGACAGCAACTTAATGGGATCTCATAGTTTAGATGGGCAAGTCATCTCTGAAAACTGAGGGCACCTTGATCTGATTGGAGATGGTGGTTTATTTTTTTTATAGACTCATACAACAAAATGCTCCTGTGTCACGTTGACATAATAGCCAACTCTAAAAACCCTTGGCTTGAGGATACATCAGGGGACTGTGCATCCAGCTGCTCTGAGAGCAGCTAGGAGTCTGAGGAAGAGCCTACCTCTTGCTTTTTCTCTGTGATGGTGCTGGGAATAGATTTTTTTTTTTTAATTTATTCCTAATTCTGAAATGGGAACTAACTGAATGCTGAAGGCCATTTGTGCAAGCTCCTGCTGAAATGAGGTGATAAAAATTCCTGGAAGGTCTGTTAGTCTGAAGCAAAGTGAAGGTGCCTGCTGTGCTTTGCAATAAGATGTCCCAGCAGACTTGTGTTAAAGATAGTTTGTAGAAGGGCTGGCCATCCAATTATATTGTCTTTTCTGTTTTAAAGCACGTAAACTAAGTCTTTCAGGTTCTGTTGTTTTTTTTTTTAAATTCTGCCCCCTCCCCCCCAGCCCTGTTTTCAGTTTTGCCTGCAGAGGAGAGGTATTGGTACAGAGCACAGTAAGAGTAATTACCCATTAATACTCTTTTCAGTCCAAAATCCAATGAGCAGTTTAGATTCCTGACCTAGAGGTTAGATAGTTCTTGATTTCCCTTTGATTAGCCTCATTAGGAACAGGCCTGGTGATTGTCAGCGTTGTTCCAGCAGCACAACCAGAGATGACCAGATTTTGTGCTCCTATCTTAAAGCTGAAAACCAAAGTATCATCCAGACTGAAAGCCTTCGGGATGACCAAGAACCGATGCTGTTCATGATCCCACCTTTACTGAGTGTTTTACAACTTATCAGTAGGATCTTGTTGAAGTTTGTTGCTTGGGTCCTGCTCAGGGTCTCGGCTCACTTGGTATATGTTCTGAAGTCTTTGAAGGACTGATATAAATAGGAAAAATCACTCTGGTTGGACTGGATTAGATAAACTACATATAAATATGCAACAGACTTTCTTTGGCAACCCTTCTCATCTCGAAGTAGTTGCTGTAAGCAGCAGTGATCAAATTTAGGATGTGGCTAAACTGAAGCTGTATGTTGTTTGGTGCTAAAACTGTAGATTTTTCTTAATTACTTCCAACTGTGGAAGTGTATATATGTATTTGTAAGGTACTGAGCACCTTGATCTCTTAAGCTGTAAAACATTTAGCACCTGTGGGATTTAACAAAACACATGGCTGTTTTTCTCTCTGGCACATGTTCTTCTCAGCTCTACGAAAGTGTGAGACAGCTTGTGGTTCAGAGGATGGCCTGGGTCTATTCTAGTTGTAGAAAAAGGGCACTGGTGCTGTATCTCTCTCTTCTGCTCCTCTAACTTCTTACTGCTCATTTCCCAAATGAAGCACCTGGACCAGAGGCTCTGGGCCAATCTGTGATGGGGGTACCAGCTGTGGAGGCAGAGGGAATAACGTCCTTGAGATCAACCACTAAACTCACTCACCTTAAAAGCAAAGTAAAAATGTTCTTTGTGTGTGTTTGTGGTTTTGGGTTGTCTTTTTTTTTTTTTTTTTTTTTTTTTGTGGCTTTGATTTGTTTTGTTTGTTTTTTTCCCTGCAGTGAGCTTTTAAATTTTTCAGCTAGATGCACTGCTTGGTAGGATTTGGCACCCACAGGATTTGATGCACAAGGAGAGGCTGGTCTCCTGGATGCACCAGGGTATTGCCCTACAGCCTTCCCTCAACCCCGAGTCTTCCCATGCTGTATTTCTGGAGTTACCTAATTTCCACCATAGAACCACTGCTGGCATCGTGACCACCTCTTAGAGGCAACAGAAAGAAGGGAAAGCTGTGCCCTACTTCTGTGTTTTTATCACCTCTGGGTTATGAGTAAGATCACTAAACTCCTGACCCTGTTTTCAGGGAGCAAGAACCCAAGTCCAGGGTGTGTGTGCCTGGAAGCGGGCTCAGTGTGCTGTGTGGCTGTTTTACAGTGTCACCCAGGGGCTGTTCGAAACAAGGATTGCTCGTGTGGTTTTATGCTGGTGTATATTTAGGAAACCTGAACTAGACCATGTGAGAGATGTTCAAGCGAGATAGAATCTCACTGGGCTGGCGCAGTGGCTGAGGGTAGGAGACACCATCGTGCTGGATTTCCTGCATCTTCTGCTTCAGCAACTGGATATTTCCTGCTGTCTCTGCTTGCTCAGGCTGCAGGTGAAAGCTTGCTGTCTCCGGCTCCTTCCAAAGGTCTGAGGTGTCAGTTTGCAGCAGCGCTGACGCTGGAAAGGAAGGGTGTTAATCATGCTAGTACCTACTCAATCCTTACGTTTACCTCTGACAGGGATGGGCCCTTGGGAAGTCCTCTGGTGCAGTTTGTAGCCATCTCCCTCTATTTGTGGGCAGCTGAATGAAAGGTCTCTTCTGCCATTACTGATTTATGGAACTGTGGCAGAACGCTGCCTGCCAACACAGCGTGCTGTGGCATTGAGTGATGTAACTCACACCCACCCTGGATAATACAACAATTCAGAGGTGCATTTAGTTTCCTTCTCTCTCTCTCTCATTTTTCTTTTTTCTTTTTGTTTTTTAATATGACTTAGCAAACAGTGCCGTGCTCCACAAATGGGAAAAATAGCAAAAGAACTTGCTCCAGCAGGGAATCTTCCTGTGCACCAGAGAAGATGCTGAAATAAAACCACATGAGATTTGCAACGGTTGCCATTTCTCTGGAGCTGGTAATGAGGGACTTGCCAAGTGTCACAGCTGGTGCATCACCAACCACCATCCATTAAAATGTTGGCTTGGCTGCTTGGCTTGTGCCCCTTGTGGGAAGAAGGGCAGAGGAGCAGGCAGCTCTCCAGCACTGGGGCCCCAGTTCTGTGCATCTGGTGCTGGTTGCCTCTTCCATTTCATCTGGTGTCTGACCCTTGGCTGGTTTGGGGATAACAGTCTCAAAGGACTCAGGATCTGACCTGTCTGTGACATCCCTGGCTCTTGCTGGCCACGTTTAGATGTTAGCATTAATCCAGCGTTACTCTTCTTCCTCCTCCACACCTTGCCTGGTGTCAGAGTTCTCCGTTTTCGTGGTGCCTCTTCATATTACTCTTTGCTTATGTAAAAAGGGAGAAGAAAGCCGGGTGGTGTCAGGCTCCCCTGTGTGTGCTGCCAGTTCACCCTCTCACAGCCCTACGCTGTAATGTTTCCTGTGTGACTGAGGGGGAATCATTCCTCTTAACTGCTCCAAATTTTTTTGTTCAGAATTTTGTAACAAGGTTTTGCAAGAATGCAAAGAATAACTGAAGAGTTCCCACATTTTCTTCTCTTGAAGGCAAAATCTCCACATTCTGTTCTTTTGGCTACAGCACATGAACACCTGACTTACTAGGTAAAAAGCAGATGGCAGAGGCTTGAGGGATGATGTGCACACACAAACCAGCTGCTTTGAAGATAGGATTTAGAAAAGGATGATATTGGAGCCTGTTGCATTCTGAGGGCTGTAAATTCTGAAAATGTCTCTAACAAAACTGTTCCCAGAGTGGGTCCTAACCCCAGATTTGACTGCTGAAATGCTAGACCTGGATCTTCTTGTGGTGACTTGATGATGATCTGCTGTCTAGAATCACAGAATTGTCTGGGTTGGAAGGGAGCTTTCAGATCATCTAGTCCAAACACCAACCTAACTCTGATAAAAACNTTTGCTCAGTAGAAATCTGTGCTTAAAAATACATTGAGCAAAATCATCTCTTTTTAAAGTGGTGGGAGTGGGACATAGAGGGCCATGTTTCCAAGCATCTGCCAAGGTGTCATGGGTTTAATATTTTTAAGTCTGACTGGCGAAAAGATTGTGCCCCTCTTGCTGAGCTTTTTATAAAACATGATATCCTTGTTTGCCATCTTGATGGGAGCTGAGAGCTTTCTGAAATGTCATCCCTCCCACCCCTTTTATTTCTTCTTTTCTTTCTTGTTCTTCTTCTTGCTTTTGGGCTGTAGATTGCTCTCTGGTTCCTCTTGTGGTTCAGCTGTTTCCCAGTGTGGCTCTGCTGCCCGCGCAGCTAATCCGCTGAGTATCCCTGGGTTTCAATGTGGCAGTCCAAATCCTGCTTCTCTGTTCTGCCTTATCTTCATTATATTTTCTGTGCCCAGAGAGATATTAATTTCTGAATACCATGCTTTCTGTAGTGACTGCTCAGCGGCCATCTCATTATGATCTTAAAGATACAAGGCCAGATGTTTTCATTTAGACTGGATAAGGAGTTTGCCTCTAAGGCTTAAATGATCAGTTCCCAAACATTAATAATTTACAGAAATACTTTGCCTTTTACATTCCACGTGCTTGTGTTGGAGGGCTACTTCAACAATAAATTATTTAGAGCAAATTTCATCCAAATTCTTTTCTATTCTTGAGCACGCATCTTAATGTCTCTGTTGTATTATCTTTTTTCCTCTCACATGTTCTTTTGTTTGGTGTCTTTATAGATTTAGCATGATTACCCAAGTGGAAAATCTCTTTCTAGATATGACTCAGCACAAGCAGCCTTTACAAACTTTGAAACTCTCCACATCATGACACCCTCATACTGTGAGAATGGAAGTTTAAAATCATCCACTGCGTATGGTATATTATTTATCCATTTCATAGGATATTAACTACAGCAATTTGTATGAGTCTAACATAGCAAATGTCAGATGCTGTTTCCATTTCTGCTTTTGTTTTGCTTCACTGGCAAAATTCGTATTGATTTCAGTGGTGGCAGATTAAGCCCTGCATATGTTTCATTTTCATGAGCCAGCAAAAATGTCTTTCCTCTTTATTGTGCCCATCTCCTTTAAATATTTCTGTGTGTCTTTACACAACTCTCCCACTCAAATTTCAACATCTTCCCAAGTCTCCTTCCTCAGCTCAAGTTGTCTAAATCCTGATGAGTATTGGCTCTGAATGTTTTCTTACCCAGATATGTGTTCATCCCAGCTGTGTGATAGAGGTGCTGTTTCTGTTGGCTAGAAGGTGGAATAAGGTATTGAATAAAGATGCTTTTCTGTGTCGCCTGGGTTCTGAGGTCAGGCTGGTAGGTGTTTCACAGGCTTGCAAAGCAGCAGATCAGCTAAATGATATCAGCAATATACAGTAGGTTGTGGGGAAAGAAATACAAGCTAGTGATCTTTACATTTGCCTGAACAATATCCGGAAGAATGACCGGCATGGAAACTTTGGTCTCTGAGCACCCAGGCACAGGTGGCCCCTTGCTCTCCTCAACAAGAGCAGCTGATTCCCAGGGGAGCTGCCAGGGTCACTATGGTATGGGTTGCCCACATCTCATGCATATTCTCTTAAACCCCAGAGCAGAGGTTTATTTGTCTTGAAGCAAGAAACTTATGTCTGGGAAGATCACAAACTCCTAAGCCATGGAGCTTGAATGACCTGTTAAAAGAACTCTCATGTGGAGTAATATCATGTCCATAAAATGTACAAACCCGTCCTGCTAACACTAAACATGCAGAGATATTAATCTTTTCATGCCTATGTCTAATGTTCCTATCTTAATCTAGATGGATGGAAAAAGGTTTATTCTTCTAAGCTACTCTGTATTAATGAAAACCATTCTTCTCTCCTGTCCTCCAGACACACTCTGCAGCTGCAGTGGAAATAGTCCCTGAAGTGGGAGTGAGACCCTGGTCAGACTCTGAATGAGGTCTTGGAAATGTCACTGGACTGAGTACACTGTGTCTGAATTAGAAGTGAGTCACAGTGCAATTTGGTGAAGGTCTGGTGGAATCTGGAGAGCACTGAGCATCAACTGTGTTTTCTCCCTGGAGGTGAAGACTGAGTGTGAGTCAGGGGTGGGGATTCCCCCAGGAAGAGCAGCAGCCTCCTATGGACAAGGAGGCTGAGGAAGCTGGGGGGCTTCAGCCTGGAGAAAAGGAGGCTGAGGGGAGACCTTCTCACTCTCTACAACTCCCTGAAAGGAGGGGGCAGCCAGGGCGGTCGGTCTATTCTCCCACGTCACAGACCATGGGACAAGAGGGATGGTACCAGCGGAGGTTCAGGTTGGAGATGAGGAACAATTTTGACAGGGAAGGGGTTCTTAAGGCTTGGACTGGGCTCCCCAGGGCAGGGTTTGAGGCACCATCCCTGGAGGGATTTAAAAGCTGGGGTGATCTAGTGCTTAGAACCATGGTTCAGTGATGGTTTTTATCAGAGTTGGGTTGATGGTTGGACTAGATGATCTGAAAGGTCCCTTCCAACCCAGACAACTCTATGATTCTATGACATGCTACTGCCACCAAAGCTTTGGTATTGGCTTCTGAAGTTACAAAGCAGGAGAAGATATGTTAAAAAAAAAAAAGAAAGGTCTAGTTCTGCCCTGACATATCAGAAACTCACTTCTAGAGAGACACATGAAAACTTTCTTTCAACAAAGCAACCTTGTTGGATACTTGGTGCAAGCCTGACTATAGACTGCCTGTGCTGTGAAGTCTCTGTTGCTACACCTGTGTTGGTAAAGCCATTGAAGGTGAGCATTTTGTCCGCGTGGCTGCAAAAAGCTAAAGTGACAGAAGTCGTCACAGTTGACATGTAGCTGCATAGGTAAAAAACGCTTTTTTTGCAGATAAAACATCTCCAGGACAATAGAACAGCTGAGTTTAGATGACCTGATAGGGAGGGAAAGATTATCTGTTGGGGCTGATGTTGTAAATGATGTCATTGTTGATTTTCGCCAGGCTGGGATATGGCTCACAGGTCCCCCTAAGAAAGCAAATAGCTGCACAGAATAGCTGAGAGTTTTTGAGTTGTTCTTTGAAACATAAACTTTGGTCCTAATAAACAGTGTTTATACCTCAACAAAACTCAACTTCTTTGGTTCCAATTCTGTATAGGAATCGCAAACATTATTTTTAGACCTTCATGCTGAACAGAGTTCAGATGTATTTTATCTGCTTAGTGATGAGTTGTGCTGGGGTCAGGTTCTGCCTGTTATTAGGAATACATGAATTTAGTAAAATCTCTTGTTTATGTCTAAGTTAACCATTTCATGTTTCTCAGATACATGGGATTTAACCTATAATCTTCTGCTATTAAAGATGTTTTCCTGTGTTCCCACCAAAACCAAAGAATAGTTTGGGAGACCGAGAGAATGAAGGGTGGGAAGAAGCAGATGTCTAAGTAAAACGTATGTTGAATGGGAAAAAAGTCAGTCATCTTGGGTTCTGGGCCTGTGATTATTTCCACATGCCTGGACCGTATCGCTATGCTGTGTGCCATTAATGTCATTAGATGCTTTATGCCAGAGTGGATTTTTTGCATATGCTGATGAGATTGCAGGATTGGGATCCTGACGGGTAAATGCTGCCAGTGCTGTGTCAGCACCACGGGTGTGCATGCTGCACGGGGAGCTCTGTGCCCTCCCAAAACCCCTTCTTGTGTGCCCGGGGAGCTCTGTGCCCTCCCAAACCCCCTTCTTGTGTGCACGGGGAGCTCTGTGCCCTCCCAAAACCCCTTCTTGTGTGCCCGGGGANCATGCTGCACGGGGAGCTCTGTGCCCTCCCAAAACACCTTCTTGTGTGCACGGGGAGCTCTGTGCCCTCCCAGACCCCCTTCTTGTGTGCACAGGGAGCTCTGTGCCCCCCCAAAACCCCTTCTTGTGCTGTGTTTGTAGGCACATGCCCAGCCAGCCCAGCCATCCCTGATGTGCCAGTAGCCGCCTGGCTGGTTAACCAGCCTCCAGGCAGCAGAGTTTGTCCTCAGCTGGTTTTTTTTTTCTTTTTTTTCAGAAAAGCAAACAAGAAAACTGGCTAATCAACCCCCACCTTGTAAAAATGGGTATTTTTAGCTGGTGCTTGGTGCTGGAAGGAGGCATGGTTGAAAAAAAAGCTTAATGTTCTTGTTCAAAGGTGCCTGTGTGTCGCAAAGAGATGCCAGCCTTTCCCCCTCAATTTGCTGGGCTTGTTTGTGAGAGCATGAGACATTGGGAGCCATCCTCATTCCTTTTGGTTCCTGGTGAAAGAGAAAGAGATTTGATCACTCCTCCCAGATAAAAATACAGAGGAGTCTTATAGGCCAGAAAACAACTTCTTTTTTCTTTTTCTTTCTTTTTTTTAAAAAATTTTTATTATTTGAGCCTGCCAGATTGGTCTGCTCTGTGCTCTCCAAGTGTGTGGGCGGCACAGAAGAGGATGCTGAGACAAAGAATGGGGGAGGGAGGAAGGAGAAGTGAAAAAGACCTTTGGATTAGAGGCATGGTGTATGGGAGGAAGAGAACGCCATGGCAGAGGCAGCGTTGTTTTGGTTTGCGAAAGTTTGCAGCAGATCAGAAGAAGCTGTGGTAGGTCAGAGACACTCAGTCTAGATGCTGTAATGATGAATATATTAGCATGGTTTAGATCCTAGGCATACAGACATTTTTCTGTGTTTGTTAATTTTATGAAGCTCATGTCCTGCTGGCCTCCGATCCCTCCTCCTCCTGGAAAGGAGGATGTTGGATGGAGGGGAAGATGGCCATTGCTCTCCTCAGTACAGTATTTGCATTTTATGTCCATCTGCTTTGTGCTGACACAAAGCAGGTCCAAAAACAAGTGGCTTTTTGGGAAGGTAAAGCTCTGAGTTTTATACTGATTAAATCCTGTTTTCCTGACCTGAAGAGCCAAAACTAATTTCTCATTTCAATAATAGCTGCCCCTTGTCTACTGCATCTGGCTCATGCTCTTCCATGATACTTTAGTGAGACTGGGTTCCATGCAAAATGTCTTTTAATTTGAGTTATAGAAGAAAGGAGTTAAAAGGTGTAACAAGGGAGGAAGGGTAAATTTCAGATAAAACTTGAAAAGCCACAGAGTCCAGGATGAGGGGGTACAGGACTGCAGTATCTGGTAAGGGAGAGCAGGAGACAAGAGGAGGGTGAGCAACAGATGAACAGAGGGAGTGGGAAAGGGCAATGCATATAACAGTACAAAACATGATTTGTTTTGTATTTACATCTGCAAGATTCATCTCGCCCGGACTGGAAAATTCACCCTCGCCGTGTGGTTTGCCCTTGGGATATTTGACCTCCAGCTCCTTTGGTTCCTTCAACTCTGACATAACAGAGCTTGCGAAAGCAGCCCTGTAAGGACAAGTTTTGTAAATAAATCCCATTTCCTATAAGATAGCCCTGTAGGAGGAGGCAGGGAAGTTGTGGTGTGAGAAAAGGTGCACGGGGAGCCATTCCTGGGAGAGGAACAGGGACTTCCCTCTGCAACACTAGGAGCTTTTCTAAGCCCAGGCTGAAACTTGGGGTGGGCACATGCAGTTGGGGATGTCAAGTGGATGTGTGGTGTGGTCCTGCCTGCCCATCTTGCCAGCCCAGGTTTCCTTTTGACGACTCTGCCCTTCACCGACCTCTCTGAAGGACTTTCAACAGGGTAATAAAAAGGTGTTTCTCTGCCGGGCTAATATTTACATCACAAACACACGGTGCCTTTGCTTGGTTACAAACAGCAGTGTGTGGAAGTAAGAGGCTTTCCCAGAAAGGGTGGGACAGGAAGCAGAGGTTATTCTCTACTGTATTTGATAAATCTCTTTAGACAGAGAGGTGTAATTTCTAGGGAACATTATTAAGATTACCAAGTCATGCTCTCAAAAGCTTGAACGCGCTGGTGTGGAAGTTGTCTATCTAACCTTCATTTGTACCCTGGTGTAACTGATTGCCTTATTTACCTCTCTCTTTCACAGAGCTCCTGCCTGTGCTCTTTCCAGAGGGCACTGAATGGAGATTGCTAGCGGGAATTAACCTGTTGCTTGTAAGATTCTCATGTAACTATTTGCAAAAACTCCAAACATACTTTTCTAGCTCAGGCGGAGAGGCATCACCTCTTCCTACAGGAATATTCATAGAATCATAGAATGGCTAGAATTGGAAGGGAACTTAAAGATCATCCAGTTCCAACCCCCCTGCCCTGAGCAGGGACACCTCCCACCGGAGCAGGTTGCTCCAACCCCCATCCAGCCTGGCCTTGAACCCCTCCAGGGATGGGGCAGCCACAGCTTCTCTGGGCAACCTGTTCCAGTGTCTCACCACCCTCACACCAAAGAATTTCTTCCTAGTATCTAATCTAAATCTCCCCTCTTTAAATCTAAAACTATTACTTCTCATCCTATTGCTCCACACCCTGACCAAGAGTCCCTCCCCATCTCTCCTGTAGCCCCTTCAGATCCTGGAAGGCTGCTCTATGGTGTCCCTGGAGTCTTCTCTTCTCCAGGCTGAACAACCTCTCTCAGCCTGTCTTCACAGCAGAGGTGCTCATGACCTCTAATCATCTTCATGGCCCTCTGCTGGACCTGTTCCAACAGGTCCATGTTCTTCCTGTGCTGAGGATTCCAAAGCTGGACACAGGACTCCAGGTGGGGTCTCACGAGAGCAGAGTAGAGGGGGAAAATCATCTCCCTGGACCTGCTGGCCACACTTCTTTTGATGCAGCCCAGGATGCTGTTGGCTTTCTGGGCTGCCAGTGTGCACTGCGGGCTCATGTTGAACTTCTCATCCCCAAATATTGTGAAAACAAACGTGGTGTTTGCTCAACAGTCACATGTTAAAGGGAAAACACCATAAAAATGGTGATGATTCCGGCTGGCAATTTCATTTTTCATTGCAGGGTTTGGATATTGCCAATGATAAAATGTGAACAAGCTATTTGTATTGTACTATATAAAAAGTGTATATGTGATACCAGTATTCCCGGTAGCTCTGCGTGGAAAAATGCTATGCTTTTGTTGCTAAAGACTCTGATAGTGTCTTGTCAAATGGGATGATACTGTTTGAAGTTTCCAAACATTAAATAACTGCAGAACTGGGCTTGAAATAACAGATTTGTCAGCCCTGCCATGCTGAGGTTGTGCTATGCCCCAAGTCAGAATAAAAATAAAGATATTAACATGAGGCTAAAGAAAATCCTTGCTTGAAGATAGAAACATTCACTTACTGGTTCTGAAAGCTTATGTCAGCTTCATTAGGTGAGTGTTACAAATCAGCACTTCTTTGGGGTTTTTTAATTGCAGTCTTTCTTCTGGTGAGATGCTTTTCTTTTGATTTGCCATTACATTTGGATAGACCTAAGGTTCTTTGGAAATGTGTTGTGCTTGGAGTGTCTGAAATGGCAGGGAGAGGCTAAGCTATCAATGCTAATTTAGCATATAAATGAAGGCAAGGGCTGGAGGTGGACTTGGTGTCATCCACCTACGGAATGAGATGATACTTTCCCTCAGGAGTGGGCATTTGGTAGATTTGTCCCAAAGCAGGCACAGCTTTCCTGTATAATCTAACAGCTGCTTTTCAGAAACACTGGTTAGCCGGATGGAATGCTTTATTGCATGGCACATGTTATGTTGAAATCTGTCATTTCCAGTCTGTGCCACCTCATAGTGTCCCCACAGGGTTTTCTCAATATATTATTCCCAGACATATTCAAGTGCACTTCTGGCTTTTGGGGCATTAATTTCTTTCCTGACACCTTATGCGCTGAGTCACTGTCTTTGAAGATGAACCCAACATCCAGTGGGGGGCTTACGAGTGGGTTTGCTTGCTGATGGAAAAAACCTTGTGCAACTTGGCCTGAGGTCAGCTGGGTTCCTTGGTCTTGGAAATCCTTCTGGTTGCCCAGCCTCCTGCCCCTCTCCAGCACTGCTGTTCTCCTCTTCCACTCCTGCAGATGGTCATGCAGGGAGGTTATGGTAAGATGCCGAGCGCTGGCAGGGTCGGAGTTAAACCTAGGATGTCTGTGTTGGCTTTGGCTTTGTGTGAGCAGTGACATGGGCTCTCTTGTCACTGCCTTCGTCATCTCTACTGGATCAATCCACGTCCTGGACATCCATGACAACACCTCAGTGATGTCTTCATTTCCCTACCAAGGGGCAGCCCTTACTGCTGCGCCGCCGCAGCTCCTGTCACCGAAGCAAATGCAACTGATGTCTCACTTACACCGAGTGAGAATGCGAGGTGGATGTTCAGCCTAAAGATTTTTCTCTGTCCTTGAATTCCCCATCCTGCTGTGCCTGCAGAGAGTTGTACTGGGATAACTGAGTGCCTGGGTTAGTGGCTGGAGTGCCGAAGTTTGTTGGTGTGAGTAGTGAGGCTGATTTTAAGAATTTCAGCCAGAATTTTGAATTTCCTTTGGCTTACACTTGGAGATTTGGCTTTCATCCAGAGCTGCAGCTTTATAATAATGCTTAATAATGACATAACTCATTATATTCTCAAATGGCTGCATGAGCATCAACTAACCAGCGAACCTTTTGCTAGGGCAATATCTCTGTCTTTGGATTACAGATAAAGAATTGAAAGCAGAAACCTGTCTTTCGTCTAAGCCCCCTCCATAATGGCAATAAATTAAGGTTAAAAGGATGCATAGGATACAAGGTTTCCTAGCTCTGGTGCCTGTTTCTTGAGCACCAGCACATGCTGGTGAGATGTTTTCTCTTTTCTGTTGCTTTTCCTCTGGAGTTATGGTTGGCAGAGGTTTCCTGCAGGAAATCTGTTTTCTGTACAGGTGAAATTTCCCCCCCCCAAACAGCAGTCAGAGACTCATGCTGAAAAAAGACTTGAGAATGTGCTCCCCTAAATTCTCCCATCTTCCTAGATGATCTCCAGCTGTTTGCTGAGAGCTACTGGACTGAGTGAAAAAGGACAAGTTCCAGTCAATCTGTTCGTTACCATAAAGTCAGGTGCAAGTGGTAACAGAGAAACTGATGGCGCCTTTTTAGATGTAAAAATCATTAAATGAAGGTTCCCTGACCCTGGCCAACATCAGATTGATTTCCATAGTTCTCTTCTTTCCCTTATACTGATACTCAAGGAAACTTTTTGGACTATTTCTCAGTGGGATGTCTCTGCCTGCAGCACTGTTAAAAGTGAGTGAAACTCCCAACACAAGAGGTTTTATTGGTTGTTTTATCTTGCTTATGAAGAATAAACTCTAGTTTTCCATAGAGCAAGGAGGTTGCATGAGACTTCTAGGAACTGGAATTTCATGTTCTTGCCCTGGCCTATGCACATGTATAATTTAATCCTTGATCCCCATGAGATAGATGTTTTCATCCTCTCTTTCTTTCTTCCTTGTTGCTTTGTGCCTTTTTTTTCTGTTTCCTCCTGCACAAGGCAGGTCTCTGCAGAGCTGATTTTCCCCACCCTGGTTCCCTGCAGGTATCTCTGTTGCTTTCCATCAGTCGGGGTGGAATGGGCTGTTTGACCATGTTGGGATGTCTTTTCCCAGACCATGGTGGGTATCCAGCAGCCTCTTTGCTGACTGCTAACCTTCCGACCAGGACACCAGGGAAGCAATGCAGTTGCTTGCAACCCCTCAATTTCATACCCAAACCTGCTGCCTGATGCCCAAAGCTGAGGGTTTTATCCTGGTAGAGGTGGGAAGGGTGCCCCAGTGTCTGCTCAAGGCTGCTTGGAAAGATGCAAAGGTTTTAGTCTAATATACAGCCTGATGAGTGAATCTATCTACTGAAGTCCACTGCAGCCTCAGCATCCTATTTTTGTGGTTAATAAGTATATTTAGCAAGATCGGATGTTGCCTCAAAATACTCCTGCAGCAAATTCCTCCTGGCTTGGACCGCAGTGCTGCCACTTGGCCGGAGCTTTCTGGACACTGTTCATGAATGGGGATGGATTTAGGGGCTGGGTTTCTGTCAGGTCCAGCCCTAATACCTTTGTCAGTGGTTTAGAAGGGAGCACAAATGGTGATGTTCTTGATTTTTTAATACTTGATGCCAAAATGGGAGGCCTTGCCCGTGTTGGCAAGAGCGAAAAATATCCTGAGGGAACCTGGAGGGTGTTGGCATAGGGAACTGTAAAATGGGAATGGGCTTGCAGGTGGGTTTTCCCTAGATCTAGAGAAAAATCAGAAACATGGAAGACTGAAGAAGAATTTGGAAGAGGGCAAGGTCTAAGGACTTGGAGGTGATAAGAACAAATCAGGAATAAGTTCTTGCATGACATGGCTGTGAAGGGAAGATTTGCCATCTGGCAAATAATCCTGGAGGAATTATCATGGAACAGGGGGAAACTAGCTGTTTGACCACCGTGGATGGCTCTGTGGGGCTGCATCCCCCAGGAGCTGCTCCACAGCAGTGAGGGAAAACCAGGAGAGGGGGATGCTGGATTTTTTCCAGAAAAAAAAAATATGAAAATGCAATTTTTAAATCAATTGAAATTGTTTATTATTTTCTGCCAAATGGGATGACTCAGTCTGGCAGTCTGCCCTTTCCACCCTCCCCCTCAGACAAACAAACAAAGCCAATAAGTTGCAAAAAATAAAATAATCCGAAAAGATAACAATTCAAAATTTTCCTTTTGGTATATTCAAAACAAGGAGCTTAATGCGTTGGGTGGTTTTAAGACATCATTTCAGAGCTGGATTCAATGACCATCACTTGAAAAAACGGAGTAAAAATAACTCTAAAAATAAAATGCTTCATTTTGAGTTAAAGAAACATTTTGTTCAGCGAGACGCACAAAGCATTCGGTTTTGGGCCAACGTGAAATGATATTTTTTTTTCCCCCTAGCAATCTCTTGGTTGAGGCAGTGAACCAAGAAGTCAATTATTCACAGAGCTGTAGCAAGATTAAGGTAAGGATGGAAAGCAGAGCTGAAATGAGAAAGCGAGGGAGAAAATTTAGGGCTGAATGTCCAAGTCAATCTTCGTTCCTCTAAGTGAAACGTGGTGGTTGACGGCGTAAGCACCCAGACCCTTTGCCATCAGCCCAAGAGGGTGGGCTGACTGCCAGGAGGTGAAACCAGTGATGTCCTTGTGGCATCCATGGGTCCCCAGGGCTGTGGAAGCAGAGCTGGGGTGCTGTGATGGGTTGGTGTGACCCGAGAGATGTCCTACACCCATCAGAGGAGTCCATGCTGCTGTGGTCCTGGGGACGTGTCCTCACCCCGCACCGCTGCTGCTCTAAATGCAGCATCGTCTGGGAGGGGAGGGAAAAAATAAAAAATAGAAGGGGAAAAAAAAATAAAAAGAAGAATCTTCTGCCAAGAAGCTGCCGTAAGCTCTGCAGAGTGTGACTTTGGGCAGGGAGGAGCGGAGTGCTGCCTGCGTGCTGCTCAGCTGGGGAAGAGCTGCTGCTGGGCTCTGGGTGCGGGTAGGAGTCTCCTCAGCTGGGCAGGCAGGAGGTGGTGGTGGTGGTGCTTGGCTGCTGCTGGGAGGCTCTGGAGAGGCTCCTCTTGCAGGTTGGAAATGCTGGGCACAGCTTTCCTCGTGCAGACAGCCACAGTGCAAACCCCCTGAGCGGGCTTTTTGGTTTGGGCTTTTTTTTTTTTTCATTTTTTTTTTCTTCCACTGCTTTTTTTTTTTTGAGTCATTTATTTATTTTTTTTTCCCCAGAAGTGCTGAGACTTCAGCTCTCAGCCATCCTAAGCAATAATCCTTACAACACGGGCAAGAGGAAAAAAACAATAATAATAAAATCTTATTTGCTGGTTTTTCCAGTGACAGAGTTGGAGGCAGTGGGATGGCAGGATTTACCCAGCGCCATGGTAAGAGTTGGGAGGCAGAGCTGGGCTTGAGGCTGCTTTAAGTTTGACTCCACAGAGCGAAGAGCGAGCTGCGGCGCAGCGTAGAGGATGCATGAACTAGTTTTAAAAAAGAGCTGGCTGGGATGCACCGTGGCAGCTGGAGGGTTGGTTTTCCCTCAGAGCAGGGGACAGGAGAGATGGAGGGAGACCTGCATGTGGGCAAGGGCGTGTGGTGTTGGAGATGGAGAGGAGGGGAAGGAGCTAGCTCCTTGCACGACCCGTGGGGTGCCACGGCGGGAGCAAGTCTGGCTGCGGTACCCCCCCGTGCCACCCTGGGCATCCCCCCTTTGCTTTATCCACCAGCAGAGGTAATGAGCTGGAGAGCAGGGAGCCTTGCTTCTGGGCTGAGCATGCAGAGCCTCTCACAAAAGAGTTTACCGGGGGGTAACGTTTTTCTTATTACAGTCCGTGGCGAACCGTTCTGCCTTGCAAGCACTTCTTCTTTGCTANATGCCTCCTGCTTTGTTCTCCGTGTTGGTTGGAGCCGGGTACCTCCGGGTGTCCACCAACACCCCACCTCCCCTTCCTTCCCAACATCACCCGGCATCGGTAGCTTCGTGCAGGGATGCTTGTACCCACGCTGCGGGACTGCGTGCGTGGGGATGCGGGGAGTGAGGGGGTGGGTACCAGGGGACGGACGGGGACACACACGACACGCTGCATGGATGAAACGCCGGCAGCTATTTCAGGAAGCCGCGAAGTCTCCTCCTTCTTTATGTAAATAAACATGACAGCTCGGAGCGGCGGTGCCGCGGCGGGAGTGGGTGGAGGCTGCCGGAGCGGGACAGCCGGGTCCCGCCTGGGCCGGGGGCTGCTGGTGCGGTGCGGGTCCGGCCGCGGTGCCGCCGGGCTGCGGGGACATGGGGGGACAGGTAACGAGGAGCCTGATCTACGGTAAGGACAGACCCGCCGCCATATGGGGGGGGGACACACCGACCGACCCGCCCGTGATGGGGATGGGGGATGCGGGAGGCTGGGAAAGGTGATGCGGGCCATGCGGGATCTGCTGGGCTGGTCCACCCGGAGCATCCCGCTCCGTCCGGGAGGCTGGGGGAGCACTGGGCTCGCTGTGTGGATGAGGGAGAACCAATGTGGCTGTGCAGAGGTGTCAGGGGGTGAAGAGAAAGTCACTCTGTGTGCCTGTGCATGTGTGTGTGTGTATCCATGTGTGTGTGTGTACGTGTGTTGCCTGGCAGCTCCCACCGGGGACAAGTCGCTAAGCCATGGTGAAGGTTCCTGCGAGGCAGTCTCTCGGAACAGTCACCTTATTTCGCCTATCCACCAGCAGTTTCTTCTCAATATAAATTCTGGTGTGTTTCTTTTTAAATTGGAAAGAAGGTTGGTTTGAATGGACGCGGTTCAGACGAAGCTTAAAGCCCTTAATGCAGGCTGCTGCCTGCCTTTGCTGGGTAATGTAAAGCAGGGGAGAGGGGGGAGCTGGAAAGGGACTGGAATATCCCACACAGGCTGATCTTAAACCAGAACTGGAATCTCCAGACAGTGTGCCACACTGGCTGCGTTCCGGGTTGCACAACTCTCACACTTCAGTGACGGTGTTGTACTCCTTGATATTCGACTTGCCCACTGCCCTGAAGTGTTCTGTTTAACTTTGTGGTTGTAGTTGTGCTGCGTCTTCAGTGTGGTACCAGTGCGTTTTCGGTGAGACTTCCCTGTGGCAATGTTAGATGCAGGTACAAAGGATGCAGGAAGGGCATCGCCTGGGATTGGAGTATCTCGTCTCCTGTCTTTGGATAGAGATGCACGAGGGATTCATTTAGGCTGTGAATATTCACATTACAGTCCTAAGTCTACTGTTTTCTACCAAGTCCAAACCAACCCTGTAGTTTAAGGAAGAAAGGGGCATAGTTAGGAAGTAGCTGACTTTCTCCCTAAAGGTATTTAGCCAGCATGTCTCAATAGAGATTTTCATTTGTTCATCGTTTGTGTTCAGAAATTTCGTCTGTGGTCTGACCTTATTTCTTCTCTAATCTCATGATATATGTGCAATATGCAGAATAACAGTACTGTCGAGTCAACACACACACATAAAAAAAAAAAAGAGCTCTGGCTGTTGTCTTGTGATTGTAAGTGCCTTTTCCTCTCTGAAGCATTATTTGAATGAATTTGAAAAAAAAAAAAAAAGTCAAACAACTGGCTGGGAAAGAATAATTGCTATATATGTTTCCTGTGTGTGCCAGGGACTTGGCATTCCTGCTGGGGCATTCTCCTGCCTGCAGCCGGCAGCGCACTGCACTGTAATCCCACAACTTCTGCCTTTCAGCAATTCTACTCCAGCAAGCGCGGTTCTCTTTAATTTTTATTTCATTGGGAGAGGGGAAACTAATGAGGAAATATGAGTAATTAACTCAAATTTCCCTCTTCATACAGAGGGGCTACAGGCTGTGTTATATTCAAAGGTGATGCTCTACCGTGTTTAGCACAGAGATGCTTAAAAAAAACCCAAAACCAACCACGCCGTGCATTATGTTTAAAAAAATTAAATAATAAAAAGTCATGCAACAAAGCGCATTTAGCAAAATATAGACTGCATCTGCACTTGTGGTTTGTCTGTGGCTACTGTTCCTCCAGTTCCATCTTTCTGTTGAATATTTCTATTTCAGATGTGTTTCAAAATAGCTGGGTAAAAAGAAACGAAACCGTATCCATTTCTTGGAAGGATAATTGAAAATTAATGTAACAATACTGGAAGGAGTTGTATTGACAACCCTGAAAGGGCCAAAGTCCTTTGTTTATAGAAAGCACAGGCAAAGCATAAATTCCTGTCCTCCGGATGTTTCTAGTGACCTCTCCACGTTGCAAGGATGGGCTGGGATTTTCCCAAGCACCTAAGTAATTTAACCTTGCTGAAAATGAGCTCAGACGGGAAGATACTGCACGGGCTGGCTGCTTATGGCTCCACTGAGCCCGTCCTGGGGAGGCAGCAGGTTTCCCTGAGACACGTGGGTCCCTGCCTCCTCCAGGGCCCACCCTGACCTTGGCAGGGTCAGAAAAGTAAATTGAGATAAAAGGTCTTGAAGCGGATCAAGAGGGAGGCACCATTGCAAAAAAAAAACCACAAAGGCATAAAATCAGGGTGGTGATGTTTAAAAACTGTGGGTGCCCTGATGTAATGACAGAGTTTTATAGCAGGCAACTGCAGTCGTACGCAGGCTGTCACCACGATGAACACCTGGCACCGTTTTTCACCCACAAATCTGCTTTCAAGTCAAGTTGTGCAGCATTCTTGCTGGGCAGAGTGGTCTCAGCATCTTTTGGCACAAGGAAAGCCATGGGTGGGTGAAGCATGATGGTGGTTGGTGGCCATGATGCCTGATGTCCCTTGACCCACGCTGCTGCTCGGGTCTATTGTGTGAAGCCCTGCAAGATGGTGCTGTGTTGATCCTGTTGGAGCCATCTGGTGAGGAACATGCATGTTTGCATAGGCAGGCGTCTCCTTGAGTGAAAACACTGCTTTCCCACTGATATGGTGGTAGAGCAGGAGAGCAACGCTGGTCTGTCCTAATGATGGAGTTGGTGGATGCTGAATGGGCTCTGAGTTGCCTGAAGGAGAGTTCTCCAGCTGATAGAACTGGGAGGAGCAATGTGCTTGGAACCAAGGGCACTGAAGCATCAGTTGACTGAGCTTCCTGGGAGAGACCCACCTCCGACTTTCGTCCTTGCTAGCAAACAAACCACAGTGGGCTTGTGCCACCAAAGACAGCACCTTTATTTTTGAAAAGAGGGATCTGGTGGCTTGATGTGTTGGTACATGGGAGCTGGTCATTTGTCTTCTCTGTGGAATGACATGCTTTACCCAGGCATCCTCGAGCAGTCTCCATCTATGTCCCTGTAGTTGGCATCATGATGGCCTCTGCTTCTCTTCCCCATTCCCTCTCCTTTTCCCACCACCCTCCACAGAAGTCTTGTGGTGCTTTCCAAAGAGAAGAAAGTCTTAAATAGGAAGTTCAAAGGTAACACAACCTTGATGGACAGGATGTTTACTTGTTATTTAAAAAGCCATATCCATACATGTGGTGTTTTCTTTGACAATATTTTAAACAGGATATGTTAATATGATTGCTTGTAGTTTACTTTAACAATATTTAAAACAGGAAATGTTCATATAATTGCTGGTGGTACATCTGAAGCTGGTTTCTTCAGGAACGATTGTATACTATAGAATTCCTATAACATAGGCAGAGTTTACTAAATATGTATTTTAAACTACTTGCCAGCTAATCACACTTCAAACATCTCTCTAATAGATGCATATGTCATAATAGGTACGCTCTTATGCATTGGATTCAACTGTCACCTGCTGCATTAGTTTTTAATCCCTTCTCATGGCTATGAGTGAGAAGCTACTTGTGGAAGACACTATTTTTAATTTTAGGGGACCAAATCCCAGAGTTTCTGTGTGAGAAAAAAAATGCCCAGGGTTTTCTATTTCTCTGTCACTCAGAACTGAAGTAACAGAAAGTGCTGGTTTAACTAAGGAGGCTGCTGCCCTGTGATGGGAGAGGCGTTCAGCATATGCAGACGTGCAGAGGTTAGTGATTAACAAGCTCACATCTCTTCGGAAGGCTTTCGACTGGCTCGAGTGTTCACAGTGGATTAATTCATGTGCAGGCGATATGTGTGTCTCTGCCTACCTGCATATTTGCTCCATAACCTTCCCCCCTGCAAGTCATAATTACTAGTAAGTTCCTCATGGCCTGCTTTGTTTTATTTTTGTTGTAATTACTTGCATGTCGCAGCCATTCATCAGTGTTTTTGTGGTGGAATAATTATTACAAGGAGAAGGGAAAAAGGTGTCTCGTGCCACGTTTTCCCAACTGTGATTGTGTTGCATGGGTGTAACTGCACAGTCCCTAGTGAGAGGTTTTGGGCTTTTCAGCCTGGGAAGGGGCACTGATTGACAGATGTAATTCTCTGCTTGAACAGTTGAGACTTTAAGCTGCTTGTGGAAGATGCTCTGTGTGTTGTGGGGCAGACCTACTGGAAAGGACTTCTGAGGAGAAGGATCTAGGGGGGTCCTAGTAGACAGTAAATTGTCCGTGAGCTAGCAATGTGCCCTTGGGAAGGCCAATGGAATCCTGGGCCGCGTAGGGAAGATGTTAACATCTCCCCATATTCTGCAGACAGTCGCTTGTTGAGAACCAATATGGGACTGGGGAGAAAAGGCTCTTTCTGAACTCACTCTGCTTTCAGCACGAGTGACATATAGCTCTGAGAGCAAGTGAGTGTGTGTGTATGAGAAATTAATCCTGCTCAGTTGGATTAACTGGTGCAGAAGGCCCTGGGCAGGGTGCCAAAGCAGTGTTGGCATTTGCGAAAAGTGGGGCTCCCAGAGATTATTTCAGTTCATGCCTCTGACCTGTGGATCACCTGCCCATGTCCCAAGGTGGCTGACAGTAAAGGGCTGCTGACAACGCTTCTGAAAACGGGGTGTGTAGTACCTCTGTTTGTAGAGATTTCATGGGTAACCACGTTTGTACATGAAAACTGTTGTATTTCTTGTGAAAGACAAATGAGGTTTCCGTTATTTGTGGCAGTATTTGGCTGTAGGGGTCTGGCTACAAGTGGTGAGAGCAAAGAGCATCCAAGTTCCCATTTTGTCCTTCGCTTCCCTGGCGTTTTCCTGTTAGCTTTTCTGTATCAACTTGATGCTCTTGTTCTGTTGGGACCAAGGGAATGAATGTTGTCAGATTTTGTTGTCTCATTTCATAGAATCATAGAATGGTTAGAGTAGAAAGGGACCTTAAAGATCATCCAATTCCAACCCCCTGCCATGGGCAGGGACACCTCTCACATCAGGTTGCTCAAAGCCCCATCCAGCCTGGCCTTGAACATTTCCAGGGATGAGGCAGCCACAGCTTCTCTGGGCAACCTGTTGCAGGGTCTCACCACCCTCACAGGAAAGAATTCCTTTCTAGTAGCTAATCTAAATCTCCCCTTTTCCAGTTTAAAACTGTTACTCCTTGTCCTGTCGCTACACTTCCTGACAAAGAGTCCCTCTCCAGCTGTAGCCCCTTCAGATCCTGGAAGGCTGCTCTAAGGTCTCCCTGGAGCTTCTCTTCTCCAGGCTGAACAGCCCCAGCTCCCTCAGCCTGTCTCTTTGACTGATCTTTCCCCCCCTTGTCATGGAAGCTTTATTACCTCTGATTCTTCTTCACCTCTTCCTTACTTAATTCCTGTTTTCTTAAGAATTATGGTTGATAATTTTAGCTATCAGTCATGATCATTAGGTATCGTTTGGAGGTAGCAGGTGTCTCTTCAGGAAGGTTTTTAGGATCCCCTGGCATATCCTAGGGAATCATTTGCATGCTTAATCAAAACAAGTACTCCCATAGCCAGAAGACACATATTGTTAATAGTATAAAATGAATTTGCAAAACAAATACAACTACCATTGCTGACATCTAGCAGGAGTCAAGAAGAGGGAATCTCTAGCCATATAATCTCAAAATTGCCAGGCCTGCTTTCTTTTCATTAAAGAATTTTATCTTAATGACAGCCACACGTGCATAGGGTTGCGTTGAGGTCACTCTGTTAAAGATTAATCCTAAAGGAAAGGGAGTTGCCTGGAAAGTGAAAGTGAAGCGAAGAATCGATCCCGATTGATTGCACTCAGGAATGGGCAGGGCTCACTGGCAGTGCAGCAGGGCACTGAGCTGGAGGTCAGGAGAGATGTTCTTTCCCAGAGGATGGATGAAGGGCATGACTGCCAGCCACAACCCCTGCAGTAGGAATGCCCACAGTCAGAGTGAACATTCTTCTTGCAGAGAATGCCATGCTGCAGCCCTGCCTGTGGCAGTGCTTTGCTCTGGTGTTTATCCCTGTTAGTGGTAGTGTCCATTCGTTTCTTCTCCCCATCTATCCCACCTTTAAATCACAGTGTTTTACTTTGAAAACGTATTTATTTCTCTATAGCTCTTGTTGAGTTAGTCTCACTGGTGTTTCTGTTCCTTGGCTCTGTCCTTGGTTGTCTCTTGAAGAGACACTGTCATTCATTGGGATTACAAATAACTTTCAAGATTACTGTAGTTGATGGACCTTTGGTTTAGCTGAGGTTTACTGTGGGTCTGATAGCACAGCTCAGAGAGCACCATGGTAGTGGATCAAATGCAGGAACATATTTTCCCCATTGGAATCACTGATAGCATTTTTAAAAAATAAGGGGAAGTAGGGGAGATACTGTCCACAGCCCACTGCGATCCAGAAGAGCTCAAAGGGCCTTCACTAGAATGGAATCCGAGATAATTGACTTTCATCTGGTACTTTTCCACTCCATCCCAGCTTGGAAAATGGAATATTCTGGTACTTTCCATGGGTTACATAAGGCAAGACTTGCTAGGACTTGAGGACCTGGTACCCCTTCTTCTGTGGCCACAATCCGTATGTTGTCAGGAGTGAATGATTATAGTTATTATTTTCAAATGGTAGGAGCCATGGGAACCAGGTACACGAAGGGGTTGTTCTAGTTGGTTGCTCTCCACCTTTTCTTTCTTTGATGTTGAACCACTGTGTAATGTTCTGGTCCATTGTATTAGCATGTGGCCCAGGTGGAGAGGGAGTTGCACTGGGGCAGGGGGTTGCACTACAGGATGGAAGCACACAGGGCCCAGAAAGGGCTTTCCGTCTGGCTTTGAAAATGCCTTTGGTTTGCTTGCTGTGATCTCAGGAAACTTTTTTCTGGCTGCCATGGCCATATTTTCTCTGTGATGGTCCTTGTTGTGCAGCCACGTGGATACAGCACTGGAAGTTGCACCATCCCTGGAGGGGTTCAAGGCCAGGCTGGATGGAGCTTGGAGCTACCTGGTCTGGTGGGAGGTGTCCCTGCCCAGGGCAGGGGTTTGGAACTCAATGATCTTGAAGGTCCCTTCCAACTCTAACCATTCTATGATTCTAAGTATTTTGGTGAATAGACTTGCCAGTGAAAGCAGGACCTGCTGTGAGGTACCAGGGCAGGACTCAAAATGGGTTTTTCAAGGAAGTTTGAGGTTTGTGGCCTGGTGTACGTAGAGCTCGGGCATCCAGGCCTCAGCCTCAAACGCAATGCCTGTTGACCTGGGAAGCACTTTGAAAGAAGCACATGTCTGTGTTTGAGTTGCCCCTTGGCAGGTCTGGAGGTTGTGGGCTTTTTGACTCCAGCTCCTGCAAGAACTTCTTCTTCTTCTGTTCCCTGTGGTGTTTCCTAGCAGCCCAACCCTTTGCTTGCTCTAGGAAGTTCAAGTGATCTTCAGGCTACTGCAAGTGCCAGACCTGTGTTATCAGCTGTGTAGTCGACGAGGAGGGTGGATGGGTTTGAGGCTGGGAGAGCTCTCCCACCTCTTGGAAAGGAGGTTTCCACCTGCAGATGGAGGGTGGGGATGGTGCTGTGCAGAGCCCTGGTGCAACACTATCCCACAGCTCGCAAGCACGGAGGGGGAACTAAGCCACGAACCACACCATGGCACACACAGAAGCCATTTTAATTTCAGTCCCTACTGGAAAACACCACATGGAAAAGAAAATGTGATCGGTATAAAAAGAAATGTTTATGTTTCTAGGAGCTGAGACCTCCCAAATAATTAACATCACTTGACAAACTGCTGTTTAAAATGCAAGTGGTTTAAGTGCTGCAGCTCAACAGGCATTCGTCACAGCTCTGGCGTAAGTGCGGTACGCGCTCTGGGTTGGTTGCTGCTTTAAAGTAAAGAAGATTTCCTGTAAACATCTTTTGCTTAAGGAAAATGCCTCCATGATTTCTACTTTTTCTTATTCGGAGAAACTTCATGTTAGAAAGCTGGTCAGATGGCAACTCGGTGGCAAGGGCATTGGGGCTATGGCTTTGGAATGAAATAAATCCTGGATTTTCATTTCTGTTGCACAGATCAGGTTTTCAGTCAGAAGACAGACAGATAGAGAGAAATATTCCATTTTCTTTGGCTTATGAGAGGAAGAGAGAGAGAGAAAAGGGCTTTTGGGAGGAGATTTTTTGGTTCTACAACTTTAGCTCTTTAGCTCTGATCTTTGTCTCTCATGCACTGACTCAACTAAAAGTACTTTAAATAAAACCTTACTTTTCTCTAGGGCTGTTGGGACACTGACTGAAGACATAAGGATTGTTAAGAATTGATATTTTTCAAAAGTTAAAAAATAGCAGTTTACAAAGAGACTGAGATTTAAAAATAAAGTTAAAAGAAAAAAAAAGTCTTTCTAGAAGATAGAAATATGTGCTTGCCTGTAATGTGCTGAAGCATTCCAGATCAAAATGACTTCTGTCTTTGCACACCAAGTAGAATCAGATTATCAAATATAAAATAGGTCCTTAAGAGTCTAATTCCTTTTACAAAGGCATTATTGATGCTGTGAATTTTATGCAACTAGGAAAATGAAAATGGCTCGATTTATTTTCTGGTTATTCCAAGCCAGTTCAATGCTCCCTCCAATATTTCATCTCCAGAGGGAAAGAGAACATCACTTGTGCTGCCTTCTTTCTTGTTTTCTGAGTGAAGCACTGTATTTAGAGGGAATGCAGGTTTGGGACTCCTGATGGGTGCTGGTCCATCTCACATGGAGCTGGAGCTGTAGCATGGTAGGAGTCACTGTCCTGCTAGTCTTAATCCCTCTGTCCATCAGTGGCTTTCCAAAATTGGCTGAAGAGATCTTGATCAAGCAGCATGTCTGTGGTAAGGTTCCTGCACAAGCTGTCTGCTTTCTCTCCAGCCCAAAGCTGTATTGCTTGAGCAAGGGTAGGTGTCTCTGTATCTCATTGCTTGGATCTGGATGGGTTACTGATGGTAAAATGCTGTTGCTCTCCTTGATCTGTGCTATTCTGTGCGTGGATTCTAGCAGTCAGGTTTAGGGATGCAGCAGAAGATCTTGTATCATGTTAGATATTATTTCCTGAAATGGAGATGCAATGATTGCAGCTCCCTGTATCCTTTCTAGACAGATGTGCAATGGCATTTATTGTACAAAGGATAAAACATTCAGGCTATCTCTTTCCATGGTAGAAAGGGTAAAATGCAGTGAAATATCCTTCAAATGTTCTACAAAAAGATTTGAAAGAGTGCTAAAGTCATTCAGCATGTCTGCAAGAGATGATAGCAGTTCTTAAAATGCTCTTCATCCTGTAACCTCAGCTGTTTTGCTGGAAGATGTTTCTATCCCATTATCTGTAAAGTGACTGCCTGAACTGCTCGTGAGTTACCCCATGGTTTCAGCAACCTTTCTGCTCCCCTCACACAGCAAAACTGCGCCCTAAGGACTCCAGGTGATGCCTCCTGACAACCTGGTTGCAGTTTCAGACTGACCAGTGTGAAGGTAGTTGCTTGAAGGAGACTGAGAAATTATTTAGCATGTGATAAATGGAATCTTTTGAGATCCGTTGGCTATGTATAGGTGACAATACACACTTTTCATCTTCTCTTAATCCTGCGCTTTGGGAAATCTGTGCTTGAACCCTCATTCGTCTTCAGCATGTGGCAGAAGCAGTATTTTTATGACACATACGTGCCTGGAACTGCTGGCAGGAGGAGGTGTGTAGTATTGTGTGGGCAGCTGTAATAAAGTATTAAATATGGGCAAGTTACCTTAAATAACTTCAGTACTGCAGAAAATTGATTTTGTAGTGCACTCTCTGGGAAAAAAATAAAGATTTATAGCAGTTTTGGATTGGTGCAATTCCATATTGATGACAAATATTTGGGGTTTTTACTCTGTACTGTATTTAAAGCAGTTGGTTTAGATTATGCATTGAGATTTGCTGCTGGGTGCAGAAAACTAATCAGGGAAATGCTTCATGGCCCAGAGGTCTGGATTTGCAGACTCCAGTTCAACAGCTGCATCTCTCTGTGTGCTGGCAGGAAGGAGCATCTGTCGGGGTACATTGTGGTCCTTATTAAATTGTTATTTAGAGCTGTGGCTTAGAGAAACAGGTGCAATTATATACTAAAAAAAAAATAATCCAGTGGTTTTTGTTGCCAGAAGAAATGCCCCTTAGCTGGGCAGAGAATTAAGGATTTTCCACAATTTTTCAAGGTACAGAGAGCAAGGAAAATGGATGAATGAGAATGGATGAATACTTAATTGCTCCTTGCTCTTCTGAAATAGTGTAGGTCTCTTTCCACCAAGAGAATAAAGCTCCCTGAGCCCTTTAGGCTTGTTTCCTATTTGTACATGACCTTCAAGGCAGTCACGCCATGAATGTGGCTACACTGGGAACAGTGCTCTGAATCGCGTGACATTGCATTTCTTCCCCTTTCTATTCTTTATCAATACCCCAATATGCAAAAATGCTCTTTTGCATGAATTTTAAAACAGCATGTTG
Source organism: Thinocorus orbignyianus (assembly GCA_013400375.1). Lineage (NCBI taxonomy): Eukaryota > Metazoa > Chordata > Aves > Ciconiiformes > Thinocoridae > Thinocorus > Thinocorus orbignyianus. The sequence continues at coordinate 306,730 of VXBW01000926.1, forward strand.
TTCCTGTTCTAAGCTGGCTTGCTTTTCTAGCGCATCTCCTCCTTCAGCTATTTAGAAATGCAGTTGTCTTTTTATCTTGGTGATGTTCCTCCTGAGTCACCTGCTAAGCGTTACCCACCTCCAGTAAATGGTAACTGGTCATCCAAGCAGGAAAGGTTCTCTGAGTAAATCTTCAGTGCTTTTCAACCATAACAATATAAAATTGGGAAGTTTTCTTCTGCATAGTTTGCACACATTGATGTGAATGCAATTCCCTAGCAAGGGGTGGTGAAGTTTCCTTGGCACCCTCTCACAAGAAATATTGGAATGGCCTCCTCTAAAAAATGACTTGAGAGGTTGACTGTTACCCAAGTCACAAGAAAATAATGCTGAAAGTTCATGGGAGTTACGTGAGGGCTTATAATGAGAGGGCTTTGAGCTTCTAGTTTGAAGAGTATTTTTTGTCTAGGCAAATCAGGGAGGACTGGAGCTCTTTCATGTGCTGTTGTAGCGACAGAAGAGGTATGGAGTCACCTCCAACTGTCCTTGAGTGCAAAGAATTTCATCAGCCACGCATACTGAGCAGCACATGTCCTTGCCAATTCATTCAAATCAACTGAAACTCAGATAAAGCATACTGTTACGTGCAAAGTTCTCCTCTTCTTACTCCCATTTTCTTTTTCTGTTTTGCAGAGTGTAGACAGTTTGGCGCAAGACCTATCTCTTCTATCTTTTTGAGATTCAGCGTGAGGGAGTGGCTAGCAGATAGGATCACTTTTAAAGAAATAATGCATCTCTACGTGCTGTTTTCCTCAGGCGATAAGGATTCAATGCCCTTGGTCATTTACTGGCTGACCTGTCGCAGCAGATGCTAAGGAAAACAAGTTCCCGTATGGACTACTCCAGCAGCTATTTATAGCAAAGCGGCAAGTTATAACTTCATGAGTCTGGCATGGGAATCGCTAGGAAGGATGATGGAATAGTATTCGTGCTTTTTCTTTGGAATAAATGCCAGAGATGCTGTTTATCTTTGTTCAAACAAACTGTAACTTTATGTCCTGACCGGCTGTTGAAGTTTCACGTTTTAATTCAATGGTCCAGGTTCAGACGCTGATCTGCAAAAGAAAGAAGGTTAATTACTGGTAGAGGATGTTTAAGCTGGTGCGAGGGATGTGCTGCAGAGCCAGATGAGAGCAGGAAAGTCGATAATTTAGATTCCACTTATGACTGTGGTACAGAAAGTGCAGATTAATGAAGGAATGTGCGCATGGATGGCCAAAATCTTGCGTAAAGGGAGAAGCGGTTCCCTTCCTCTCGGTTTTACCTCACCAGAAGTTAAATTATTTGCCTGGAAAAAAGTAATTTTTAATCATGTAGTGGCTAACGTTTCTAGTGCTACTGGAGACTGCTCTGGTCTGGGCAAATGTTCTTGGTTATAATTTCTATTTGTGCGGGAAGAAGTTGCTGGAGAGCAGGGTCGACGTCCTGTGCTGGGTTGGCAGCTCTACTCCCGTGCCCTCGTGCCAGCCCTGCCAGGTAGGCTGGAGGTTTAACAGCTCGATGGTGCGAGCTTCCTGAGGTTCTTTAGAAATTTCATTACAGCTTAAAACTTCATGGTATGTGGTACTGAATGATAAACATAATCTACACTGTCCAGCTGAGTAAGAGGAGAAGTAGAACAGGCTCTGGGATATATATCCTGACCCATCCAGATGCTAAATTAGAGTGAGGGCGTACACACGTGACACTCACAGTAACTTCAAGCAGCAAAATACAGAAGACGCAAAGAAGTGCCTGGAGATTTCACAACTGTGGTCCAAAGTTGTCAGCAATGTCTCTGAACTGGAAGGACTATTATATTGTACTAACATGTTGTGCTGTAAGGCAGGAGCACACTGGGGCCGTGCTGGGCATATCTGTGTTGTGCACAGAGATAGGTGTTTGGGAAGGCACGAGGGATGTGCAGATCCTGAATCCCCAGTGATCTAAGATCACCCAACACATTGGTCTCTAAGCCTTTTGTGGCTTTGAGGAACTGACAGTATTTGAGGATTAAATAGCTATAATCTCAGGGATATTTCAGTTAGTGAACTCTAGAGTTCGCTGTGAGATGAATGATGCTGTCCCTGTCTTGAAGTGTTTTTCAGGCTCTTTCTAGAGGCACCACTCCAGCAGTCTTTATTCTCTGCCCTGAAGCTACGAATACAAGCCTAGCACCCATACCATCTTCCTCCAAATGTTGTTTCAGCAGAGATATTCTTGTTTTCTGTCCTACACTGGGGAACCAGTGATATTCCAAGGTCTTATTGTTCGCTTGCCTTATTCCAGGAACACTCAGTAGAGCCAAAATTTTTGGAGAAAGCAAGGTAGGATGGTGTGTGGTAAGTCTGGGACTTTTTCTCAGTGAGAAATGGTCTCTGATTAGGAGGCTGTGCTAAACAAAACACTTAAGATGTGGGAGGTGAGAAACAACAACAGATGTTTGACCACTATGTTCTGTATCCGTAATGTACAGTCTCATGCCCTGGGATGAATGATAGAGCAGTGGGAGAGTGTCCTCCAGCTGATGATCCAGATGAGATGCTCCTCATTACCCTCTTAAGACCCTATCTCTTTCCACCAGGGAAGTGATTGAGGGAGTGATTGAGCTAAATCCCAGTGTAGCTCATTATATTGTAAATACGTGGTATGAGTGACCTGTTGTGGGCTGAGTTCAGCATCTTGAGTGCAGAGGCACATCTTTTATTTTACTCAGGTGTGATTCAAAGCTAACTCAAGGGTTTGAGTTCAGGACAACAAACTTGAACTTGCATTTTCTGTGCATGGATTTGTAGGCAGGTTACGCTATTTTCTGCCATCTCTTGGATTTTGGTTCTACGGATCCATTTGCTTGTGTCTACTACTTTTATGTTTGCTTTTTTCCTGTTCTCCGTTGCTCCCACCTTCCTCCTCATCCTGAGAAATATCTAAAGCTTAACCTTGTCAGGTTACTTCTGTTTCTGGTGAACTCTCAATATTCAGACTTCCAAGCTATTACACTGTACATGGAAAATGTACCCAGGATAGACTTTCCATTAAACTGTATTTAAATTGGAAGAGAATGCTGGCACATCTACAAGTATTCCAGAATTAGATCCCAAAATACTGAGGCTAGTTAATCTTTTGGAAGAACAAAAACTCTTACTGATTTATATTTAGCGGAGGGAATGCATTTTAAAAACACAGTCTATATGAGGCCCCTTGAAGAAAACATCTTTTACGTTGATTTGTAGTGCATGGAAATACTATGTGGCCATAAAATATTTGCAGTCAGGCTCTGCTTTTATGTAGCTACTTTTTTTTTTTTGCAGCGTGAACTGTCATGAACCCTCTGAGAGTGGCTGCTCTGCTGCCTGTGGGCTGTGCAGTGAAACACGGCAACCTCTGGGGCACCACTTCAGCTCTTCATTGCAGCTGTGCCCGGCATCACAGGAGGGGAAGGGAGAAAGCTATGAGCCGTTATTGTAGAATCATAGAGTTGTCTAGGTTGGAAGGGACCTTTCAGATCATCTAGTCCAACCACCAACCTAACTCTCACAAAAACCATCACTAAACCGTGTCTCTAAGCACTAGGTCAATCCGGCTTTTAAATCCCTCCAGGGATGGTGCCTCAACCCCTGCCCTGGGCAGCCCAGTCCAAACCTTAAGAACCCTTTCCCTGTCAAAATTGTTCCTCATCTCCAATCTGACCCTCCTCTGGTGCAACTTGAGGCCATTTCCTCTTGTCCCATTACCCGTGACTTGGGAGAAGGGACCAACCCCCTCTTTTCAGGGAGTTGGAGAGAGTGAGAAGGTCTCACCTCAGCCTCCTTTTCTCCAGGCTGAACCCCCCCAGCTCCCTCAGCCTCTCCTCAAAGGACTTCTTCTCCAGACCCCTCCCCAGCTCTGTTGCCCTTCTCTGGACCCACTCCAGCCCCTCAATGTCTTTTTTTTTTGTGTTGAGGGGCCCAAAACTGGACTCAACACTTGAGGTGGGGCCTCACCAGTGCCAAGTACAGGGAGACTGTACTGTACTGTCCTAGGTAGACAGTTCCTGGAAAAGGAGCTGAGGCAAGTAACTAGTGTATTAGCATAGGATGTCAGAAAAGCAGCGAAAATAACCTGTTTTGTGAAGTACACACGTTTTTACAGCCAGTAGTGTACCTACTTATCTTTGAGATGATAAGGATTATCAAGAGGAAGTAGCATGAAAAGTTCTGGGTATTTTCCTTTCCTCTGTCCCACTATCTGCAGCACGAACATATCATCCGTCACCCTGGGCAAGTTGTTCCTCCTCCTCCTCCTGAAGCATCAAATATTAGCAAGGGAGAAGATTCTCAAAGTATGCATCTGCAAGAGAAGAATAAACAGAATTTTTAAGACATCCCTAAATCTTAAGATGAACTGGACTTAATCTTGCTTGCCTTTGTTAGAAGGCATAAATACTTTTTCACATCTCTTGTTAGGCTGCTGACAGACCTGACCTGATCACAGCAAAACAAAAATGCTCTAGATCAAGAAAGAGATCTTGGATGCTTCCAGAGCACCATTTTTCACTTTGATCTTTTAATTTCCTACTCACAACATTTAACTTATGATGCCGTAGTAAAAATAATAAAGAATTATCCAGATGCAAATAGGCTAAGGTCAGAAGTGCTTTGCTGCTCTCAAATAATTCTATGGCCCATGCAAGTAACTCCTGCTGTGGATCAGAGGAGCTGCTGGAAGAAAGTGTGGGGACAGGAGGCTGATCCTGGTGGAGGGATCTTGGCCTTCTTTCTCTGGACCTGGCTGGATGCTGGGGAATGTGGTTCCTGAGGCAATTCATGCTTGGGGGATGCTCACTCCCTCTCTCTGGACACGGCAGATGGGAGCATATGGCTGCCTACTTATGTTCTTGCTGTTCTTATGTGCTTAGTGGGCTTACGCTCTGTGGGAGCTCGGGGATTTGCAGGGGGAGAGGATGAGGAGGGAGCTGCACCCGCAGGAGGTGGAGCGGTGCTGGAGGTGTCACAGCCATCCTCTGTGACATGCCACCTCGGTGGCTGAATTGCTGCAAATGACTGTGAGAGGTACCGAGTAAACAGTGCCTAATTATGGACCAGGAGATGCTTAATGATTAGACAGCATGCATTACTGAAGATATAAAGTTTAAAAATTGGTTTATAAATGGAAAGGGTTTATTCTAGACAGCCTTATCTGCATATAGAACTACTTCTGTATCCACACACCTCTCTTCTGATGTCATTTTTTCGTCACAAAAAAAACCAAAAGGCATCATCAGCCACCTTCACGGTCCTTAGTGTTTTTATGTGCTTGCAGTGCCGTCGGCTGGATTGTTCCTCCTGGAGATCGTGTGCCTGAGGGTTTCCCTCCCCAGCTCAGTCCTGTCCTGCTGTCTTCTTTTCCTTCCTCTCCTGCGTTTCGAGGGTCTTTTTCCTTCTCACATCTGGCAGAGCCCCTTCTCGGTTCTGCCCCAGAGCATCTTCTCATCCCTCTCTGGCTAATTCCAACCACAAACATTAGTTCAGCCATATCCTTCCTTCAGTCGATTAACAGATTCACCTGTTCTTTGCAGTACTTAAGTCTCCTTTGGCTAACTTACATTTTTGCTCAGGGCTTTTTTATTGGTTTGTTTTTGTTGGGTTTTTTGTTTGTGGGGGTTCTTTGTTTTGTTCGTTTGTTTGTTTTTCTTTATAAAATATTGCAAACAACTCAGATTTAATATAACTGAAACAGACTTCTTATTCTCCTGTCACTACTCAGCTCTATCACCTTCTTTTTTTCAACCTTTGTATAATTTGCCACCCTCCTGACTCTTACTAATACTCGTAGCCTCAGCATCATCTTTTATGAAAGAAAGGATTTCTTTTATAACAAGCCTTCATGAAGCCTCGCATCTGGGTGGTAACCAGGCACTTGTAAGTCAATTTGTTCAGCTGACTTTGCTAAAAAAGCCCCACATCCTGCCAGGTGGTGGCCTGGCACTTCTGCAGAGGTTATTATCTCCACATGAGGAGTGACTGTAGGACAGGACACATCTCTGCCCCTCAGCTACTGCACTGCACGTGATAGAGGGCAAATGCACATCCCAGTGGAACAGAGATGCAGTGGAAATGACAATCCCTGTTTCAGCCCATCCTCCTAAATCTGCTCAAGCACAACAGTCTCCTGAGTCTTGCAGATTCTGCCAGCATCTATCTCATCTTCCAGACACGGCCCATCGCCTTTTCTCTCCTTTCTGCAGGCCTCAGTCTTCTCTTTTCTGCTGTTGACAAAGTCTTGCCACACTTGTATTTTATTCCAAATTTATGCTGTTGTACTTGTTTTCCCGCCCCCTATCCTTGCTGTCACTTTTTGCATCTCTTTCACTACTTTTATTTTTCTCTATGAAATCAAGAATTAGCTTCTTCACTTTGCTTCTTGACAAATAATCACTCCCTATCGCCTATCAGTCAGGTTTGAGAGATGGATCCATTGTGGATCATCCTGCAGTCAACTCTGGCTCCTGTTGCTCACTTTTTAAACTGGGGGGGATGTCTCATAGACATCTGTAAAACCACCCTTGTTGTCTTTTGGATCTGTTACTTTAAATATAACTTTGCTTTTTGGTCTTAGAAAAAAGGCCCCACAACTCTAAGCCCCACCCTGACTGGTGTTATCTCCTTTCATGTGCATGTGGTCTGTCTGCACCTGCCTCTTGTCTCATAGTTTGCAATTTAAATGGAAAATCTTACACTGTGTGCGAACCTACTCTCTTGATACATCTCCTCACTGCTAAAATAGCACAGATGAAAATAAGTTACGTTTTGGCTTTGACTTGTTTTGGAGTCTTGGATGGGAGTGCTAGATCTGACCCGCTGGCTGAGATCTACCTTGTAGATATGTCCCTAATTCACTAAAGTTTAACCCAAGATGCTCCGTAATTTCAGGTGTTCTGGATTTAATGCTTCAGAATTAACTCTTTGCATTTCTACCATTAAATGCCCCAACAAAGTTATAGTTTGTCTTTGTGGAAGAGCAAAGCTTTGTTTCCTGGTCATCTTGTAACGCTGAGATGAGTAGTTCACCATGGTGACAGCAGTCTGATAGGGTCACTATCATCATAACATGCACAGGGAGAGTTGGATGTAGACCAGAGATACGTGATTACTTACTCTGTCAAGAACAACAAACATGTTTTTAAAGGCAGTGAAGAAACCCTTGTTTTTAATTTGCATTAATTTGCAGTTCCCTCTCTTCTGTGCACATGCCTGGGGTCAGGCCGCATGTGGGAAAATAAGGTTAGCCACCCCTTTTCAGTTTTCACTGGTGTTAAGCTAATATTTATTTTTAGTAAACTCTATCTTGAAGTGGGCTTTTAAGAATCCGTTTGCAAAGGCTACCATAATGACTTCCTTGTGGTTTTCTCCTTTTGAACTTTATTAGCAAATGCGAAGAATCAGTGTAACTAGTTAGGCTGTATTTCACTGCCATAGTTCCCCAAAGTATGGGAACACCTCACAAAGAAGTAAGGCTTATGAACATTCACCTCATACTTATTTTTTTTTCTCCCTGTGCTGCCAGTAACCATCCAGCTCTGGAAGGCTGTGCAGGTGCTCTTTCAGGGCTAGGACTTTGCTGCTGCAGCATGTGTGCATCCCTGGGGCAGGGCTTCTCTTGTGTTCCCCACACTCACACGTGGTTTCCTTTTCTTCCTTCTCCGAATCCTTTCTTTTAAATGCATGTACAGAAAGGCCACCTGTCAGAAGGCCTGACTCTTTGCCAGCCTCTTTTGATGATGGCATCGTTTTGAAATCCTTTTCTCCTTTCACAGCGTGGTGTCCTGTCTGTCCTCTCTCTTCACTGTCACTAACCTGCAGGACAAGTGCCTCCATCACTAACCCCAAACCTTTCCAGGTGGACAGGGATTTGTCACTCCCGTTTGCTGCTGCGTGTCAGTCCCTGGGCTCTGTTTTGAAGTCTTTTCTCTTTCTTTCAGTTCTGAATGCCACTAACTTCACACGTGCTAAGAAGTTTATCTTAAATACCTTGCAGTTGGTTTTCAGTCTGAAATGAGTTTTGACAGTATTCTGATAGGTGCCTATCGATATTTTTTCAACTGGAAAAAAATATATTAAAAAAAATTTAAATCCAGTCATTTCTTGCAGCATTTAAGAAATCTCAAGCCTTTAGGATTATGCCTAATGTTTGCAGAGCATGAACGCTTCTGGTGAAAACCCCTAACAGGCTTTGGGATGCATTTTGCTAAGCTGAGAACATCCAGTGCTGCCTTTTATATAGTTTGTGGATGCTGCTCAGGCCTTGAGATCCAGGAGACCAGAGGCATCTAATGCACGTGGAGGGAGAATTTTGCCACCTTTGGGGCGATACTCTGCTTTCTCAAGCAGGGCCATCCGAAAAGGATGCACTTAGAGTGGGACACTGAAGGCAGGGTGGTTCAAACTACTTCATGCTGTGGTTCTTGATAACGTCTCCTTCACTTTGGCTTATGACAGGTTTCAGAAGATTCAGTCCGTGCGCTTGTGGCTCAGGGGAGCAAGTGTTGTGTTATCACTGTTGCTGCTCTCTTAGAAAGGCTCATGGTATTAGGGCCAGGCTGTGTTCAGGGTGCAAACCCAGTACTGAATGAAATGGCTCAAACAGCATCTGTTATCAGGCACAAACCTGAATACTGAAACCTATCCAATCTTTAAAACTGTACGAGTGAGCAGATGCTGTTCTTTGTGACCCTCAACCTGAAGCCTGGAAAGCTGTACAGGAATCCGTGGTGCTCCTCTAGTTCTGTAGCGCCTTGACGCAGAGGCTGTTTGCAGACAGGCGTGATTTTGCTCTTGTGACTTTTGTCACAAGATAGCAGTTTGCGTAGCCCTGGCTTGTTTTCACAAGCTCTGCTTGTCAGGGGGAAGTTGTGTTACGCTGTGGAGTGGGAAACCTGCAGTGCCCTTGAACACACTCTCAGATTTCAGCCTTTTTTCAAGTACTTATTTGTTTGCGATTTTTATTTCAAGCAATTACTTCACTTTTGTTAGGTGACTGATAAGTCAGGTTGTGGGAAAGGAGTCTGGGACAGACTTTTGGTTAATGGAGCCTTGCACGGTTGCTGTGATTTCAGGAGGACAGTTAAGAGATGAGCAACAGGGAGACCCAGCAGCCTTAAAAATCTCTACCAAAAGAGAGGCTGGGATGTCACGGGGACAGTAGCAAGTCCAGAGGGAAAAGGACAGGTTCATGTGAGCCACTGCATCGCAATCTTCCTGTCTCAAGCTCCCTGCAGTCTGTTCCTCCTGACAGTTTCCCTCTCTGACCTGCCTGCTCAGGTGAACCTCTGCACCTTACTCCTCCTCCTCCATGTGTGAGGAAGGTGACTTCCTCAGGAGAAGGATGGTGACTTATATTCCATGTAATTTTTAGCATCAAGTGACTTCATCCCTCCCTTAAAGCATTAGTGTAAGTTTCTAAAGTTCTGTTTGTCTGGCCTCCCTGCTCTGTTCTGAAGGGATAGCACTATTTCTGAAAATGTGAGGGGAAAAGAAATGTTAGGGAGCTGAGAGAAGGCTGGAGTGACTGATGCTGATTTAAAACGTTCTTATCAGAAACCAAGATTTTAAGTTCTGTTGGTAGTTACTCAAACTCACGCTTGTGATGTGCCTTTACAGCTTCATGTAGCTACAAGCTGGAAGCCCCATCCCTGGTAGTGTTCAGGGCCAGGCTGGATGGGGCTTTGAGCAACCTGGTCTGGTGGGACATGTCCCTGCCCATGGCAGGGGGGTTGGAACTCGACGATATTTAAGGTCCCTTCCAACCCAAACCATCCTATGATTCTGGAAGTATGCATGTAATGCTACTTATCCAGAGTATTTTCTTTGTTTTAATTCCTGATATCTCTTTCTTGGAGAATTTCCACCCAATAATCCAGTCTGAAGAAGCTATCAACATTTTTCTGACTTATTTTCCATATGTACAAAACAACAATTCTATGATTTTATGATTCTAAGCTAAAACTACCCCAAAGGTTGGGAGGAATAGGGTCCAGACTTTTTATTGCAAAGCCAAGAGTTACATTGGAAGCGTAAGCGTTATTTTATGGCAGCTATATAAATACATAACTGTCACCAACTAATTTGCATGAAGAAAGTATATAGTTAGTTTCTATAGTTCACGTGGTTGAGGAATAGAGTTTATAACCCTACTGTTTAGTCATCATCTTTCCAGGGCAAAGTGGCACATCACTAAGGTCCTATTTGCTTTTGTTGCATCCCGGAGTCTATCGGGGAATTATTCTTTATTCCATCAATACTATTTCCAAATCTACAAGTGTCTCCTCCCAAACATATGTGCATAACGCGGTGTGTGTGAGTGTGCGCGCATGAGGAAAAGGAAGCAGATGACTTGTGTTCAGTATAATGATTGTTTTGTGCTTGAACTGCTGCAGGCTCCCTGCTCACACAAGCTCACGCATCCATTCAATCCCTGAACAAAGCTGCTGTCGTGACGGTCTCGATCGTGCGTTGACTCTTTGTGTAAGGCCTTGGTTAAAGCAAGATGCAATCTCCTCCCTGCTTTAGGGCCTCCCTCCCTCTTTGCTTTCCTCCCCATAATCACAGCGTGCTGATCGGCACCTTCGTGACGAGTGGGATCTCAGCTGAGGTTCCCATCGGTGGAGAAGAGAGGAGGATGGATGGTGGTTGGTGGAGGAATCCAGGTGGTCTGTTGCTGAGCATAGATTAGCAATGTATGTGTCTGAGCTGACGTTTAGCAAGGGTGGGTAGGACACATGGAGGCAAGGGTCGGTGGAGTTGCTGTTGCAAAGGAGGAGTGAAAGAAATGGTCAAGATGTGCGGGATTTCTGTGGAAGATTTTCCCTAAATGGGACAGCTTTGATACAGCAACTTCACTTATGTTTTACTCCAGTTTTGGAACCAATTCTTGCCTTCTCTTCTGATATGTGCCCTCAAAATGGCCTGTGATTTCAGTGCTGGTCTGTGTTCTCCATGTCATGCTCTGTACTATCAGCCTGTCCAGACAGGACCCTTCTGTATCCTTGTGGCCTTTTATTGTTCAGGATGCTCTGGAAAACTGTAGTGATTTACAGAGTGGAGATCTGACTAAGTTTTATTTTGATCTGTAATTCACCTCTGAAGTGTCTCTGCTTTTTTTTTTTTTTTTTTCATTGAAAGTTTGTTACTTACTCCTCACAGCAGATTTGAAACCCTTTTTTTTCCCATTCTGCTTTCAGATTCCATAGGTGGGTCATTTTCAACTTCCTCCCACCGATGCCACCACAAGCAGAAGCACTGTCTCCCCATCCCACAGTGTGGAACTCTGTCCATCAGCCCTCTGCTTTTCCATCCCCACACGAAGGGATCCCAAATCATCATGGACACCACACAGAAGGCAGTGAAGCGCCAGGCCAGCTTCTGCAACGCCATTACCTTCAGCAACAGGCCCATCATTATTTATGAACAAGTCAGGCTTAAGGTGAGTAAATGCTGCCTTTCCTTATTGCCCCAGGAGCTGCTGTGGATGAATGTTGGGGTGTTGAAGGTCTTTAGCTTTTCCTTGAAAAGTCCAGTAGTCAGATCTTGGCCTTGAAGATCTGCCATCTTTGTTGGTAGTTCTGCTTTTGTCATCGTAGTTCCTGGAGCCGTCGGTACAGGCTGCTGTAGAAGTGAGGAAGAAAAGGGAAATTCACTCTTCAAAAGAGCTTGTCTGGATGTTAGATATTAGGAAACCCAGCAGGACTCCCTCACATTGCCTAATGGCATATTATTTTTTTGTTTCCACATTGGAAACAACAGATTAAGTTGAGGTTGCTTGAAAATTTGCAAGAAAAAAAAAAAGGTTTGTATTGATCAGCCTGAAAAGCAACAACCTCGCTCTCTCCCTAGCCAATGTGTCCTTTAGGCTTTGCATACAAGCCAAGAGGAGGGTGAGGAGTTAGTTTAGGTGTTCAGTTCCACACCAAGCCCTCTTCTTCCCGTCAGCAAGGCAGCAATGAGAGCTGCTCTCATGGGAGGTGGGAGTCAACCTCTCCACGGCCAACAGGTAAGAGGTGAAAATGCAAGCAAAAAGGACCTGGAAGAGAGGGTGCTTGCTCATGGGCTTGGCAGGGAAGATAAAAGGTTTTTGCTGAAAGGGTGAAAGAAGCAGTCAGTGTGGTCCCAGTTGCCATCTGCCATCCAAGAAAAGGATCTTTCTGGAGGTCTGCTGACTGCTTTGTTGATTCAGTCACCTGATAGCATTAAGGTCAGAGGAGAGAACATTGCAGGCATCACATTTTTCTTGCCAGCAGAGGCTGATTTCACTTCCTTTATGTCTGTGGTAGCCAAGAAGATGGAGTTGGTACCCCTCGTGCTGCAGCTGGCGTGGAAGGTTTGGCTGCTCTGAGACAGCATGTCTCCATGTGCACTGAGAGGGGCTTCCTGATGAAGAAATTCATCAGTCCCCTTAGGAACTGAAGTACTTTTTAGGCTCTCAGCATCCTGACAGAGCTTGGGGGCCCCTTGCATTTCATCCATGGATGTTTTCCAATCTTTATGCCCTCTAGTTTGTGGGACTACATATTTCTGTTCCTAGCTGATTCTGTGCATTTCACTGGCACAAAGTAGGTCATCATCTTTGGCAGATCTTAATTCATGGCACACATGAAAGATCCACCTGCAAATCCTTCATTTATGCACAAGGATTTTTCCAGGAGATTTATATGCATACAGCTGTAGAGTCTGAATGATCCTGGTGTTGCCCATTGCTAGAGGTCCCAGAGTACTGGGATCTACAGCAGTGTCTCAGCCTTCCCTGCCTGCTCCTTCACAGCCAGCAAAGGAGCAAGAAATGAGGAATATGCTTCCTTTTGAAAATATAGAGAGATTTCAGAGATTTCAGCCTCAGGCCTGTAGGGAGAAAATCCCTCCTACAGATTTGTTATGTTTCCCGTGGAGCTCTTACTGCTTCCATTAAGAATAGAAACCCAGCAGGACTCCCTCACGTTGCCTAATGGGATATTATTTTTTTTTTTCCACATTGGCCAGCAGTTTGGACAAATAACTGCAAAAAATTATTTGGGAGGAGATGAAAGCAGCATTTCATTTTTTGAAAATGCCATCAAAGATTTGAGTGGGTTTAGTGGTTTAGGCAAAGGTTCTGGGTTATTCCTTCCTCATTCTGAAACAATGAAGCTATCTCAGGAAATTCACACTTGTTTATCACTGTGTATTTTAGGATTTTGGCTTGCATAACATCTGTGAAGAATACGCATGCAAATGTGTCGTTTCTGCACAAGGGATTTATGAGCAGAGCTCCTGCTGAGTCCAATGGGAAGGTCTCGTGGGAATAATCAACAGGCTTCAGTACTCTAGGGATAGATGGAAATGTGAAAACATCTTTGCTTTTCTGATAACTCTATCCTGCAATTGCCTTGTTATTATGTGTGCCTGTGGAAAACAGTGTTTTAAACCTCACCAGCTAAAGGCTGGCCATGAACCCAGGCATTCAGGCCCTGTGAACTCTAAACTCCCTTTGAAAAACTAAAATAAAGAGGTCAGGAGATACCATTAGATTCTTTAGTTGTTGTATCTTGGGGTTTATTCTGAGATTTCTTTGCAGCTTTGGGAAATTATATCAGGCAGCCAGAGCTGGGGGTGAGGAGGTGGGAAAATTTTCACTTTACTTCTAAGATATGTGTCCCAGTAAAGTTTCTGCTGTGTAACTTGGGGCACTGACAGGGAACGGGGTGAGGTTGTCAAAGGTGACACAAGAGCAGGAGCCTGAATCTGTGGAAGCAGCCATGGCTTAGCAGTTTGGATGCACATCGTGTCTTTTCCTCCCCTTCTGATACCCAGTGGACCTCCCACAAATTTCTGCTAGCAGTGGCTGCTGAACAGAGAATTTGGTCCATGATTAACCGTTGCCTTTTTTAGCAAAACTGTGTACCCTTTGTCCAGCTGTGTCTAATTCTTGGCAGGCTTTATACTAGATTTTAATTTGGATATTAGTTTGCCTGTGGTCAGACTGTATTGAGAACTGTTTATAGGTGCTGATTAATACATGGAACATGTGCAGCCTCGATTACCACATGAATATTTACTTCGTGCGGCCTGTGATTGCTGCAAAGTATTGGCAGGAGACTGTCAGAGAGCAAATTGTGTGAACAACAATGAGGCCATATTTATCTCAGACCCTGAAGCTTTCAGGGCTTGCAGTAACCTTGCTGCAATAAATAATCCTGGCTTCTTCTTGGAGTGTGCATATATTCCCCGTTTTGGCACATGCATGCCCCATCCACCCCATGCTTCCATTGAGGATGTGCATGATCCCATCCCATCCTGACCAGGCATATAAAATAGCAAATCTGCTTCAGTCCTTTTTTGTGCTACCCCAGTGTCCTGTCCTGAAAGTTGGAGCTTCACGTGATTCCTGGGACTGAGGTTTCAAGTGTTTCATGTAAACAGTTTAGGTGCTTGGCTGGACTGAGTAGGGATAAAGAGCAGCACTTGCTTAACTGAGGAACTGTTTGTTGATAAGCTTTTTTTTTTTTTCCCCTGAAGCTCTGAGTTATTTTTTCTGATACTTCAATTACAAAACAGAAATCTCTAGGCTTTGAACAATGTCTTTGTTGTGAGATTGTTGTGCCCCCAAGGGCACACGTTCCAGATTTGCTTTGGAGAGGAACACGTGAAAGAAAAATGCGATATTTACAAATGTAATGAGAAGAGAATTCACAAGTCCAAAGAAAATGTCTTGGAAAATCCCTTGGTGAAATCCTGTGCTGTCGGGTTCCTAAATGGGACATGAGGAGCTCCTGCCAGGCTTTTGAGAACAAAGTCCTGCAGTCCTGGACAGTTCAGTCATTGGCATTGCCACTCCTCTGAGCCATTAGCACTTTGACAGAGGGAGAAACTACAGTAAGGGGGCGAGTTTTGTGTGACATCTGATCTGTGGTACCTATTCCTGTTTCTGCCTTTGTCCTGCAGATAAGAGTTTTCAGCTTTAGGCTGCCAAGACTTTGATGGAAGAGGGCTATCTCAAATGTGGTCTTGTTTGCTGTGGGATCAGTGCATGAGCAGAAACACCAATTATGTGTCTACTGACATGCAGGAACTGCCCTGGCCCCTCATCAGGACCGGATTCAGCATCCTTACATCTTTCATTTCATAGTCTGGATGCTGACAAGCTGAATCTCTTTGAGAGGAACAATTCCCAGCAGGTTCATACTCAACAAACAAAATGAGTGAAAAAAATTATCCAAGGGCATCATCTCCATCTGGGGACCATACTAGCTCTGGAAGAATCTCTGCTTCATGGGAAGAATGGGGCCTTTTTACTGGATGGTGTGTTGAATGTGCTGCCTGCTTCCCTCAGATCCCCTTCAGTCCAGGGCTCAGTTCATGTGAGAAGAAGCTGATGACTCTGGAGGCATCTGTAATGCTTTGTCCTGCTGTCTCTCAGGTGCAGGAGGGTGGATATGACACAGGAACTATCCCAAAAACTAGAGCAGATGCTCCTGACCCCAGACACACTGAGTAAGGTGGGGTGTAGATGGGCACAAAACATCTTGAAGAACACCACTCACAGGTGAAAGAAATAGGTTTTTCCCAATCACAAGGCAACATCTATCTTTGCTTCCTAATTGTCTATTTAATATAGTTAAATTATTTAAATTGTGCTTTCCCACACATAAATTGTGTGCTGCAAGACTGTGATTTCATCCAATCTGACAAGCTAAATAGGGGTAAGACTGACTTTTACTTGACTGGGAAACCCAGAAAACCCTATGGTGGTGACTCTGATTCTGAAGCCCATGCTTTTGCTTCCAGTCATGAAAGACCCCATCATCCGAGCACAAAGTGGTAAGAGCTCTGCTGCTGCAGGTGCTGAGATAAAAGCTCTTATGGCCATTTTTTGGCACGTTTTGCTGAGGGTGATTCTTAGTCTGAAGGGAATTGCCCTAGAAATAGAAGTGAGTCATCCTGCAGCTGTAATTACATTTCACCTCTCTGCATAGATTCATTTTTAATTTTTTTTTAAATATGTGCCTTGTATCCTGAATGTGCAGCATTGCTGCTTGCAGCTGAAAAAGCTACAGCAGTGTTTGGTGGGTAAAATGTTTCCTAACTCTAGTGGACTTATCTGCACGGTGGCCACTGGTGCTTGAAGGCATCAAGCCTGAAGTGTGTAAGTGGATGTTCCAGTGCCAAGCGCTCTTATTGCTGCTTTTATCTTTGCAGATCACTAAAAAGCAGTGTTGCTGGAGTGGGGCTCTTCGACTTGGATTTACTTCCAAGGATCCGTCGAGGATTAACCCTGACACTCTGCCGAAGTACGCCTGCCCCGACTTGGTTTCCCAAAGCGGTTTTTGGGCCAAGGCTTTGCCAGAAGAGTTTGCAAATGAGGGAAACATCATCGCCTTCTGGGTGGACAAGAAAGGACGGGTTTTCTATCGAGTGAACGACTCGGCCGCGATGCTCTTCTTCAGTGGGGTGAGGACGGCAGAGCCCCTCTGGGCTTTGATCGACGTCTACGGACTCACCCGCGGGGTGCAGCTCTTAGGTGAGTACCTGGGTCCGAGCGCAGGGATTGATGCTGAGCTGTTGCTGGCATGTCCTGCCAGCTGCCTGTCCCCCACACTTTACTGGGATGGGCACAGAGCAACAGCTGTTGTTCCTCTCTCGATCATCTCACAACCTTGGCCTGTATCTGTGGGAGTTTGAAACTTAGCATGTAAATATAAGAGGAGTGGGAGGTGGGGGACAACCACTACAGTACAGCACTAGAAGACACCTGTAAATAAGTGGATATCTGCTCAGAGGTGTTGCTCCATCAGAGCATGGTCTGGAGTGTGGCCTCGACCTTGTAAAACTTGCCTTTTATCTCATCTGCTGCTTTCCTCATGCTGAAGTGGGAAAATGCGTTTTACATGTTATGGGTAAGTCATTCCTGGATGGCACTAGTATAACTTTCTGGGTGGTTTACTGGGCAGATTTGAAACATGCATATATTCCAAAATTACCTGGGAGAAGCTGTGGCTGGTGTTGCCAGCATTTTGGTTTCACAGGGGAGTTTGATTCATCCTCTGGAGCCTGAAGGTTGCATATGGAGTTGGGCTTGGAGGATGAGGAGTGCTGAGTGCCTGTGTCTTCTGCCATCCTCAGCTGAAATGGAGATAGTTCGGCATTCATGAGGACTCAATTTAGTCCCAGTTATGCAGGTTTGGACTATTTGAGTTTATACATGTTAGAAAAACTGAAAGTCTTTCTTTCAGTCCTCTCCAAGGACTCGGCTTAAGGGGCAGCTTGGTTGATGGGGGACCATAGGTGTCATCGTGCAACCTTAGAGTTGGCCTCTGCGTTGTTGCTGGGAGGCAAATCACAACGCACCTCTGTGTAACAGTAGTTTCACAGCTCTTATTTTCACCATGGAAAAGGTTAGATGATA
The DNA here is from genome assembly GCA_013400375.1 of Thinocorus orbignyianus. NCBI lineage: Eukaryota > Metazoa > Chordata > Aves > Ciconiiformes > Thinocoridae > Thinocorus > Thinocorus orbignyianus. The sequence continues at coordinate 324,160 of VXBW01000926.1, forward strand.
CCTGCTGACTGACCTTCATGAGCTGAAGTTCCTTCTGAAGATGGGTCTTGCTAGGCTGAGAGACATCCTGGCCTTTCCCTATCGTGCAGCCTGATAATCTTTGTTGAAATGACACCTTCATGCTATATAAAAAAAATCTCTAAAGAGGCCTCTTTCTGACAGTTCTGTCTCCTTTCTGCACTGGTTGCTGTATTAAAAAATCTGGGGGCAGGACTGCTCATAGCAACCTACACAGCAGGGAAGAGGAATGTGGGTTCAGGACGTGGAGAAATGGGACTGACCTCTTCTTGCTGCAAAAACTAATGGCCCAAGATTACACAAGGCAGAGGAATTAAAGAATTTCTCGGCAGCTTTTTGCTTTCTTTTAGGAGCAGAAAGATTTGTCTTTTGTGGTGAATCAGCTTGAGTTGCAGCCACTAGGCAACTGTTTGTAGGCCAAGGTGGTGATATTTGAATCGGGATCTAGAATTTGGGCAAATGTCACGCCAAGCCTTCAGTCAGGAAGAGCTTACGAATGACTCCAAGTCTTCTGGCTGTTCTTGGGAGATTTGGCACCTCAGGACTCCTCTGCCTGATTAATGAGGCCCCATAACTCTGGATTATGTGTTTCCTTTCAAAACACCCGAGAAATCATTTCCTATCCATCATCCGCCCCTGCGTTGTCCTAGCATCTTCCACATCCCCTTTCCCAAGGAAAATGTGACTTTTGCCAGCCACTGGCTTGCCTCTAGCCTAACAGGCTCCGGACTCGCCGGTGGGTATAAAGTCCCTGAATGAAGCAGGCAGCTTCTGAGTTTACACAGTTGGCGTGGAGCTCAGATATGTATTTATAGCTCATTCCAGCAGCCTTCAGCAGGCTTTAAGCCTAGCAACTGTGCTGAAATGTCTTTGACTCAATTCCTCTCTATCTCCATTCATTATTACTGTTAAAAGTCAGAGCAGGGAAATCATTGGCTGTGTTACCTCTGGATCCTATAGACATACCCACTGCAGTGCTCTGCACGCCTGTTTGAGTGTAGCAGACCACACATATAGTACAGGACAACTTGCCAAAACCTCCCGGGACTTGACAAATGAATTTCATAGCGTAGCTACAAACATATGGTCAAATTGAGGCTGGTATGGCATGCAGGGCATCTGATGGAGACCGGGGATGCTGGAGCGGTATGTTGAACAGAAGAGGCTAGCATTTCAGATTCCAGTTCAGTAATTTATTCCCTCCCAAAGCCAAACACGTTCCTGGTTCTTCAGCCTCACTGTTTTCCCAAAGACTGTAGGGCTGCAGGGTCATACTGTACCTCTGCTCTGCCTCCGTTTGCTTTTATGTGCATTTCACCCAAGAATCTGACCAAAAGCTTTATCATTTCTGTTGACTGTCTTTCTGTTTATTGCAGAATTATTCCCTCTCCACTCCCATTAATGAAACTTGCTTCCAAAATCAGACTTGTCCAAAGGCAAGATGTGCAGCAGTAAATCTTGTGTCACTGCAGGATCCCAGCTATGTCCCCAGAAGTCACAACTTCCAAAACTTCACATTTTTGTTTCACTTATCTGCACTACGGTAGCAGTTAGAACCAAATTAAGGGACTCGGTAAAGCAGGGCAATGACCAAGTCTGGTGATGCTGTTTCTGTCTTCCAGATAAATCTGGAAGATGTCTCGCTTTTTTTTAAAAAAGATTTATCAGTAAGAGGGACTCTTTTGTTCCCAAAGCCTGGGAGAGTTAAGTGGTTTGCCAGAGGTTATACAGCAGTGTCACCCGATTCAGGGATGCCATCAGCCTGCCTCCCTCTCTGTCAGAGTCACAGGCTGGCATTGCTAAATTACACCTGGTTTGTGCAATAATTTTTCATTTCCTTCTGCTTATGGCTTTAGCCATAGCATCAGCCTTACTGGTGATTACCCACATGTCATTACTGCTGTCAATGCACAGGTTTATGTTGGCTGTCACAGATGTTCCTGGGTCTGACTGCCCTTGCTGTATATTCAGAAGCAGCTTGAAGGTTCTTAAGCAGCTTCTTTGCCTGCTTGATTTTGTTCTGAAACCGGTAAAAAGGGCTTGTGTGATCCACTGCCTCTCAGCTGAGGGGAGGTCAGAACTGACTCACGTGCTTGGTCGCAGGTAAGAGGCTACTCCTTGGTCTCCTTGCTTCTGCCCACATTACGGAGATAGAAAGGCTTAAATTCACCCAGGAATCCGGTCTCCTCTGACCACAAGGTCTCAACTGGTTTCTTGCCATGATGTAAAAGCCCACGTAGATGAGGTTGTTGCACCTGAGTGCATGCATGTTGTGTGTTTTAGGGCAGGAGTTTCAGCGTAGATGCAGACTTATGTGACCTGCAAACATGCCCTTATACAGCGACTCTCCTGCCAACACGCTCAACTTGCAGGCAGGATGGTTTCCAGCTCTGCTTCCCTTTTAGGGCAGCTAGTTTTGCACAAGTGCACTTTTACATTCCAGGGTAATTTAAAGTAATATTTACTAGAAATGTGGCTTAGCCTTATGTTATCACTTCAACATACACACATGCTCGTTCACACTTCAAAAAGAGTCCAAGAAAAATGGAACATAAGCAATCTGCTGCCTTGCTGCTATAATAAAGCATCAAAAAAGACAAGGAAAGGACCAGCTGTTGAAATCCTGGGGTCTTCAGTGCCCTGGAGGAAGGATGGCAGCTCATGGGAACTGAATGGTGTTGTCTCACATTAGCCTGCTTCTTTCAAACACTTGGCTCGTGGTGTCTGGTGTAGACTAAGAAATGCTCATGTACTCTTTTGGTGGGCGCAATGCAGAGCACCAAGGCTGGCAGCTTTCCTCAGTGATGTGTACCTTAAAGCATAACGTGTGTTTTCAGCATTTTCCTGTATAAGTTTGCCTGTTGTATGGTCTCTTTTTGAAGATTGGCTCATTCTTTTGGCAGTGACATTGTAGCACGGGATTGTAGAATGGTTAAGGTTGGAAAGGACCCATGAAGATCAACTAGTCCTACCTTCTAGTGTCTTTTCTTTCAAAACATGACACATGGGTTCTCAAAGTATGGAAAAAATGAGACAGCAAAGAAATGATGATTTCAGCATGCCTCTCTACTCGCCCTGTATTTTCAGTGGGGTAATGTGAGGACCAGTCTGTTCATTTTCTTTAGTCCCATTCTTTACTCACATGGTCAGCAACCAAACCCCTTACTTTTTATTACTCTGTTCACGCCCTTCTCTCATCCATCTCTATTTTCATTCATGCAGTATTTCAAAGTGGTCTTGATCTTTTACCAGCATGAACTTGGAAAACCAAGGATAATTTTATTTAGCTTGGCGTGCTGAGAGGCACCTGTTGAAAGCAAAGCTTCACCACCTCTTGTAAATATAAAATACTTTAAAAACTAGTAAGACCTTGCAAACTGGGGAATTTTAAGTGTATATATATTAAATGTGCATGTACTAGATTTACCTGAATTATTCAGTCATAAATGCATATATAAATCCTAGTAGAATTAAGTGGCAATGCCACTTAAGAAAAGATATTTGGGAAATCTTTTCTTTCTCCAGATCCTCTTCCTAGCGTCTTATTGCTTCCTGTTTGCAAAGTATCAAAAGTCAAAATGTGAGCTGGTCCGGGATGGAAATGTGCCCGTCTTGGGACTCAAGCTAGTCTATATTTTATAAAGAAGTTGCACATTTTGTGGGGAAAGAAGGAAATGTTTTTCTTTCTTCACCCTTGTCAGTTCTTTGGTAAATTAAATCTCTAGCTCCAGGGCGCCTTTAGAAGAAACATTAAATAAGCCTCAAATGAGGTGGATTTATGGGCAAATTTAAGGTGTGAATGATATGAGACTGATGATAAATTTAATTTATCACATGCGTCTGTGGTTTTACCGCGTGGTTATTACTGTTTTATTTTACAAGTGCAAAACTTATTTTCCATTGCCCACGGGAATCCATTCCTGTTGCTATTCTGACACATGCAAGTAAGCAAACTGATCCACTGAGAATGCTTTGCACTAAACAAAATTGGATAATCAAATATGACTGCAGTGTATTTTTATAGTGTATTGTTGAAAGTGGAAGCTATAAACTATTTACCCTCTCTGTGGAAGTCTGTGCCTATCTGATGGAAAAGAATAATATGTGTTTAAACAGAGTCCTACTTAATGAAGGCAAGATATACACGACCTGCAAACAGTCAGTTGTCACTATTTTTCCGCATCTCCTAAGGGGGAGAGAGAATTTAAATTGCTCATAAAGTTTTATTGTCTGTAGCTGTTGTCTCTATGGCAGCTGCAGGAAGCTCTCTAACAGGGCTAAAAATGTGAAAACAGTTTAATAAATAACTTGTCCCTTGGCATTTTAATTAATCCCTGCTTTGCCTTAGCACCCCTGGAGAGATGTATTTTTCCAGATGTGACAGGTACCCAAAAGTTAGCCCACAGCCCAAAGGAGGCTCCTTGGGCTTGAAGGTCTGTCCGTCCCCCAGGTCTGTCTGTCTTGGTTATGATGGGGATAGCACTTTTGAAAGTCAAGAGCAAGCCAGAGCTCGTCTTGGCTGTGTGAATGCAGTAAGTGGCATTATTTTTTCTCTCTGTGTTTGGTCATGAATGGCAAAGAATGTGTGCCCATGAGCCCAGGGAAGGCAGCAGTGCCCAGCTCTGCCCTGCCCTCCCACTGGCAGTGCCCGGGGGGTGCTTTGGGCTCTGCAGTTGAATGGCAAATAGTGAGTAAAGTACAACAGCCAGATGCTGAGTAAAATGTGGTCTCTGAGGGGATCAGCATTTCAGGCTTCACTGGGTCTTGATGAGGTGCTGAATTAGGGAATTGCACACAGGCTGCGTGCGTGGTGTGTGTTTTATCAGTGTTGCTCCTCGGTGTGCCTTTCACCTGAACCACCTCAGCAGGATGGCTCGTGGATCTAAGGCATCATGGAATTGTCTGAGTTGGAAGGGACCTCCAGAGATCATCCAGCCCAACTCCTCTGCTAAAGCAGAATTGCCCAGTGCACATCCCTCAGGGCTGCATCCAGGTGGGGCTTGAAGGTCTCCAGAGAAGGGGACTCCACACACTCTCTGGGCAGCCTCTGCCAGGGCTCTGACACCCTCACCCAGGAGAAGTTTCTCCTCCTATTTCAATGGAACTTCCTGTGTTCCAGCTTGTGCCTGTTGTCCCTTGTCCTGTCAGTGGGAACCACTGAAAAGAGTCGAGCTCCATCCTCCTTCAGCCCACCCTTGAGACCCTTGTGAGCATGAAGAAGGTCTCCCCTCAGCCTTCTCTTCTCCAGGCTCAAGAGTCCCAGCTCTCTCAGCCTTTCCTCATCAGGGAGATGCTCCAATCCCTTAATCATCACTACAGGCAAACAGAAAGGACAAAATCTGGTGCATGATGTGCTGTTGGGCACATCACACCCACACAATGTCCACGTTGGCGTCAGGAGAGCCTGCAAGTGAACCTGGGTAGGAATAAATTTAAGAGGGATTAGTTGGGTGATTATTGGCTGGACTGAGAAAAATGAAGACTGTAGCAAGAATGAGTTACCAGTGGAAAAAGGAATTCTGTGCCTCATAAAGTTCCTTTAGTTCTGGTAAGTTGAAATATTGTTCCTAACACAGCAAGAAGGGCTATATAATAATATTTTCCATGTTACCCATTAAAGCACAACAAAATGTGAAAACTCTGACAATTGTAAGTGGTGTTTACATTATGGATACGTGTGTGCTGCAGTGCAGATGCTGACCCTGCAAAGATAGAGCCCTGTGTTAAAAAAAAACCCCAAACGATACCTTCACATTAAATATCTGTTCTGATGAACGATGTGGCTGTTGCTTTAAGGAGGTAAATATTTCTGGTTTACACTAAGAAGTTTATCTTGCCTTTGCTAAGTGTTGTTATTTTTTTAGCAGAAGTGTGGAAGCTGTAGTCGGGAAACAGTAATTCCATTGAAAAGGGCTTTGACCTGATTTTACTTCTATTAAAGGTATAAGCTACTGGAATAATTGAATATATACTGAGTTCATTACATGGTTATAGTTAGTTACAGAAGTTTCTAGTATAGACAGGGCCTTGGAAAACAGTAACACCACTAATGGAGCAGTGTAGTTTTTTGAGAAACATTTCAAAGAGTTCCTTATGTTAGTGAACGTTGTGGCATTTTGATTTAAACTCTAAGTGAGGTATCTATGTTGTTTTTTTTTTTTTTAAAAATAGTCTCTTAACTGATACTTAATGCTGCATATAGTTGTGTTTTCCTTAGTTTGTCTAATGTGGTTCCCATTATAATTCTTTAAATAATAAGCATCTTTCTTATAAAGAAAGGTGGAGAGAATATGTGGGTAGAGGGAATTAACCTCTGCATTTCTTAATTGTTTCTTAATGCCTGTCTCCAAAATATTCATCAAAATAGTTTAAACTGTACATACCATGGTCTGTAATGCTGAAAGCTGATTCCTCTTCAATCATGAAGCCATAGCTTGACAAAAAGAGTCCATTTCCTCCAGTGTAAGACAGTTGGAGCTGGAGGTAAGTTTTGGATGTAAACCGAGTAGATCATCTGGTAAAAGTATAACAATTTATTGTGTTAATCTTGCAATTCCAGCTGTTCCAGCTGTGGAGGCCCTTTCCCCTAAGCCTGCATGACAGATGAGGGCTAAAACATTGCTTATATGATAAAACTAAACACTGGTTCTGTACGGTATGTCTCTGCTGGCGTGAGATAGCACTTTGTCATTTCAGCCTCTAATTGGTATCACAGCTGCTGAATATGCAATTTACCATACAGAGGATATGTTATCCCAGTAGGTGTCTAAGTTATTAAAAAATTTGACACCTTTAATAAAATTAAATTGGCTTTTCCATCCATATCAGCAACAGAGCTAAAAAGGAGATTACTTTGTACTCTAAAGTCTTCATTTGTTTCTCCAAGCAGTGTAAGCAGAACTGTTGTTGTTGGACTCAGTCTGGAAATCCTTACCTATAGCCCTACCCTACTCTCATTTCTTGAAATTGGAGTTCACCTGTGGAGTCCCTCTGGTTTTACTCTCAATTTAGTCCCAGCTTTTTGCTCATTCATCACTTTTCTTTGGTCAAACACAGAGCAGATGTCATCTTCCAGACCTTGCCTGGCTTGTCCTGAAGAAAAGAAGGCATTTTGACTGAGGGAACCCGTGCCAGTCCAAGCCAGGATCTCTCTTTCTATGTACCCTTGTCAGGAGAAATTAACCTCTCAGTGCACTGTGTGAGTGTCAGTGTTCACAGGTGGCTGCAAGACGGCAAAAAGGCCAGCGATGTCATCTGCTTGTGCAGACTCAGAAGATCTTTTGGTAGTGACTCAGGTCAGCACGCACTGAAAGCTCCTCTCCCGGGACTGATGGAGCAATGCCCAGCCCAGTCAGGTATGCAGTGCCACCGACCACAACCTTAATTTCTCACCAAACTGTGCTATCAATACTGCTCCTGCTGAATTAGGGCGCATTCTTGCATCAAAACATTATTGGCTGTGTGTGATATAAGAGCATACCTGATACCTGCTACCAGTAACTGGCCTCAGACACCAAGTTTCACGCTAAATCATCATGCTAGATTCTACATGAGCTAGAAAGACCTGTTTGTTCATTTATGCCAAAGATATTCATTAGTTGGGGTTTCATAGGCAGAAGGAGCCTCTCTGTTCATCAGCTGTAGGTGACTCTCTTCTGATGTGTATGAGATACGATTTGCTCTTCCCTGCAAATCTGCTTCACCCCATGCTGCAGGCAGAGCACTTGGTCTGGCACCACCCTTCTGTCCTCTGGTTGCTGCAGTCTTGTNTTAAAAAGTAAAATTTTCAGCAGTGCTTCCGAGGGCAGGCAAATGCAAAGGCATCTCTGGGGCAGCAGTTGGGGAGACCAAGGCACGGATGGAGGAGGGACTCTGAGGGACATGTGCTGCCTCACATGTGTGTGTGCTCTTCCCTGCAAATCTGCTTCACCCCATGCTGCAGGCAGAGCACTTGGTGTGTCACCACCCTTCTGTCCTCTGGTTGCTGCAGTCTTGTTCCTAGTCCTGGCCTTCGTGTGGGGGGGACACACTGGGTCAATGAAGGTCCACTCAATCCATTGTCCTGCCTCTGACAGTGATCTGCATCTCTAAGTCCTCCTTGGAAAATGATTCTGCTGGTGTTATTTTCTCCTGCCTTTCATCTTTAGTCATGCTGAGCTACTACTTTTGTTCTCCAGGATATTCTATCTGTGTGGAATCAACTCTTGGTTTTGATGCAGAGGTTGTATCAACTCTACTTGTGGTGATGCTGGACTCCTCTCTCCTGCTCAGACATTTAGGGAAATCTGGGTCTTGCATTCGTCTGTCACACTCTCTTAATCATATTTTCAAAATATGTTCTTCTAACAGTATGACATGTTTCCCCTGTGTTGTGGCACTTGGTAAAAATATCATCCCTTGTACTGACGTGTGCTAGGTTAGTGCTTCTACCTGTTGTCATGAGAATTATAGCAGGGCACTGTTGGCAGAACTCTGCAAAATTTATTAAAAACATTTCCATATATATATAGGCTACAACAGCCTATATATTAATTTATAGGGCTTGGTTAAATAACTTTTAAGTCAGTGGCTTACAAGTTTTAATTCTCATTCCTTAGCATCATTTTGATATTAAAGGCCTTTGCAGAAATATTTTAAAAGAAATTCCCACTTCATTTGGTCGTATTAGATTTTGAAGTTAAACTTACTTGGGATTGATAAATTTTTGGTCTGTAGCTTGGGATAAAAGATTGATAAATCAGATTGCTGAGCAGTGAATCAAATCTTTTGCCACTGGCTATGGTTAGTGTGCTTAAGATGAAAATCTCTTGTGATGCATCTGGCTACTGTTGTGACCCTTCACAGACAATTAATTCTCTTCAGGAAAAAAAAAAAAAAAAGTTTAATTGCTCTATCTTCTTTTAAGAGGATAAAGACCACTCCAGGGAAAAAGCCTTTAGAATCCAATAATCCTATTCCCATGCTGGTACCATGCCAATAAATAAATACGTACTGCACCACTTGCATGGAAAGATCTGAAGCCTCCAAAATCTTTAATGCAGAGTGTTTCCCTCTTTCTCTGCATGCCCGCGTCTGGAGGACTCCCCAGCACCTCAGAACGGTGTGTTTACTTGATCCAGGAGACTGATGGCAATTTGATCAACGTGTTTCCATAGACATTTGTATTTCCTTCTACATTCTGCAGTGGTGTTTCCCTGGTTGGTTTTCGTTGCCCTCTTTGGTACCTGTAGGCAGCAGCCATCACCCTCCTGAGTTTTTCACAGGCCTAGCAGATGGCTGTTATCCCAGCCTGGCTTGTGTGAAAGCATCTTTTTTGACAAAAGCACTGGTCCTGTTTGTTTCTGCTCCTGTTTCTAAGGCCCAGTTGATTCTAGCTGGATCTGATTCAATGGCTGTACACTTGTGGAGTGTACTCCTGTCTCAGATGAGCCTTGACGTTGTCTGCATTTGTCAAAACACTTTTTATTGCTTCGTTCCTAACGCGGTGGAGTCTGCAGATACCGACTATAATGCTGCTCGGCCAGGTGGAAGGAAATTGGCCTCATGCTGAAGGTCAGTGCTAGAAACAGTTGGAAGGAAAACTGAACTGATGGAGAATTTCACTGCGGAGCTGCAGGGACTGGCGATTTCAGCTCAGCCTAATTGCCTCACTCAAGAGAAATACATAAATAATTTGGTCTTGGGCCATAATAACTATTATGGCTATTTGTATGATAATTTCTAGTGCTGCAGTTTCAGATGTAAGACCTAAAAGACCAATGCTCCCTTAAAATCCAGATAAGCTCCAAAGAGTCTAGGTAACAATCTAACAGTGAGGCAGAAGGTGCTTTGCGCTGACGGGCTAATGGATGAAAGCTGATGGAGGAGAAATTTTAGTGGGAATTGAAATACCATCTTTTAAAGGTGTGTACCTCCCAACTGGACAGTTTACCCAGAAAAGAAGATGCTATAGGCTGCAGGGCTTGAACTCGACAGGATGGTTAACTATCTGTCTCTTGCACATATGTGGTTGTATCTGGTGTGCCAGAAATCACGTATATGCTTGAGTAAGTCTGTTAATTCACATTCCTAAAGATAGCCATGTGCTTAAGTGCTTTGCTGGATCTTTTTCTTTACCATCTGCTTGTTACTGGGTTCTGTGGAGGGCTTGCTAGGTCAAAACCAGCAGTCTGTGGTTAATCAGTAATCAATGGTTATGCAGGGATCAGGCTCTGTGCTTAATGGTTTTTCTGAGAAGTAAAGACTCTTTTAGGAGGAGGAGGAAGACAAGAGAGATGAGCATGAACAGGGGAGGCTAGGACATACTGCTGAAGCTGAAGGGCAGGTAGAGAGGTTTCCTCCCAGTAATGTTTGTTTCTCTTGGAAAACATGGCTAGTTTCTGTGCAGGGAGGTTTAAGAAGGGGTTCCAGAAGCATGAGGGGAGCAGAAAGATGAAAGCACAGAAACGGGGTGAACTGCAGTCTGAAAGTGATGGAAAGGTTTGGCAAAGAGATTTCAGTTATATTGATGGGGAGAGAACAACCCAGTGACCAAGCTACCATCCCTGTCTTGCCTGGTTTCTTCACTCATACAAGGGTCAATTTACACTTGTAAATCACTGGCTCATTTTGACTTTGTGTTGATAATACATAACCCAAAGGCTTTGGTTTTCTTTTCTTTCCCCCTTTATCTGGACAGCACAGGCTGCTAGGTGTGTTTGAACTGATTTTCCTGGGTCAGTGTGTATGCCTGGCATGTTCCTTGAAGATGAGAGCTCTTTTATCAGGTCAAGTGCACTCTCTTTATCAAAGGGATGATGAAGATATCAAAGAAAAACCACGTACAGGGAAATATCTAAGTTAGATGTGGTTTTGTACATCCTAAATTAGGTTAGTGGCTTTATGTTGTGCTCTTGATAACACCTATTCCTCTTTGTGCAACAACTCTTTTTATCGTATAGTTAATTTATTATATAAGTCTTCTGCTAATAACAAACATCAACAGGTCTGTCAACGGGGTGTTTTGGGTGAAGGTGAGTAGGCTGTGTGAGGAGAGGGTGGACACTCGTATTCATCTGTGCTTTGCAGTGGGGATTTCACACTCCTCAATCTGTGCCTGTGGAATTTGCTGACAGATGAACTCCTGTTTATCGAGTTGCACTTGAGACTCTCATCTTCCACTTAGTAGCGTCTGTAACTTGCTTGGTTGAGGGGTGAAAACCTCTCTAAAACATGTACTGAATGCAGTATTTTCCTGCAGAGGGTTTAGTTACAATGTCAACCTGGAAAATTAATGCAGATTACTTGTAAACGTGGGTTTAGAAAGGACTAGTCCTGCGAACCTGAATTATTTCTATGTGCAAGCATTTAGAATTGAAATAGCATGATTTTGGTTTAGCTAAACTTGGAGTGATTTGATTTACCTTAAAAGTTTTGCTGGCAACCACAAAAGAGAGAAAAGACATCTTAACCCCTCTCTGAGATGGGCACAGGGGTGAATGGCAGCCAGTACACAAACCCAGGCAGCCAACTCTTCCTGGCTTTAGGCCTGAGTTTCACTGTCACTCCTGGAGATGTTTTACTGTTGGTTATCCTGGCATAAGCGTTGTCTGGGGCATATTTGTACCAGCAGCCCCAGATGTTCCCAACTGCTGCCCCCTCCTCAGGATGTCCCTATTGGCAGATATTTGACCAAGCTATTATTTTATGGTATATTTAGCTCTCCTTTATCTTTCCTTACTGTCAGTCTCTTCAGCCCAATAATCATGTTTTCTTCTTTACAAAAGCCTCCATATCCTGCTGTCATTCTAAAAATGCTTCTGTGATGTTAAATCTTTTCCAGTTCTGTGATGAGAATTAATTCATTCTGACATAGCCATGAAAATCTGATTCAATTCCTTTTTTTGGTATCTCAGTCACAGTCCTTGATCAGAAATCAGCATGAGTCAGAGTTTCCCAGGTTATTATTTCCTCAGAAAGGCTGATTGCAACCCCATCTCCATATTTAATATCCTTTTCCTGACTGCAGTGAAGCTGAGCAGTCAAGGCTGCAGTGATTTTGTTTGGAGATCTGTCTGCTGGTCTGTCATTCGATGCCACAAATGGAAAAGAAGGTGACATCAGAGTATATGCCAGACCAGTTTCAGTGTTGTAGTTTCCCATCATCAAGTAGTTGAGTCCATGCTGACTCTACAGCATGAAGGTGGCTACGGAAACCAGCAGGATTTATTCCTCTGGAGACTAAGAAATCTTGGTGGAGAGAGAAGACAGCAGTCTTCTCAGCTTGTGCCAGGACATGAGAATTTAGTTATGATGAGTCTTCAAACTGGCCATGTTGTGCTGAGATCTTCAACCAAAATGGACTGTCCTGAAACGTTTCAGGTAGATAAGTTTTGAATCCTTTTGGGTTAAAGGAGCAGCTTATCAGGAGTTACTGAAGGCAGACCAGAATGAAAAATAAGTGGGAAATACTCTTTTTGGGGCCCTTACCATTTATTTATTCTCTACAATACATGTTTGCCTCTCAGATTTTGTGTCTGGGGGGGCAGGACCATGTTGGCTGCCCATTGAAAGAGCGGAGTGCCGTCATTCTGTTTTCTGCCTTGGGCTGGGCTGTGACCAGGAGGGGTACAGAGGCACGAGGAGGCTTCCCTTTCCTTACGGAGAGCCTCTGGCTCTGGAAGCAAACACAGGAGGAAATCCTGCTTCCACTTGCCATTGTACCTCTCCTTTTTCTGAAGGATCTGCAGTCGGCCAAGCAGGAGCTGGAAGGGCTGCAGGAAGGAGCAGGCGTTGCTTCTTGCAGGTCACAGGAGGCAGGCCAGGTCCTTGAACCTGCCCCAGGGGGTTTGTAGCTGCACAAATTCAATGCCCAGCTTGAGGACTAGGGAACTGCTTCCATGTTTTCTATTGATTGCTGCAGTTTCCTTTTGTGGTTCTCTTGAGTTCTTCAAATAGGGCAGTAGTAGCTTTAATACCCACCTGGGTGTTTTGCTTGCTTGTTTGCTTTCTGCCAAGCTGTAGGAATGCGTATTTTTTTTTTCCACATTAGAAGGAAAAGAGAAAGAAAAAAAAAAGCCCAGAAAGAGATTGGTCCATTATTTTAATAAGGGAAGAATATTTATTAGGATTTAATTGTGCAGGGAAAACAACCAAGTACTGCCTGCAGGAGAAAGCCTTTACACACTGGTATGAGTACATCAAATCAATAACTAATGGTTAACAGGAAGGGGCAAAAAGTCATCCTTCATTTTAGTGGTAAAGGGCTGAGCTCCTCATTGTGGCTCAGATTTCTTATTTTCCTGGGGCAAATCACACAAGTGTCTGCTTGCTGCAGGTGGAGATACTGTTTTTCTTCCTGGCAGGAGACTGTGGGTTTCAACTGCCCTGAGTTACTGGACTGTCATGGTGTCCTGGTTTCCAGCAGGGACGGGGTTGATTCTCCTCTGTCTCTATCCAGCACAGCTATATCCACCCCATATGTGCCAGGCCCAGGGGCAGCAGGGAGCTAGCCGGGAAGGGGAGGGGCCACAACCAGAAGTGGACGTGGTGACGTCACGGCGTAAGCGTATATATGGGCGGGCGGCGCCGGGGTGCATCTCAGCAGTGTCGGTCGGGTCGGGGTGGTGCGGCGTAGGGTGCGGTCGGTATGTACTGGTGTTTGTCTCCTCCATCTGTGTGACTGTTTCCCTGCGATACCTGTTGCTCTGGTAAACAGTTTTTTTATCTCAAACCACGAGTCTGCCTTTTCTTTCTCATCCTCCCCACACCGCTGGGGAGCAGAGCCAAGAGACTGCCACGTGGCGCTTTTGTTGCCGCCGAGGCTAAACCGTGATGCAAACAAAGCTCCTGGTCCAACAGAAGTGTCTTATCTTTCTGCCATGAGCTTCTGTTTCCTGATTCAGTTTTACATTGCGTTGCATACACCGAAGGCTCTGCTGTGGTGCTCCTATCCTGCTAGACACAACTGTTACTAAAGCTTAGGTGAGTGAACTCAATTTCCCCTAAAATTTGCAAACAATTGTAGATATTATTGGTGAGGATAATTAGGTTAAGGTGCTGGTGCGCTGAGCAGAATGGGTGGCCTTTGTGAGGCTCATCCATTATTAATCAGCCATGTAATTTCCGTGAAGTGACAAGGTGTGATTGCCTTTTTTTTAGGCCAAATTGCATCTTCACGCTATGAGCAGAGATTGGACCCTCTTGCCTGCATCATTGTGAATTACCCATTTGGGAGATGAGGATGCTGTAGATTGGAGATAATGCCTGGGAGCTCGCTCTTGACACAGAGAGGCAATCAGATGCTGAGTAGGCAATAAATTAATTATTCCTCCCCTTTCTCCTTTCTGCAGGAGAGATGGGTTTGTTTTTGCTGGGGCTTTGCCTGCATAAAGGCTGCGGTGTGGAGTCAGTGTGTGCTGTCACACTTAACCTTTGGCATGTCAGGAGGCAGCTTGTGGTGGGGGGCAAAAAGCCTTCTCTGGTGGCAGCATCTGCTGGACATGCCTGTGGGCTGGAGGGGCTCCGAGGGAGCCGAGTGCGGGGGGTACCAGCCCTACATTAAGGCTTTGGAGAACAAACTCCTCAAAGATGAAGCAAATGTACCACTCTGATGTAATGCAACCCAATAGTTGTGCTCCGAGTGACTTATAATGAGGAACGGGTGAGTGTACTCTTCCTTAAAAACAGAGTGATAGCATAATAAACGTAACCTCCTTGAACCCAAGGAAGCATAAATCACTTTGTAACTCAAAAACATTATAAAAAAATAATTATGATTCACTGCTGAACTCTGTCTTACGGTCTGTGAAAACGTCTTATGTTTTGCCTTCAAAAAGGCATTTCTCTTAATTAAAGTTGTTGCAATTAGAGGGAGTGGTAATGATGCAGAAGATAGCTGAGTGATGTTGCCTTTTTGAGCATCTGTAGAGCTGCCATTTTCATAGTGTGTAGAGATGCTTGCTGTTGGTGGAGAAGGTCCTGTAGATCAGAAGAAATGTTGTATTTTGCAACATACCCCCATTCCCCCAAACCTACCGTGATGTTGAATTCCATCCACTTAAAACAGAGCCTATGTTTAACAATAATTTAAATCATTATCCCGCCTGTCAGCTTGGAGTTAAGGGGCTATGCAACTGTGATTCTCTGTTTAGAAACTGCCTGGAATAATAACTTTCAGATGTCTCAAATATGCACCACTTATCTATAACATCTAAATACAAATGTCTCCCTGCTGAGCAAGCCCGACACTGTTTACCTATCGTGTCCAAACCATTCCAGAGGGTTTGCTTGGCGTGGAGCGGAAGGTCCTATATCCGCAGCTCCAACAGCGCTGTCAGTGTAATATTTTTCAACTCCTCCTCACCTTTAGGTGATCGCAGAGAGAGAAACAGCCTAAGCCTGAGGGTGACAAGTGAAGAATGGCCCTGCTCATTCATCCCCCTCTGCCTCCCGCCCCCACGCTGTGGGTAAAAGCGTGACCCAACCATGTGCTGGGATGATACTGGTGCCCTTGTGTCCCTGCCAGCCTCCTGTGAGATGATCCGAATGCTGAATCCCTCCTGCCCTGGGCACGCTGGGGCTGGGCAGTGTCAGGGCGCTGTAGCTGGCTTGGGGGCCTCGGGCTCTTTCTCTGCCTGCAGATCTCAGTGGGATCTGTCAAGTCTCATTGAATGTCAGGCTGTGGAACTGGCTTGCGCCGTATGCTCCCCCCCAGCTGTGGGGTACCCAAGATGTGTGCTGCACAGCTGGATGGCTCGCTCCGCTGCTGGATGCGGGCTCTCAGCACATCCCTGGAGGGGCTGCAGGGGCGATGAGCTGTGGTGTGGGACTGCCCTTGCAGCTCATCTGTGAGTAACCAGAGCAGGAAGGGCTGAAAAACTCCTCTCCTTGCTACAGCCGACCTGTGGCTGCTCACAGGGGAGCCGCCCTGAGTGTTGGGCCCTCTCCAAAAGGTGTGGAGGGTCTCGTCGACATCCACACCTGGAAAAAGAGGAGCTTCGTCCCCAAAAGAGGCACTGGGTACCAATGGCTTCTGCATGATATGCTCCGACCTAATCCATCCCAGGGAGCCTCATGCAGTGCTTGGGCTTTGCTTCCCCTGGGCACAGAGAGCACCTTTAGCTGGCATCCACCGTCCTGATGCAGCCAGCGAAGGTTAAATTAGGGAAAGCATTAACATATCTTTGCATCATCTTTGGTCCTTAGGTGAAGTCTGAGTCATTTGGTGAGCTGATGGATATCAGTTCTATGCAAATGTTATTGGCAATTCTTCAGGGGGCAGCTTGGCAACATACAGGCTCTCATCCTTTTGCTCTCAGTTAACCCTTGGATTACCTGTTGTCCGGCTCTGCAGTGCTGCTGCGCTCACATTGCACCACAGCATGGAATACGAAATATGTGCATTCTGGGCATTGAAAATTGCTGTTATTTTATTTTTCTGGAAATTGGACTGCTAGCCACAGGTCAGACTTGATACCAAGTTGTTTGACATGGCTATGATTATGGAAGCAAGGCTTCCCTCTTGTCCAGTTTGGGCAACAGTTAGCATGTGTGTCTCCTCCACAGCCATCCCAGGGCTGCCAGAAAGGAGCACTGCTGATCTGCCACCTCTGCGACCAGGCTGAGCCTACTAGAGGGTTTCTGAGGATATCTACAATTAGTGAAGCGTGTGTAGCATTGGCTGAGCTCAGAATGTGGTTTCTTCTTCCCTTTTCTTTTTTAAATGTAGGCTTCCTTGTCGCTATGTGGCTTGGAGAGGAGTCCCTTATAGCTTGCTCAGGAAATCAGTTGAGTAAGGTATCTGATGGCTTGCTTAGTGCAGAATGGCTACCTCCTTGCACATGAATATACAGTCCAGATTACTTGTTTGAAATGCCCAAATTGTGTTTCTGTTCTTCATGAAATATTCATCTGCTCAGATGGAGTAAGCCAGGTTTTTCCTGGCGCTGGCGTTTCTGGACAGAAGCCTTCCCAGGCACGTGGCTCCGGCACCCGCTCAGCTTGCTGGGGCTGCCTGGCGGGGAGAGGCTCTGCCTGGGGATCCACATGGCTCTGTCACACTTGGAAAACAAGCTGCTCTGGGGCCACCTTCCTTCCACTCATCCTCCTACTTTGTACTGAATGGTTGGAGGCTCTATCTTCATGGGCCTGTCCCCACCTGCCCTGGTATCAGGGAGGTTGTGGGTGGGAGCAAGAGCACTGTGCAGGACCTACAGATCCTCCATCCTGCTCGCTGACTGTGTGTAACAGCATCTCTTACACCACTTTTTCGGCATCTTGTCACCACCTCAGCAGCTCTTCCCTGACTTTCCCACCGTCACCCATGTCAGAGGAACTGGAGAAAGTTAACGCAGCAGAAATTCCATATATTTAACCTGTTTATCCATCGCTCTGCTGTGTATCTCTGCTGCTTGTGTGTGACAACTATAAGTTACCTACATCACTTAGATGTTCTCTGATAATGGTTTGCAACTTGGCCGTGTATGCCAGAAAATTAATTTGCAGGTACTGACGCTGCCTGCCTGCTCTTTGTTGCTCTAAATTTGTGCTGGGTGTTTGCTGCCTGGATGGAGAGAAGGCTGTGATCCAGGATGCTGGCATCTCAAATGTCTTTAGCAAGAGATGACCAGTGATGTGTTTCTTCCCGAGTGGCATCCCCAGGTGACATGACAGAATGACAGACAGATGGTGTTAGGTTGCAGAAGCAGTGCTGCTGGCCAAAAAGGTATAAGCAGCTTAGTGTGAACCCGTGTGATCAGGTCCAACCAGTCTCCATAAGGAGCTGAGGCTAGATTTGTGGGGCTTTCAGCTGGTCTGGTGGGAGGTGTCCCTGCCCATGGCAGGGGGGTTGAAACTCGATGATCTTCAAGGTCCCTTCCAACTCTAACCATTCTGTGATTTATTTGTTGGGAGTGGGAATTATTGACTATGATAATCGAAAGGTCCAAAGCTGAGTTGAATCTCAGCTCCTCCAAAACCCCCAGTGCTCTCTGATCTGGTGTTTTGATTACCTGAGCCCATTTTAAATGCTTGCTCAAGCGTCAAAGCCCTCGCATTTCCATTTAGCTGTTCAAGGAAAACAATTTTAATAGCTACCCAGCTATTCATAAGGATTAGGCCCTGCTAGACTAATTTGGATATCATGCAAGCTAAGTGCGGTGAGGTCCGAGCTTAACTTGGAACACCCAGAGGCACCAAAAATATTTGCTTCAGTAACTCCAGCACGTTCCTCAGCCCCCGCTTTTCATGCCGCTGGCCATGTCCAGTAGCAGGAAAGGAAAGGCTGGGGGAGAGCCTGCTCTCCTGTTATTCCTGGCCCTGATGGGAACAGGGAGAAGCAGAAATATCAGCAGGAAGTGTGCAGTTTTGGAGCTCCTGTCTCCAAGTTGAAGTGGATGCAGAGGAGAAAAGCATCCATGTGGTCGGGCACTTACCCGGCTGCCCCCACGCCATCAGCGCCTCTGCCCATAGCTCACTCTGTGCATCCTCCCTACCTCAGCAAAAACACTGGGATTGCAGTGGAATTTGTGAAAGTGAATTTGTTCTGTATTTATTCTCCATGTTTAGATAGCCAGTATACCGCTCTGCCAAGTGTTGAGGGCAAAATTCCTCAGTTGACCTTAAATGTTTCTTGGAGTGGCATGTGCTGAACTGATGGTCCCCAGCCAGCCGGCGCTGAGCCAGGGTTCGTGTTGGTGCTGAGGGCAACGGTGGCTTCAAGACTTGGGGGATGCACATGGGTCTCCTGTCTTGTCCACGTATCTTCATGCAGACACCAAGAAGTTTTGCTTACTTGATTGCCAGTATTTAGTGGGCAAATGCTACAAAATGGTCTTTTTTTTTAAAAAAAAAAAAAAGAAGTAGTAGGATTGAGTAGATTCTGGTTGATTTTCATACTGTTGCTGCTGGCTGGCTTTTCCCTATTCAGACTTCACTGGAAAACATTGGAGCATTCCTGTGAGAGGCTCGGGCAACCAAACAAATTTGGACATTTAAGGAACTGGCTGGATGGCCGCACTCAGAGAGTTGTGGTCAACAGCTCAATGTCCAAGTGGCAGCCAGTGATGAGTGGTATCCCACAAGGGTCAGTACTGGGACCAGTACTGTTTAACATCTTTGTTGGAGACATGGACAGTGGGATTGAATGCACCCTCAGCAAGTTTGCAGATGACACCAAGCTCAGTGGCGTGGTCAACATGCTGGAGGGAAGGGATGCCATCCAGAGG
>VXBW01000926.1:343597-406414 GCA_013400375.1 Thinocorus orbignyianus
GCCCCATCCCTGGAGGGGTTCTAGGCCAGGCTGGATGAGGCTTGGAGCAACCTGGTGTGGTGGGAGGTGTCCCTGTCCACGGCAGGGGGATTGGAACTGGATGATCTTGAAGGTCGCTTCCAACTGTAACCATTCTATCATCCTATGACATTTAGTTGTGGTGTTGGGGACCTGTCAAGAGTGATGCAGGCTGCTTTCCGTGTAATTACTGAGGTCTGAAAGTGGGAGCTAGAAATCCCATCAGAATCTGGTTTCTTTAAGTGCTTTGACCCTTTGGTTTGGCTGTGGAGGCTCCTGGGACAGCAGAAATTGATGTAAAACATTTTGCTGTGTCATCTTTCTTTTTTTTTTTTTTTCCAGTTTTAGGAAATGTTGAGGCTGGATGGAGTTCAGCAGGGTGAAAGGGATGGTTCTCTTGGGTTTAATAACTGCTGCTGCTTGTTTCTGAGATGCGTCAGTTGCTCCTTTCCGTGGGGAGGTGGAATAGTATCTCCTTTCTGTCTGGTAGTACAGCAATCTGTCTGAATACAGATAAATTACTGTATCTTGTAGAAATCTTGATGGTGGGACAAAGCACTCTCACTAACTGAAAATAGTGATGGCTTTTTGAAACTCTCTATGTAAATATTTACAGCTTTGTATATATATACATGTATGCATAAAAGCAAACGAAAACCTCCCAAAACAAACACTGACCAGAAATCTTTCCGACTTTCACAATTTTCATGAAAAACAAGGGAAAAGTAATGCATTCAAGTGTTCACACATTTTTCTGTTGTCTAGACAGTGCCATACTGAAATAACAGTGTGTCTAGCTGAAAAGAGAATTCACTTAGGACCTTTGCAGCGGATCCCTTGCAGCCAGCAGGAATTGTTGAAAAGCTTTGGAAAACAATTAGAGCAAGCTGTCCCACCTGGGTGTTGTGTCTTGGAAGAGGCACTGTGGCTGTAAGTGGCTGTCAATTGTCCCTACCACTCAGTGCCATCCTTGGCACTGCTTCTGGGGAGGAAGGAGAAGGTCAGCTGGGACCTTCAGCACACCCAGAAAATCCAAATGATGTGGGAGAATGGGCCTTGTTTCAGCTTCTCTGAAAAACAGAGAATTAGCCATGCTGAAAGTAGAGGAAAACTGCAGAGGAAGGAGTTTAACTCCTAAAGGCTACATATTCACAATACTTTAAGGATCTGAAAAAAAGGAAAAGAGTGAATTTGTTGTTGTTTCTGTTGTCATGGGACTGTTCTTCTGGCCCTGTGCTTCCCTGCATTGCACAACAAGCACAGGATGCAAGTTCTGTGCAGAGGGAAGTGTGGAAATTCCCTTGAACACTAAAATACCTCTTGATTCCTCCAGTTGGACATGCAGTAGCACGCTCTTGTTCTTTGGTTCTCTTGGTGTTCTTTCCTGTTGTTTCTTTGGTGAGGCCCCATCTGGAACACTGGGTCCAGTTCTGGGCTCCCCAGTTCAAGGAGGACAGGGAACTGCTGGAGAGGGCTGCAAAGATGGTGAGGGGCCTGGAGCATCTCTCACAGGAGGAAAAGCTGGGGGACTTGCATCTTTTTACTCTGGAGAAGACTGAGGGGGGATCTGATCAATGCCTATAAATACTTAAAGGGTGGGTGTCAAGAAGATGGGGCCAGTCTTTTCTCAGTGGTGCCAGGATAAGAGGAAACAGGCACGAACTTGTACATAAGAAGTCTCATCTCAACATGAGGAGGAACTTCTTTCCCTTGAGGGTGGCAGAGCCCTGGAAGAGGCTGCCCAGAGAGATGGTGGGGTCTCCATCTCCGGAGACATTCAAACCCCACTTGGACACGTTCCTGTAGGTGCCCTCATGCCAAGTGTCTCCCCTCTGTCAGCATCACATTAATTGAGCAGCATTAATTAACCCAGTGCTTTGTGTGTCTCTTTGGGGAGCCAGGAGATACTTCTTGTGTGTGCCTACTAGATGCAGAAACTCAGGTCTGACCATTTGAGTCACCTCATGAAGTCTCTGATGGTTTCACTTAGATACTGGATGGCGATGACAAATTTGGCCATTGTAGAGACCTCAAAGCAGAGAGCTGGCTGGGGAGGGAGAGCTGATCCCAGGATTTCCCCCAAAATTGGGGAGCAGGAGTCCCCTGCAGCCCTGGGAAGGCTGGCAGGTACATGTAAAGCACTTCATGCTCAGCCACAAGGTGGCTGCTGAAGCAGCATTGTAAGCAACTGTTACTGGTTACTACAGGATCTACAATAGATTTATTTAAAGTTTTATAGGCCGTGTCTCCCACTTAAAACTGCACAGATTTCTGGAATTTCAGCTGCTGGCCATCTGCTCCCCAGAGAAACGCTTAAAAGGGCCCTTTCTCCCTTTTAACACCTGAAATATTTCAACTTGGAACAAGGCAAATGTAGGATCTGTCACTGAGGACTCTGGGACCTCTCTCCCTGCACTGCTCCGTGGGGCTTATTCAGAGCATCGCCAGCTGCTTGCAGGAGGAGGACTCAAACCACAGCTCATGAGATGAAATGACCTCCCGAAGGCTCAGTGGGGAGGACAAGGGACAGGAATAGAAACTGGGGAGCCTGACTTTCTGCCTCTTATTCTCAAGCTTAATTAAAGCACAGCCTGTTCACACGGTGCCATTGGTGACGACAGACGTGGTGGGAGAGCAGGGGGAGGGAAGCTTTGGGCACGGCTGGGCACAGGAGCGGCGAGACAGGAGAATGGGATCAGATGGAGGCAGATGGTTGTGGGTATGGAGAGGAGGGATCCTTAATGGCAAAAGCAGAGGTAAAAACCCCACCAAAAGCATCATTACAGAAAATGCTCACTTTGCTCAGTTTGGAGAATCCATAAATTATTTTGGCACATGTTCACGGGACAATTCGCCCAGTGTTTCTAATCTGAAGTCCTGTTGTCTAACACATTTGTGTATGTTAACATTACCCAATCTATTGTGTACATAGATCTTATTTTAACATTTTGTCAAATGGCTTCCCAGGGGAAGCCCAATTCCTCCACAGCTCCACCAGGGTCCCGTTGTCTGGGGTCTTATTTTTCCTTCCTGTTCCACGTGGATGTGTGGAGCTTTGACAATTGCATTTATATTCTGGAAACGTGAATGCCTTCCAAAGCTGGAAAGAGTCTCTCAGTTTTTGAGACTGACCTTTGGTTTCCAGTGACAGCCAGGATGAATTTCTGCAATTTTTCATGTTGCCCAGAGCCTGACATTGACTAATAGGACTTGGATATTCAGCAGGAATGGCAGGAAAGCCTCGGTGATGAGATTTATTCTTGCTGTCCATGCGGAGTTTCAAAAGTGCGGGGCTAAGTTCCTGTTTGGGGTGAGTAGAGCAGTGTTACAACAGGGCTGAGCTGAGACCGTCGCTCCTGAAGGCACAGAGCGGCTCTTTCATTCAACCTCCTCCCAGATCTGCCTGATCAACAGCAGGCAGTCTGTGCTGCTTCAAGTATTGCAATAACGACATGCAAAATCACATGGTTTTCTGTTGAAAACCAGCAGCGATCCAATTGCATTTGCCTTTTGTTTATCTTTCTTAAGAAAACAACGAATTTCGCCCAGTTATACTGGAGTAGTCCCTTGCTGGCTGGAAATTACTAGCTATACAAGAAAAAACCACCACGAAGCAGGACGTAGCTGACTGTGTTTGAGGAAGGTTTCTGCAGAGCTCCTGCACTGCCTGAATGAGGGGACCACTGGGGGGACAACTCACCAGAGGGAGCAGGGGGCACTTGGAGAAGGAATTTTGCATTCAGGTTATGTTTTTATGGTCAACTGGGGTTGCTACCAGCATCCTGGCAACCTGCTCTCTTTCTCCCCTGGATGCTTGGATCAGGGACGATCAGGCAGAGATGGTTTCTCCAGAGCACCCAGGAGAGTTGGCTGTGCCACCACAAGGGACGGGTGACAGGCACCCACTCCACACGGAAGAGAGGACTCTGCAAGGGAGGGGGAGGTTTTGGTGCAGCTTCTTTCCTAGTGGAGCAGATGAGGGCTGCAGGAAGGGGAGAGAAAGCTTTTTTTGCTCTGCAGTTAGTCAGAGATCTCTGGAGCCATTTCCAATTGTAGATAAATGGGATAAATAAACCTTCCCACAGGGGCTGTCTGCAGAGAACTGGTGATACAGTGGGACATTTGGGCTCCTGTTTTAAACTTCTTATTTCGGACCTCTGACTGTCCATTAATATAAACTC
Organism: Thinocorus orbignyianus; assembly: GCA_013400375.1. Classification (NCBI taxonomy): domain Eukaryota; kingdom Metazoa; phylum Chordata; class Aves; order Ciconiiformes; family Thinocoridae; genus Thinocorus; species Thinocorus orbignyianus. The sequence continues at coordinate 347,797 of VXBW01000926.1, forward strand.
ACATGATTAAAACAAAACTTTATTTAATTTTAAGAATTGCTTCATTCCTCCCTGTCTTCCATGTCTGGGGCAGGGAGAGTGGGTGAAACATTTTTTTCCTCCTGTTTTCTAGTTAACCTTTTAATCAACACTGGTTGAAATTAGAGGAGGGTTTGGTTTTTATTTTTATGTAGGTGAAGCAGTATGTGAAAACTGTCCTCATTTACCTTAGGTTTTGTAAAATGCTATTTCTGTCTTTTACAAAACACAAATTTTGGACCAAGTTTGATGTGACAATCACAGAATCACAGAATGATATGGGCTTGGAAGGGACCTCTGGAGATCAGCTAGTCCAACCCCCCTGCCAAAGCAGGGCCACCCAGAGCAGGTCCCACAGGAATGTGTCCAGGCAGGGTTTGAATGTCTCCAGAGATGGAGACTCCACCACCTCTGGGCAGCTACCCTCACAGGGAAGAAGTTCCTCCTCATGTTCAGATGGAACTTCTCTTCGACTTTGTGCCCATTCCCTTTTGTCCTGTCACTGGGCACCACTGGAAAAAGACTGACCCCATCCTCTTGACAGCCATCCTTTAAGTATTTATAGGCATTGATCAGATCCTCCTCAGTATTTTTTTCAGTCCAGGATTTCTTTGAACCAGCTACTCATCCTCTTTTGTTCTCAAAGACACTGTGCAGGATTTCACAGAAGTTGAAAATCATGGCTCCTTCAGTTGAAATACTCTCAGCATCCATTAGGGGCCCTGACAAGGCTCATCCCTTGCACAGCAGCCGATGGGACATGCAGGATGCTGGTTTGCCCTTCTCCCTGCTTTGTGCCACCTGGCAGGCAGTGGCTGGGCTGTGGATGCTGAGCCGGGTGGGAGGATGTCCTGACTTGCCCCTCTGAAGCAAAACTTTGGGGGCAACTCTAGAGCAGCACAGCCGTTTGAACCTCTTTGCATGACCTTCTCCTTTCTCCATGGGCTCTGGCACTAAGCATCCTCCTGGTCTGGAGAGCATCTCCACCTTGGGAGCCAGCCTGGAGGCTCAGCAGTCCCTCCCAGCAAGGTCCCTACTATAGGATCATCAAGCATTTATTTCAATTTTTTAAGTGCCCCCTTTCTGCCCCTTAGATCAGAATTTGACCCCAGTTCAGGAAAAACAAGACCCAAGCAGGCACTTCTCCAGCATTCAAAGCAATGTGAGAATTTTAAACTGGTTTCAAAATAAAGACTTTCAGCTGACAATTCATTTGGGCATAAACATACGCTCACCAAAGATCCTCAAAGAATTTCAACTGCTGAATCCTTGACCTCCAAAGGACCCCTAAATATAGTATTGTACGCAATGTGCCTCTTTTTGTGGGTGAGATATTAAGAGCTTATTTATTTATTAGAAAGTGGTTTATAATGTAAGTAAATTAGTGAGTTCCAAGGCCCTCTCCCAGCTGCCAGATGCTGGGAGAATGTTTATGGCCACTGTAAATAATTTCATAGCTTAATACAAATGCATTTTTAGAAATCAAGGGCTGATGGCTGCGTGTTTATGACCCGGTTGACAATTTACCAATTCCTCCAGAATACGAGAAAGCAAACAAACAGTGTTTCAGATATTTTAAAAATTCATAGGAAAGAAAAACCCCAAGGTGTTCTTCATTCACGGTGCTGTGGGCTCAAGTCTGCGTTGCTTTGGCTGAGCTCTCCCAAGTCTCATCATGTCAGCGAGATCAGAAAATGCTCAGCATCCTTCAGGACCCAGCCCATGGATTTGGAAGGCTGGGAAGGCTGGGACTTTAATGCTACAGACAGTTTTCCCTGCACTGAATATGTGTTTGGAGATCACTTTGCTGCTGCTGAATGCCCTTTGCTGAGATGGGCTTTAAGTGACAGAAATAAGATGCTTCACAGTCAGTAGGGCAGGAAGGTGGAGCAGCACAAGGGATTTGCTTTATGTTGTGGCTAAAAGGTGACAAGGACTGAGCAGCACCTGTGGGTACCGGCAGAAGGGCGGCTCCGGAGGGAAACCTGCTTCCCAGACAGAAATAGGATGTAGAATGAAAACGGGGCTGGAAGGAATTTCCTTTTCAAGGCATGTGCGCACAGCCAGGAATTAGAAATCGGTAGAAGTGACGTCAGAGCCTATGTGGGATGCTTGGTATGATTTTTGTGAAAAGTCTCGGTGCCTCGGGGAGGGACAGGCAGAAATGAAGTATTACAGATGCTTCATTTGAGCTTTAGGTCTATTTTCAGCCTCTGTGTGGACGGCAGCAGAGAGCCTGCAAATATCAGCAGAAGCTGTGGGCCGCTCCTGCCGTGGTGTGTCGTGGTGGCTGCACGTTCCCGTGCTGTGCTCTCCATGGCAACATATTTTCGATGTGAAACCACAGAACCAGCTGAATAGTTATGAGTGATTTTACTCCATGTGCACGGGGAAAAGCTGATGCTGAGCTGTTGCAAGGCAGAAATGGTCCTCGCTGTAAACTGTAGCCAAAGCTGAGCTCTTGGCCTGAAGCTGACATGCAGTTTGATGATGGGGTGTGTTTAGGTGTAGGTGCTCACAGACACCCAGTTCTTTTATGGGGAAAAGCGACCCTTTTTGTATTACCCAAAAAGTCTACGAAGAAGCACTTCATTCTGGGGGCAGGAGACTCCCCTGGGTCTACAGCAGAGCAGAGTTAGATGGCTTGATGCAACAAGGTTTGCCCATGCTAATGGTGCCAGTGCTAACTACGATTAATTTAGATCAAAACAACTTCTTTTTTTTGGCAGTTTGAGAGAGTGGTGAATCCGAATGTGACCCTGCCCCAGATCCGGCAGGCTGAGATTTGGGTGCTCTCATTGCAGTGGTGTCAGTTTTGCAGGGAGCGTTGCCTGGCGCCATCCAGATCCTTTTTCTTCGTGGTGCTGGATTGCTCAGCCTTGAATTTAGCTGCAGGGGCTGCAAGCTCCAGCGAAGAGGAGGCGGCTGCATGGCACAGACAGGCAGGCAGCGCACAGCCACGGCGCTGAGGAGGAGAGGGGTGTAAAAGGAAGGAGCCTGCAGGGCTCAGCGACTGATTCTGGCCACACCTGGCTTGCTTGAGGCTGTGTCCCTTGAATCCCATCCCCTCCTGCTAATTTTTGAGACCGGCAATGTGTGTGCTAATGATTTGGCAGGTACCACAGTGGCAGAGCATCCTCTGAGTGAATGCATGGTTGCTGTCAGAGGGGCCATCTCCCGTGGCTCTGCCGCCAGCTGTCCGTGGAGCAGGCACGCGTGGATGGCAGGATGGCAGAGGCACAGAGGCAGTGGCAGTGTTGGACACATCTGTGCTAAATGACTGGGAGTGCTGGGGAGTGAGACCACTGACCTGGAAAAACAAGCTGAGATTAAGAAATGTCAAATCTCCGGGGAGAAGAAGGTTTCCTGGAGGGCTGAGAGGTGGAGAGAGCAGACTGTGGAGGTTACTTGGGATGGCTGATTTCATACAGACCATAAACCTCGTTCCCAGTGGTGCCTCTGGGAAGGGCCAGCCTGACACCTTGTTGCAGCTGGGACTCACTATCCAAAACTGGGTGCTGGGCCATGGGTAGTGTTCAGCATTCAGCAGGAGGACCTGGATGTAGAGGTCACCATGTCTTGGGGACAGAGCTGGAGGAAGATACCTTCTAATCCGTGGCCTTTGGGGATGTGCTCTTGGCAGCCCTGCTTTAGCAGGGGAGTTGGGGTGGATGATCTCCAGAGGTCACTTCCAACTCTGACAAATTCTGTGAGTTTCCGTAACTCCAGTTTTCTCTTTGCTGTTAAGTTCTGTTGCTCTAAGGACTAGTTCGTGCCTACTCCAGCAGTTGGCATGAGCCCCGTGATTTTTCCATGTCAATTCAGGGACTAAATGTTGTCCCTGCCATCCCCTTGGATGCCAAGCCGTTGGAGATGGCAACTATACCGCCAGCATTCCTTGCCGGGCAGGGACGGATCCTGTGCACCAGTGCGACCTAGTGGATGGAACGAGGCTCGGCCAGGGGGGATTTCACGGATCTGGAGACACCACCAGCTTCCCAAAAGGACTGTTTAGCTCCAGTGTTGAGGATTCAGCTTTGCCTGGAGGGGCTGTGGAGCCCATCCCTGCCAAGGCTGTGCCATCACCTGGTGGCTGCAGCACAACAGACCAGCAGGATGCTTGCAAAAAGGCATGGGGATGCAAAACCCCTACAGTGTTTGATAGGAAGAACGAAAGAGCAGATGGGGTGTATGTGCAGTATCTCACCATCTCGCCCTGACCCTCTTTTCCCTGTGTTTATCGTACCCTCTTGCTGTGTTATGTCTAAGTTGGGCCCTAAGCTCCCCTGGGATGGGACTTGCCATTTCGAACTGCCAGGCGCCAGGCACACCTAAGCCACCTTATAAATAATATTTCTGTGCAGAGGGAAACTTGACCCCGGGACGTCAAGGGGTGGCCATGGCAACAGTCGTCCGGGTGCTTTGTGTCTCCGATGGACACAGAGCAAACGGGGCTGGAGCAGAGCATGTACAGCATCACGGGCCCCTTTCTGCACGTATCCACTGGCTTCCTCCTGAGCATAAGTCATCTGCACTCCTCTTTGGGATTTTTTTCCCTCCCCTTGCTTACTTTGATATGAAAAAGAGTTACAGAACTCAAATACAGCCAGTAGTAACCCTTTCTTCTCTGATTTCAGTATTAGGATAATATTAGATTTGAGCACATCTTCTGCTTTTTCTTCTCTTCGAGCTTTCAGAAGCGCATGGTTTTTCACTACGTGCCTTTCCAGTAACGTTTCTGGCAGGCAAAAATAAATGCGAATGTGAATTATCCAGGATTTTGCTCTGATGACTGGACTACATCCATGCTTGGAATACGAAGAATATTTTCCCAGTTGTAAATGAAATAATAAAAGTCAAAGCTGTCATAGTACTGGGAACGGTGGGACCGTACTGAGCAGAGTGGAGAGGGACTGTTTTTCTCTGATAACGAGGTCCTAGACAGACCTGGGATCGATCCCAGATTCCTGAAACTGAGTAAGACATCACTGGTGCTGGTGATGATATTTCAGTTGATGTAAGCCCAGCAATTTTTATTATTGTGTAGCAAGGGTTTGATAGTTCCCTACAGCAGTTCAGAGCATGTCCAGAAAGGTTCATAGCAACGTTGTCACCAAACATTGCTTTGAACTTTGATGCTGAAGGACTCAGAAGCTAAGGAGAAATGAGTCCATTAATGGGATGAGAAATCCCTGAGTTTGGGTGAGTCACACCTATATTAGTGACCATCTCTCCAGTCCATACGGATCTCAGCAAGAGACTTACCAACCTATAATGTTGTTGTATTGGCTCTTCTTGTTGCTGATTATTCCCATTCCAGTCTAAATTCCCAAGCTAAGCTGGTTCATGACATTCTGGAGCAAAACTTTATTGTTTACAAACCATCAAAAAGTAGGGGGTCGATTAGCTGTTTCCCAAATCAGAGAAGTATAATATCATGGGCTAACAGAAACAGAGAGGAAAAATAAAAGCCTGGCAATCTAACAGATTGAAACTGGACCAGTGTGTGAATGAACACTGCTGCCTGCTCCTCACCAAACTGGTGCAAAACCAGTAGGTTATGAGCAGGTATGGAAGAGGTCTAGAGTGTGTGTCCATCAGAGAGAGTGACCTTCGGCATAAGCTGATATGTTAAATCCTAGTGAAAATGCATGGATGGTACAACAGGGCATCTCAGGGCAAAAGGTTTGTGCTATTACTGGTCCCTGAGACCTTTTGAAGAGAGGCTGGGCAGTGGGTAAGACAAAAACACCTAGAAATACAATGAGTTTTTTGGCTCTCTTTCCTTTCCGCAGGGTGATTTTCCTTTTCTTCTTTGACCTCTCACCTGTGGCAGATGTCTGACATTTCTCAGCACCGGAGCTGGGTCTCAGTTTTAGAATCCAGTCTCCCTGAAAGACCATCCTCCATCTCATCCCTGGAATCCCAGCATGACTGAGCTTGTTTGTGCTTAGAGTGTCAGGTGGAGAAGGGAGAGAGAGGAGGAGGAAGATGGAGAAAAGCCGTGCTGTGGGAATATGGGATGTAGGGAGAGAAGGAACCTCTGGGAACAAAAGCCTCAGGTCCCCTTCTCTGGGGAGCTGAGGAAGCTTTAGTTCTTGGGGCTGCAGCTGGACCTTGTTTTCCATATGGATCCCATGGCTTCAGCAAGGTTACGCTGCCCTGACTGGCAGCCAGACTCTGGCCCTCTGGCTGATTCCTGTTTATACTTTCAATTTGCAGCTTCAGAGAAGCCTCCTGTCTTTCTGTCTAAACCTTTTGAGGCCACATTGTATGATCTGTGCATTTAAATTAGCTTTACTGATAGGCAAGGTGTTGAAGCTTTCCCTTGGGGTAAGCAAGAGCAGAATTTGTCTTTTTTCTTGCGAAGGAGTTAGATGAAGCTTAAGCTCCGGTAACAAGATTCAGCTCTTCAGTTCAGGGTAACAAAATAATTCATAAAGAAATCACAAGTATAATGGGCATTTGCTGTGACAGAATATGTGAATATATTTATTGAAGAGATGAACTTTTCAGCCTTGGCAGAAGTGGGAATTGACTCTCTCTTTGATTCCCCCCTAATTTTGTCCCACCACAACAGCGAGAGTGACTGATTTAGGGTTGCTCTTTCACGTAATCTTCTTTGCTGTTCACTCTACTGACAGGTTGCAACGGGACAGAGATAGAGAGTGGACTTTGGCATTAAGAACTCTTTTTTGTGTGTGTGTAACGTGGAATGTAGTTTTTAAACCTTACCCTGTGTCCTGTTGCGTTCAGTGGGATATAAATACGTGTTTAGATGAAGTAGATGTTTAAGAGCTGTCATGAAATGGAACAGACCTAAACGTGTGCTGAACTTCTCTGAATTGGTGCAGACTATAATAATTGTGCTGTTTTAAAACAAGCTCATCAAACAAAGCCTTGATTTACCATTTCCGTGGATAACTGCAAGAGTTCATCTTGGAGACCACACTAGCTGGAATAGTAGTGGGGTGGATGGGATGTAATGGCTGCACCATGGCTTTGGACAAGTGGAAAATAAGTCAGAAAAATGCTGATAGCTTCTTCATGCTGGATTCTTGGGTGCAAATTCTTCAAGAAAGAGATATCAGGAATTAAAACAAAGAAAACATTCTGGATGCATTATGTGCATACTTTCAGAATCATAGAATGGTTTGGGTTGGAAGGAACTTTCAAGATCATGGAGTTCCAACCCTGCTGCCCTGGGCAGGGACACCTCCCACCACACCAGGTTGCTCCAAGCCCCATCCAGCCTGGCCTTGAGCCCCTCCAGGGATGGGGCAGCCACAGCTTCTCTGGACAACCTGTTCCAGGGTCTCACCACCCTCACAGGAAAGAATTTCTTTCTAGTATCTAATCTAAATCTCCCCTCTTCCAATTTAAAACCATTACCCCCCATCCTGTCGGTCCACTCCGTGACAAAGAGTCCCTCCCCATCACTCCTGTAGCCCCCTTTAGGTATTGAAAGGGGCTGTAAGGTCTCCCCGGAGCCTTCTCTTCTCCAGGCTGAACAACCCCAACTCTCAGTCTGTTTTCATAGGACAGGTGGTCCAGCCCTCTGATCATCTTCGTGGCTCTCCACTGGACTCGTTCCAACAGGTCCATGTCCTTCTTATGTTGGGGAAATATAGTTGTTGGATCTTTAGGTGAGGAACCAGCTTGGAAGAGGAGAGGTGATCTGTAAGCTTAATTAGTTATGGTTGAAAAATTGAAACACTTTTGGCAAGCTCTAGCTGTTTTCTTTCACTATTTTCAAATCATATATTTCAATTTTGAGTCTTGAAATAACATTTCAGTCTTGAAAATGGCCACAGCTATTTCTAAACAAGCCCCAGAAAACAGCCGGAGAAGATCTAGGTTCAGTATTCCTATTGTACAAGGAAATGAGATAAACTGAACATATTGTTTCAGGTTAGCCCAAAATACTGTGTCTTTCTATTTTAGGGGGTTTTTTCCTCTGCAGGGGGTTGACCAAAATATTATGTATTATCACTGCCCTTCACAGGTTGCGTTTTCATTAGAAAATGATGTCCTCTTAGCTGTGTTCAGTGAGGGAGCTGTGGGCCACCAAAATCCTTGTGATATCCAGGTAATTTATCATTTAGCAGTTCCTTTGGGCATCCCTGCCAAACCAAACAGGACTGCAGTGAGCCTGGGAATCAGACAGACATGGAGGTGCTGCCATCCAGAGCAGTGGCAGTCGCTAAGCTCTTCTTCAACCTGAAGGACATTTGTCAGTCTTTAGGACCACTGGCTGGGGAGGGTGAGTTTACCCCAAATGAAAAGCCTGCCTGAACGAAAACCAAAACGTGTTGTTTGTAACACAGATGTTGCCTGCACCCAACAGACTCTCTCTCAGCTTCAGCTTTTGTGGAAAAGAAAACAAATCCACAACTGTAACACACATATGGAAGTTTGTTCTTCGTAATCTACTGTCAGGCTCTTTCAAAACATTCATATTTGCTAAGGAAAACAGTAATTTATTTTAATTTTATGAGGCTAGTTGTGCTCTTTGTGCCATTTCATATGTTGAAATCCATTTCACATGCTTACAGATGTTCCTCAGAATTGTATGAATGTTTGTTATGAACCAGGCTGGTTCAGAGCATAACTTCATTACACAGCACATATCCCAGAACTCCAATTTATCAGTCAGTACTCAAACTTTGTACCTTCAACTACTCATGTATGAAATTGTATGCTTTTAGATTTTATTGAAGAATATGCAGATGATCAATTCTCAAATTACTATGCTGGCCTGGAAAGTACAATTGTTCACTCTCTCTGAAAAACAGCTGCAATTCCCTAAAGCTCAGGGGTTTGTATTTTTTCTTTCTGAATATTTCAAGTTGGAGGCTGGCAGTACATGAGCTGACATTCTTTTAGAATCTGGGGGGTTTTGTTTGTTTCTGATTTGTCTTGCTGTGATATTTTGTCTGTACTATTGGTACAGTGTTGGCAATCCATGACGAGAAATCCATGGTAATCCTAGTAAGGCAAGGGAAGATATTTCTATCCTTAGTAAAGTATCCTGAGCAGATTCCAAGGGTTTCCTGAAATTCACCAGGCAAGACACCAGCTGCTCTGTGCCTAATGACACAGAGGCACCATTCCCTCAGAGCAGGACTCGGTGCTAGAGGGCCACATGAAGCCACCAGATTTCCACAATAAATTTATCAAACATAACAACTAAAAGGTTAAATTTGTCTCTTCATCCTATTTTTTAACCATCTTTCCAAAACTACATCATGCAAACCAAATAGCTTTAGTGCTCAATCTCTCTCAAAATGCCTGGAAAGAAATGCTGGTTTTTATCCAAGCAAATGCAAACTCAAAGCAAAGACAAGTCCAGTGAGACGTTTGTTAAGCACTGTTGGTTTTTACTCATTTCTGTTAAAGTGGCAGATGTTTGTAGCCTTGCAGTTGGTTCCACAGAGTCGATGACTCTTTTGTAACCCAGCTTTTAAAGTTGGTGACAATTTTTAGTGTAAACATGACAGATTTCTCCCACAGATGAACTCCAGCTTTGGGCCCTTTGTAACCCTTGGCTTGGACTTTTGACTTTTGTCCCTTGGTTATGGCAGAAATTCTCTCCAGTGCTACAGTCTTCATTTTTCTCAGTCCAGCCAGTAATAGCCAGACTAATCCCTCTTAAATTTATTCCTACCCAGGTTCACTTGCAGGCTCTCCTGACGCCAGTGTGGAAATTGTGTGGGTGTGATGTGCCCAACAGCACATTATGCACCAGATTTTGTCCTTTCTGTTTGCCTGTAGTGATGATTAAGGGATTGGAGCATCTCCCTGATGAGGAAAGGCTGGGAGAGCTGGGACTCTTGAGCCTGGAGAAGAGAAGGCTGAGGGGAGACCTTCTTCATGCTCACGAGGATCTCAAGGGTGGGTTGAAGGAGGATGGAGCTCGACTCTTTTCAGTGGTTCCCACTGACAGGACAAGGGACAACGGACACAAGCTGGGACATGGGAAGTTCCATTCAAATAAGAGGAAAAACTTTGGGGTGAGAGTGTCAGAGCCCTGGCAGAGGCTGCCCAGGGAGGGTGTGGAGTCCCCTTCTCTGGAGACCTTCAAGCCCCACCTGGATGCAGTCCTGACGGATGTGCTCTGGGCAACCCTGCTTTAGCAGGGGAGTTGGGCTGGATGATCTCCAGAGGTCCCTTCCAACTCTGACGGTTCTATGATTCTGTGATCTGCACATGGAAGCAGAGGAGCAGAAGGTGGAGAATAAGGCATTGAATGCAGAGTCAGGAAATGAGAGTGTGGACTGTGGAAATTGGTGTGTTTTTGTCATGCACTGGGCTAAACCCCAAGAGGTTTCATTTGAAAGCTCTGCCAGAGGAGTCACCTATCCCCTTGGACAGCTTACTCTATCCCATGGTTCCCAGTCTATAAAATAAGAACATTAATCCTTCCTTCCTCCCACTCACCACTTATATATCCATTTTGTTTATGTGGTGAGGACTGTCTTCTGCTGCAGAGCCAGCAGCCGAGTCCTGATCTCAGTTGCTGTTTGCCCCAGAGCAGATTTTACTGGCTCTTGAAGAGCAGCCTGGGCATCTTACATAGATAGCAGGTACACAGGTAATTGTCTGTAGGCTGTAGTTTTGCATATATTCTTGTAAGCATGTGTGAGAAGAGAGGAGCCAGAGCGGTGAGAGCAGAAGGAAGCTGAAATCTGTTATTTATACAGTCAATGAAACAGAGACATACATATCTAGGTGTTGTATAAGTAGGTACTTACTTAACTGATGTCCTTGATTTGATGTGGGTGTTTTCAAGGAGAAAGAATGGTTGATCTGGGGGAATAACTCAGGCAGTTTGATTTCTTGGTTGTTCATAAAGGGAAATGTACTTTGTAGAAGTGAATTCCTAAGTACACGGCAAAGGAGGTTTTTATTCTGAATCATTCCTTTGAGGGATTTTAAACATTTGCCTCCCACATGCTACAATAATGCTCTGAAAGTGGCTTCGTTGTATGATCTGAGAAGCTGCATTCTGGCGCCTAATGGTTTATGAGAAATAAACACAGTGGAGTGGTCTCGGATCACATAACTTCAGAATTTAACAGTAACAAGCAAAGGAGGGGAGGGGGAAACCTGTGTGCAGCATCAGAGCAGAAGCATCCACCCAGGAGCAAGGGTCTCAGCAGCATTACGCTGAGCACAGCAGAGCCCAGCCTCCTCTCCAGACCTCACATGGAGAGTACAAGCTTGCAGAGAAACAAATAGTTTTACGAGTGTCTGCTCAGACACATCGCCAAGCAGGCAAGAGCACTTTGGACGTGCTCGGTGAGTGGAGATTTGCTTCTTAATGACTGTGAGCGTGGCCTCGTCTTTCTTCACTTCTCAATTTTTCTCCTGTGTTTATTTTAAGTAAGGGCAATTTCACTTTCTCGTTTGCTTAGCTCCTTCTGGTGCAATAAAGCAGTTAAGATATACGTGGCAGAGACTGAGAGAGCTTAGAGCAGAGCATCCCCCGGTGGTGAGCACATCTTTCATTAGCACGAGTACAGCAGATGGCATGAAGAGCTGCTTCCAGTCACCCAACGACTTGGGTGGATTTTGAACCCAGGGCCATGCAGAGGTCCTTCTCTTCCCAGACCCAGTCACAGCTATTCTTCTTCTATCCAGTGGAGGTGGTGCTGTGAATCATAGAATCATAGAATGGTTAGAGTTGGAAGGGACCTTAAAGATCATCGAGTTCCAACCCNGGGTGCCATACACACATCAGGCAAGCTGGTAACCAAAGGGCTTTGGGAACAGGAATTTCTCCTGTCATAATGGTCTTCATCATAATTTTAGGAAGGATAAATGAGAATAGAATTGTTTCCCTTTTGCCAAATTTTCAGTCCTCTGTCACCTTACAGTACATAATAAATTGAGCTAGAAACAACATGCAGAAAGTGTTCTGGCTACTTCTCTGCTGAAGCATGGCCATTCCACAGCAGCACACATCGGCTTGCTAGGACTGAGTCAGCGAGGGAGCAACGACTGCCACAGGACAACACGGGCAGGCAGCTGAGCTGGGATTAATACCTGCACTCCCACGATGGGGAGTACGAGGCTGCGAGTGACAGAAGGTTTCCAGAAGCACAGGTTTATTTCTTGTCTTATGACTGGTTGCTTTTCCCAATTGCCTTTGAGTGTGATGTTATTTTACGGCGTGGTACATCTGCCTCGTATTTCAAACACGTCTCCCTGCAATGTCAGGGTCTTGCCAAATGGGCTGTTAGTTGCGTAAGTTTGCTGTCGACCATGCAGGAGGTAGTGCAAGATTCCAGGTGTTGGGAGGCCGGCTGTCCACCCTGCGTAGCCCCTCGTGACAGGTAGTGCTGATGGTGGGAAAAGGAGCCTTCATCTGCATTGCTGAGTAGGAATAATGCAGTATATATCCTTTTGCAGTCCTACATTTACATAGGATGTTCTTGTAGGCAACACTGACTTCAAGATGGTTTCTGGTAACTTAGCACCTCTGAGGTTCCTTGGTCATGGAAATTACACAATGAGCACCAGCACTCACTAAAAATACTATTACCCCATGAGATAAGGGATTAAGAGAATTGCATTTGTGAAATAAAGCAAACAACAGAAGGAAGGAAAGAACATGGGGCTGAGTATGGGAAAGAGTGCACCAGCAAGGTTCTGGCCTTGCTAATTTTTTGCTCTTTGCTTAGTAGCTGAGGACCAAAATGTTCTCCAGATACAAGGAATCACTAGGTTGTTCCTTGTTTGCTCAGTATATCTTGCTCCTGGGAGGGAAGGGCATTGGAAGTGGGATAGGTTCTTAGGTTATCAGTCTGAGTCCCAAAATTTTAAGTTATTTTTTGTAGTAACAGATCTGAAGTTTGGTTTATTTATGCTAGGTCATCCATTCTTCCATGACTCATTCTGGAGAGAGGTTGCAGCCCTCGTACTCTGAAAGAAATACAATTCATGTGAGGCCATAGGATTGCACCAATATTAGAAAACTCATCAAGAGGAAGAACTGTGTGTCCCTAGAGCTTGCAGTTAAATACTGGACTCTGCAGGTTTCTGGCATGGGTGTGCACATGTGCCCTGTTTGCACTGAGCTTGCTCTGCTTTCTCAGATCCTGTACAGGTGTGTGAATACCGGGCTGCTCATGACCTTGGAAAGTCAAGCCTTCAGGCAGTAACAGACAGTACCAAAGAAGAAAAAGAGGAAGGGAAAAATGATTTGACAGTCTGACAGCAGCACATCCCCTTTGGGTTTGTGTGGGGCTGAGATGATCTGTGCGTGCTGGTGGTTAGAAAGGCGTTTGTGTTTGGATGAGCATGTGGCTATATTTAAAGTGCATGTATGTGATATCTATAATAAGTAAGTACTATACATGTTATGCACGCTTAAGGAAAAAGATGATTTTAAGAAGACAGCATTTGGCAGTGGTTCAAAATAAAAGGTGGTAGTGGAATACTTCTGATTTGGATGCAGCTATTCCAGCTGTGTATGGCTCCTCATCAGCTCCTTGTAAGTGCTATTGTAAGGTGTTACTGCATTTTCATTGAGCATGCACGAAGCAGGATGCTCTTCCATGCCCTCCGAGGAAGAAAAGAGAGAGCTTTGAAACCTCTGAATTGAGGAAGATACTTCAAATTAATTTGCTGTGTAAGGCATCAGCTGCTGAGAATCTAAATTTTGCAGGTAAACCCCACTAAAGAGAAGATGCTGAACTGCTCAAGTGCCCCTCAGTTCTGCTTTGCTTTTTTCCTCAAAGCCAGAAAAAGCTACAAGGGGATTTGTGAAGTTAGGCATCCTGTAGAAAAATTCGGTGTCTTTGATTCTCCAACTGAGGAGCAGAAAAATTTTATTAGAAATCCTTTCCGCTTTGGCTATGGTTTGTACTACTACCAGAAACTTTAAGTCTCTAAGTCCAGCATTGGCACCATAACTGCACTGACACAGAGCTCAGAAAAACCTCTCTGGAAATCTACCTGGGCAGCCAGCCTGCATTGAGCTGCGTGCTCTACCTCGGCCAGCTTGCTGGAGGTACCCCAACCAGCTGGGTTGTCACTCACAAGTCCATCTATTCTCATCCAGGGAGGTCTCTCACCAGTTAACTTTTCCCAAAGAAACACTGCCAACTGCCTTATGCAGGAAATTTTCTAACTATGAATATTTAATAAGAAGGGATGATTTCTAAGTTTTTCAGCCTGGAGCCAGGCAATCTCCTTGGTAATGGACCACTGGACCCATTTTGTATTTTACAGTCTTGTCACATAAAGTCATTCCATCTTTTTGATGTGTGCTCCAGGTTTGAATCTGCAAATATAAATGTGCCTGGACACTCCTGCACAGAGAGTCTCTCCTTTGTAGGCGTTAAAAGTCAGTTGGGAGGGAGCATGGCTGTGTTAAGGGCCACTCCAGCATGAACAGCTTGGGCTGTGTTTTAAAAGTGCCAACTGGAGCTTTAGGAGAAGAAAATAACTCATTTCTGGATGTCTTCTGGGGAGGAGACTGTTCAAAGTCACCTCATTTGTTTCACATTTCACTAGAATTGTTCTTTCATAGTCCTTGGCCATCATCAGTTATTCTGGATAAATGACACCCCACATCTTCCAATTTATTTACCACCCCAAAAGATGAATCCCACTCCTGTTTTACTTTATATTCAATGGGGTTTTTTTTCTTCTTCTTCTTTGGCTAGGTATGTTGTGATTACTAAAAACATAGAGCCCCGGAGCAGGCCAGCATGTCTTAGAGACTCATCTCTGGAAATTTCTGCAAACCCACTGCAGATACCAGTAAACTGCAATCCTGTCTTCCATGGGTATTTGCAAACATTAATGAACTAAGTCTCACAGTCAATCCCATATGCCTGAGCTACTGATGGATTCAAGTAAAACAGTTGGATGTGTAGCCCTGGTTTGCTATCACTGCCATGTGTCTTGTCTGCAGAAGAACTCCATCTCTCTTAACCTCTTTTCAGATGGAAAAAGATATTTTGTCCAGCAGCCAAAGGGAAATGCAAGCATCCTGGTGGAAAACAAGCTGTTTCAAAATCCCGGCTGCAAGCTACCCACACGTCACAGTTGTCAGCCAGGCTGCACGCGCATAGTTACAGGGAATAAAATAGAGAGGACCTTCTGTTCCTATTCAGAAAGGTCTCTACCCATTCACCTACACCAAAGGATCATCATCAGCTGCCAGTATTAATTTGTTCTCCTGTGTGGGTTTCCAGCCAAAGGAGGGTAAAATAAGTCTAATTCTATCCAGCAGGAGCACTTGCAATGCAAATGCTTGCCCATATATTACAAAGCATTAATGTGACCCACTTCTAAATTACTTGGGGTGATTTCCGATTTTATTTATTCCTCCTTTTCTTTAATTAACTTCTGTGAAGAGAAGCTAAAATATAAGTATGGGGAGCATCAAATATGAGAAACAAAGCTCATTTTTATTTTGAGACTGTGCTTCCCTTGTAATAGCAGTTTATTTAAAGAGGAGCCTGGAATAATCCAGTTTAAGCAAAGCAGAGCTCTACTGAAGCCAAACTGTGTGTGGGTGTGCTCTTGTCAGGGCTCCCAGAAGAGGAGGGCAGGAAAGGCTGTTAGTCAGACCTCAGATATTGCAGGAGATGTTGGTTATTCAGTAGCTGGCATTTTTCCTTGGCTTACCAGTACAGAGCCACTACTCCAGTGTACTGGGCCAGAGGGCATCCCACTGGGAAAATCCTCAGATAACCTGAAGTCCACCTCTTTTGTTGTCAGAAAATGAAATCCGAAGGATGAGGTGCCCACTGCAAGGGCCTGGCAGGTGGGTCAGCTTCCTCTGTCTCATCTTAGAATCATAGAATTGTCACAGAATCACAGAATCATCATGGTGAGAAAGGACCTCTGTCTGGGTTGGAAGGGACCTTTAAGATCATCTAGTCCAACCATCAACCTAACTCTGATAAGAACCATCATTAAACATGTCTCTAAGCACTAGGTCAACATGTCTTCTAAATCCCTTCAGGGATGGTGCCTCAACCACTGCCCTGGGCAGCTCAGTCCACAACTTAATAAACCTTTCTGTGTCAAAATAATTTCTCATCTCCAATCTGAACCTCCCCTGGTGCAACTTGAGGCCATATTCTCTTATCCCATGGCCTGTGACTTAGGAGAAGAGACCGACTCTCCTCTGGCTACCCCTTCCTTTCAGGGAGTTGGAGAGAGGAGGTCTCCCCTCAGGCTCCTTTTCTTCAGGCTGAACCCCTCCAGCTCCCTCAGCCTCTCCTCAAAGGACTTCTCCAGACCCCTCACCAGCTCCATTGCCCTTCTCTGGAACCGCTACAGCCCCCCAGTATCTTTTTTGTGGTGAGAGGCCCAAAACTGGACACAGCCCTTGAGGTGGGTCCTCACCAGTGCCCAGTCCAGGGGCACCTTGTCCCTCCACCTTGTTCTGTGTTTGTGGCATATCCTAGGCTGGGGTCTGGTGGCCTTGCTTTGTGCCATCTGCAGAGGATTGTGTTGTATGGGGTGGTCCCACCTCCTACAATTTAGACCCAGCTTGGAAGCCACAACAGTCTTAAGGTGTAGCTGCAGCAGAGGAGCAGTCAGTATGGGTGATGGCTTATTACAGCAATTGCAGAGAATTACCCACATGCTGGATTGTCTCTCGATGCTGTGGGCTTTTCAGAGTTCAGAAAGTCAGGCAGAAATGTAAGTCTTTGCTTCTCGGCTTACTTTTATAATCTGCTTAAATAATGGGGACTTCTTTTGTCAGTATATTACTCTTTAAAATTTCTATGGCAACAGCATAGCTAAGGATATGTTAAAAGAAAGTAATTTAGGTATTAAAGGCAGGTGATTATGTTCCTTAGAAAAAGAATCAACTAAATTGATGATTAGCTCTTGAAACAGCAGGTGAGACTAACAAAGAGGATAAGGTGCAATTTTTTTTCCACTGGTGGATTTGAATGTCTAAGTATCTTTGTTATATATCTGTGGATTTGATTTTTAATTATTTGGCTTGGAGATAATAAATGATTTTGCGTTATTTATAGAAAACTGCATGTTCCCAAGTTCTGCGCTGTGAAATCTGTATTTGTACTAGTTTGCAGTGAGCACCAGAACCCTAATGATTAATTATAAACAGGAATTTTAATTAAATTTTATATGATGATAAATAAATTAGACCTGAATAAATTAGAAAAAAAAAGTGTAGCTAGATATTTATTTCCTAAATCCATGAGAATTACTGTAGATGATAAAGAGGGCATGAAAGCTTGGAGCCTGTATAGATATTGATTGGCACGTTCAGGGTGTATTTCAGATATTTACCCTCTGCTTCCCCTCTCCAAGGAGAACTCTCCCTGGTCAATTCTTTCCATCGATTTTGAGTCTGCCTGCTCAGGAACTGAAAGTGTTGGTGCTGGTGGGGAAAGTAGAAGAACAGCGATCGATTGCAAATGCATTTTATGATCCTCTCCTTCCATATTTTAAAGGGGGAAATTTATTAATGGCAGCAGGTCTCCGGTTTTCCCTTTTAAACATATCAATCAAATCGAGAGCCATTTACAAACTCCTGGACATTTTCATTTTTCCCTGAGGTGACCCCTTCTTTGTTTTCTCTCTCCTTGCAGACAGTGAAATCATTCCCCCTGACTGCCTGCGGCCCCGCTCCTTCACTGCCATCCGCCGGCCCTCCCTGCGGCGGGAGACGGAGGACACGCGCCTCTCGGTCAGCCTCTGCGACCTCAACCTGCAGGAGGAGACCTTCCACGTGACGGCCACCACGTGCCCCATCCCGCAGAACTCCCTCAACTCCCAGCACTCCCACCTCCTCCCTTCCCAACTGGAGAGCGACCTCCGCTTCCACCACCTCCGGGGACCCCACGTCAAAATCCTCGATGACCAAACCGTGGCCCGTCTGGAGCATGCCCGGGAGGAGAGGACTTTGGTTTTCACCAGCAGACCCCTTCGGATCAACGAAACCATTTTCGTCAAAATCAACAAGTCCAACGCCGTGCGCACAGGGACGTTGTCCTATGGGGTGACGTCCTGTGACCCCAGCACTTTGCGCCCCAGCGACCTCCCCTATAACCCCGAGTCCCTGGTTGACCGAAAGGAGTTCTGGGCCATCTGCCGAGTTGTGGTGCCCCTCCAGAGCGGTGACATCCTGGGATTTATGGTGAATTCGGATGGTGAGCTGCACTTGAGTCACAATGGTGCCGGCACTGGCATGCAGGTCTGCGTGGACTGTTCCCAGCCCCTCTGGATGTTCTTCGTCTTACACGGCGCGGTCACGCAAATTCGATTGTTGGGTATGTCACACCCTCTTTTTCCAACCCTCACGCACCACTCAGCAAGGTTGAGGGGGGTACATTGCAGGGGGTGGGTGGAGGGAACAAATGACTCCCTCCATGCTCCAGGATCAGGTACAAATTTTGCTTTTATAAAAGAAGAAAAAACCCCTAATAGTCATATACGTAGCACATGGATATGAGTTACAAGACTTGCCTCTTTGCACTTCTCTAGCATCCTTCATGGTCTCAAAGTTCTTTGCAGGTAATGAATTAAGCCTTAGAGACCTCCGTTAAAGTACAGATGAGTCACCACTGACCTAGGAGAAGCGAGGGAGGGGGAGGAGAGGTGCTTTGGGCTGAGCTAATGTTGGGCATGGCCAGCAGGAAAAATAAGACCTGATTCCCTTTTGTGTGTGTTAGCATCATCTGGCATGACCACTCACCAAAAAGAGTGGTCCCCTTGCCTTCCCCAGGCTGGTATGTGAGCGGCAGGTTCACAAGCAGAGAGGAAACCCTGGTTCTCATGATCCCAGTGGTGCACAGAGCACGACACTGAGCGGAGTCAGTGGGGTTCCTTCTCCTCCAGACCCGTTTAAAGCTTGAGTGTAGCTCATACAGCTTGATGGACCTCCAAAAAGCTGGCTTCTTTCCCGCGGTATTTTCTTAATGGAATCTCTTAATTTAAATGCTGAAAGTCTATGTTTTGAAGCAGTGGAGGGAAAAGCCTTGAAATAGCGCTTGCTCAGGATCAAATTTACGTTTTTGTGTATGTGTATATTGGACACAAGCATAGGTTGTGTTTGGCCATGAATTTGGATCATATCATGGTTCTGCTGGTGTCAGTGTCAGGAAGTAAATCATGGATTCTGGGAAAATTATGTCATTCCTGGTACTCCTCTAACTGGAGATGATTTAAAATTGCTTCTTTCTTGTTTATGCTGTTATATTCATATAACTTGAAGTATATTCCTTTCTGCTTCAGATCCTCACTATTAAATGCCCCTCTTACCCAACAGGAAAAAAAAACAACCTAAACCCAAAACCCAACTCTTGCCTCCTTTATTAGGATTTATAGACAGTATTTGAAGATAAATTGTGGTGAAAATAGAGATCTGTCTGCAGAGTCCAGTTCACCTTAATCATAATATGAAAGTGTCCCATATAATTTGCTTAAAGTTGACCACAGGCTTGTGCTGTGGGTGTTTTTTGGCTGTTAAAGGCTCACAGATGACAAATATAACACTGCAATTTATTTCCAGGAGCCCCAGACTCAATCCCTGATAATTCAGGCTGATTACATTTGTTGTGGGTACTGTACATAATCCATGGCTAGCTCTGCTCTCCACCAACATGTCATTGTGCTAATGGTGGGTGAAGTCAAACAGATCCCAGTAAAGTAGGAGATTAAATGCCCCTGTATACGTTAGAAGGAAAACATGCTCAGTCACTGAGCTGCTGGTAAAACTTAAGTCATCAACCAGTGCTTCCTTTTGTATGAGATCACTAATTCTGGCAGTTTTGCCCAGAGCAAATACCCTGCTTGCAATATATCCTGAAACTGGGCAGTGAGGATGTGTCCTCATACAGGCTTGGGCAGACAATGGGCTTGAACACAAAGCTCCTGCATCCTGGGCAAACCTCCTGCTGCATGTACCCTGTGCGTGTCCTCCCTGCCTGCTCACAAGTTCAGCCCAAACCAGTACACTCCCAGTCCCTGTTTTAGATAAATCTGCCTTTGGATCTATGAAAAGAAATCTGCTGAGCTGGAAGACTCCTCGCTACCTGGTTTTGTGACCACATAACGGCCTTTTCTGGCCTAGGTCACTGTAAGAAAAGCTGAAAATGGGCTATTGTTCTTAAGTGAGTAAGAACACTGGGCTGCAGTGTGCACTTGCAGCCCAAAAGGCCAATCACACCCTGGGCTGCATCAAAAGATGTGTTGCCAGCAGATCCAGAGAGGTGATTCTGACACTTTCTTTTGCTCTGGTGAGACCCCAGCTGGAGCATTGTGTGCAGGGCTGGAGCCCTCAATAAAGGAAATATATGGACCTGATGGAGTGGGTACAGAGGAGGGCCACAAAAATGATCAGGGGGTTGGAGCACCTCTGCTACAAGGACAAGCTGAGGGAGCTGGGGTTGTTCAGCTGTTCAGCCTGGAGAAGAGCAGGCTCTGGAGACACCTAATGGCAGCCTTCCAGTACCTGAAGGGGGCTACAGGAAGGCTGGGGAGAGTCTGTTTACGAAGACCTGCAGTGATAGGATGAGGGGTAGTGGGTTTAAGTTGGAGAAGAACAGATTTAGATTGGATATTAGGAACAAGTTCTTTCCTCTGAGGGTTGTGGAACACTGGAATAGGTTACCCAGCAAGGTGATTGAGGCCCCTTCCCTGGAGATATTCAAGGTGAGGCTGGATGAGGCCCTGGGCAACCTGGGCTAGTTGGGGGTGTCGCTGCAACTGCAGGGAGGTCAGATGTGATGACCTTCGGAGATCCCTTCTGGCCTGGACAATTCTGTGATTCTAAGAAGAACCTGCAGAGTGTACAGCTTTATCCATACAGCTTTATCCACCTGGTTTGGGCAGCAAGCTGTTATCTCCCAGTTAAAAGCTATGAAATTGGAGCTTGCCTGTTGTCTTTAATGGGTATTAAAATACAAATGGAGCTTTTCAGAGCTATGCTTCCAGTATGGCGATGCTGGGAGCAGTACAGTCCCAGTATCAGTACAGTGCAGCTGCCCAGAGCAGAGCACCAGTGCGGTCCCACATCTCTGCAACTGCAGTAATTATGTGGCTCAGCAATACCCCGACAGAAGGCAAAGGAAATAATGATCTCCCATCTCGAGCTTTTGCAGTGTTATTAGAGAGGTGATGTGCACTGTTGGCACCGCAGTGGAAGAGATTATGGTGCCTGCCATAATATCTGTCATTATAATATTAGAAAATGTAAGAGGAATAGAAAGTGTTCATCTTTCTAATGACAAGCTCCGTCTTCAGAATGCAAACAAGAGTAATTTTGTGTGATCTATCCTTTGTAGTCTGAGTTTTACATCACAGGAGAAGACATGTTTATAGTAATCTTTTTCTGCTTTTAATGGAAAAAGTGAAGTTCCATATCCTTGAAAGAAATGAGGCACAAATACTGCAAAAGGCATAATGGTACCTTAAATAGCAGATGTCATTCTATTTCTGGGGGCATACCATTATTAGATTAATCAAAGCAATGTTACACAACGTTAAAAGAATATCAGTGCTACAGCCAGTACAGTTGCTGGGTTTGCTTTTTCTCCAGCTTTTCAGTTTCATTTGGAGAAGGTGGAGACCAACAATGCCACTTCTGCACCTAGAAGCTTATTTTTGACTCAGATAACAGGATGGGTCAGGGTATTGAACACTGGGTACTACATTTCATGCCTTGAGATTACTTAGACCCAGAGCAGGACCAAGCTTAGGTCTTTCCTGGCTTGCAGCTTTACCATAGAAGCCAAAGTTTGCTCACCACAGTCATTCCACAGTGTTGGAGATAAAAGCACTGATATTTAAAATATACAAGTATTTATTTTCTAACCTAAATACCAGGGAAGACCATCTCTACCCAGGCTGATGGTCTTCCAGAACTCTCTATGAGAGGAGGGGAGCATGGGGTTCGTTTGATAGTAAAGAGATTCTGACTTCTGTTTCCATCTTGTCAATCTGGCATCATATACTAGCAATATATTTTCTGTAGGAGAAATAATATAACAGAAAATAAAGACAAGGTTGGAAACATTATTTGTCTTTATGTCACCCCAGCAAAAGAAAAATAAATGGAACCCAAGCACCTCCATGGCCTATAGAGGCCACAGTCATCTGTAGTGGGAGGCAGAAGGATGTCAATTAATTGCAAAGAAAAGGTTAAAAGGCAGCTTGACCACATGAAGGGAAGACAAATGAAAGAAGAGGGCACTTTAATATAGCAGATAATAGCATAAAAAATACCAAGCTGCTGGAAAATGAAGGGACACAAATTTAGATTAAATGTAAGTGAGGGTAATTAACTACAGGAACCATCTATCGAGGGAGGCAATAGATCTTTTTGTCAGGATTGGAAGCCTTTCTAAATATTTTATATGTAAAGTGCTGGTCTTAATTCAGAAATTCTGTGGGTTATGCACATAGGACAACTAAAAAGAAACCCAGATCATTAGGCATAGAGAAATGAAATAGTCTTTGCATATCCTTTAGGAATTCCATTAGTTCAGGCTTGGGTTGGTTTTTTTCAGGCATCATTCCCGTACAGTCAACAAAACCTGCCTATTAAATATGATTTACTGCTTTCAGCTTTGGCTGGTAAGCATTTCAGCTCACACACAGTTTTATTGACAGCTCTGAAAGGCTGAAGTGAGCCAGTCTGGATACATTGGTCTGGTTTTGGTCTGGTTTTGGTGGTGTAATTCATTTATGAAGTTAAATTGATCGACCCCATAAGGTTTTAAAATGTATGACTCATGTCTGGAGGAGCTATCACAGCAATAAGTTTATATATTTAGTATTTGAGGATCCAAATGGCTGGGGATATTCTTTCATTTTCTTTTGTCTCACAGTGAATCACCAGCATGTAAAACATCCCCCTTTGTCTCCTTTATTTTGTTTTTTTTGGTGTGGTTTCCCTTGCGAATTTCATCCTTTCCAGTAATAGTGAAATTTTCTTTTGAGCAATGCAATAACATGTTCCATCAACAGCCACACTAATGAAGCCGAGTTGCCAACTTATCTGTGTCCTTGCTATCCGTGCGCTTGAATTACTCCATCCCCACCAGAACAGCTGCACGATATTGCAGCTCTCTGGATGTCTCCTCGTGCTGGCCAAGAGCCAGTGTTAGGCCTGAAAAAAACAAGGTGGGAGCCAGCACTTGGTGTGGGTAAGTCTGTGCTCACATCCATGCTGCAGAAATGCAGAGTGTGTGTGGGCTAAGCTCTCCCACCTCCTTTACCGTGATCATTGAGTTGGGGCTCCTACTTCGCTGCTCATCGCGAGGTGTTTCGAAATCAATTGCTGCTGAGGTTTCCATCCTTCTTTCAGACGTTCATAAAATTGGGCAATGGGCTCCAAACTGTGCAGGCAAGGAAGTAAAAGCTGGCCAGTTGTTCCCCGAGTCTCCCAGGACTCCAGCATCCCATGGCAGAGCATCCATCTCTTCCAAAAAAAGTTCTCTGCTCTGGATGCAGTTAAATACTTACTTTGCTCACACCATTAACTGCAGTGAGCATGCAAAATATTAAATGGCCCATGGTGCTGACAGCGGGTACGGTTTATAGAAAAGTCTCTCACACAGGCAGGGAGAATCCTGGATTTTGGTTCTCCAGCTCTAAATTTCTAAGCATCTCCTGTTTGAGAGAAGCTGGCTAGTTCTTTGCAGCACACCCTTATCTCTGATTCTAGCAGTGCACAGAGGTCTTCATTCATGCTGTCTCCTGTGAGGACAGGCTGAGAGACTCGGGGTTCTTCAGCCTGGAGAAGAGGAGGCTCCGGGGAGACCTTATAACGGCCTTCCAGTATCTGAAGGCAGCTACAGGAGAGCTGGGGAGGGACTCTTTGTCAGGAAACGCAGTGATAAGACAAAGGGTAATGGTTTTAAACTGAAAGAGGGGAGATTTAGATTAGATACTAGAAAGAAATTCTTTGGTGTGAGGGTGGTGAGACCCTGGCCCAGGTTGCCCAGAGGAGCTGTGGCTGCCCCATCCCTGGAGGGGTTCAAGGTCAGGCTGGATGGGGCTTGGAGCAACCTGGTGTGGTGGGAGGTGTCCCTGCCCAGGGCAGGGGGCTGCAACTGGATGATCTTGAAGGTCCCTTCCAACTCTGAGAATTCTATGATTCTATGTTTTATATTCATGGTTTGAAAGGAGAATTAGTACACAGGGAGGCTGTTGTGTTGGAGAGGACAGGTTGCTTAACAACTTATGCCTTAGAAAACTGCAGAGCCACAGAGAATGAGATGCAGTCAAATGCTTGTCCCTTGTGGTCAGGGGCAGCAATGCCAGAGTTAATACCTGCTTGTGGCACATTCTTTCGTACAATTCAGCTAAATGTCTAATCACAGGTGACACATAATTAGCCCACACTTGCCATGGGTAAGTCAGTGACCATTAGCCTGTGTGCTGAGGAATCAGCCTGCACCTGGGTAAAGTCTGGGTGAAGCCAGAGGACCCCCTCCATGTGAAAGCCACTAGGCTTGCAGATACCTTGTCCTCTGCACACTCTCATCCACAAGAGCAGAAATTATTATCATTGCTAGGATAATAAGCTATCTCTGGCTGCAGTGAGATGTTCATAGCAAGTGATGATTAGATCTCCCTTATCTCCTAATGCCTTTGCCTGCCTACAGTGAATATACAGGCTATGGGATCGTATGCCAGCCTCCTTGAAATGCAACTTGTCTGTCAGGACAGATAAAATCTGCCTATTCTTTGAACCAGCACTGGCATGAGTTAGTTATTCTGGCTGCTCTGAGGGTGACATGGCAGGCTAAACTCTTTCTTTTCCTTCTCTGTCAGATGCCTTTTCATCTCACAGAAACTCCGAGCAGGGCTGGCTGAGAAAAGTGAGAGTATTTGTTTCCTGTATGCATCTGCCACCCTATTTGTACATGTCCTGCCTGGAGGTGCTGGGTTAGGCAGCAGTATGCTTTTGCTCACAGAACCCCTTCTTCTGCAGTCTCCTAGATACTCTGAGCCAAATGACCTTTTTGAGATGGAGTGCTGTTATGAACAGAAGCATTTTTTGTCAGGGTAATTAATACCTGTGATCTTTTAGAGGGCTTTCTGGATTGTTTTTCTTAAACAAGACTCTCATTTTTCATGCAGTTCAGCTACTCAATCCAGGCTTCTTGTTTTTTACCTCTCATTGATCTAAGCATCTGTCTGGGTGCTTTGTTGGTCTTGTACTTCTGAGATTGAGAGATCGAGCCCAATTAGAGGCTCTTTAACTTCATTTCAGCTAGATGTTCATTGCATGGTGTCCATGCCCTCAGGATTTTGCAGGATGAACTGCTAAGTAGCTACTGAACTTCACCTCTGGGGTCAGGAAAGATGTCTTCTAAGTCTGCTGTGTGCTCTTTGCTTTCAGACAGCACGTTGCGCTTGAGCTGTGAGAGTTGCTGGATCAAAAACTTCTGTGGTGTCTGGAGCACTCATATTTCTCCTGCTTAATTGGAGTGTGCATACGACTCCAGGACGGCATTAGATGTGCTGCCCTTCTGGCCACAGCAGACAGCAATGCTCCAGTGAAGCCATAAAGCACCCTCCAGTTCTCATCCACATGAAAGTCTGAACTGTTGTTCTCCACGTAGTTTAGATTTAACTTTTGCTTCCCTGAACAGTGGTTGTCTGACACCCATCTGTAAACACAAGCCTTATGGTTTGGCCTGCACAATCTGCGAGGCTGCTTTTTGACCTATTTCCGGACATTTCTGTAGCATAATGCAAAATCCCTTATGTTTTCATAGGTTTGTAAAGAACAAAATGTAATATTGTTCTGTTCGGAGCAGTTTTTAAATCCCCCAGGAAATACTTGAATACAAAATCCCCCATGGATCATCAACTGATGTCGGTCACCTGAGAGGCAGAGATGAGTTTCAACATAAGAGGCTGGGCTCTGAGAGCATGGTTGGCCAAAAAACATCGAGCCCAAGGGGAAGGAAGCACTGTTTTTTGGTGAATGCAGTATTGTTCCCATCACCGTGGGAACATAACAAATGGCTGTGTAAGTACATGTATTTTATAGTGTTCAGAAATGATGGATATGCTTACATCCTTCCCTACCATTATTGTTGATTTTTAACTACCATGTGCCCGGGCAGCAACAGGTGCTTTGTTCCTTTGTTTTAGCAAGACTTGTCGGGTGAGACCTGAGTGGCCCCGGGGGACCAAAAAGCTCTCTTGCAGACTTGGCTGGAGGCAAGAAAATCTGGTCATGTGCAGAAAAGTATAGAGCTGCTCTTTGGAGCAGAGAACGTGTCGTGGATAGGGCTGCCATTGAGGCTTGTGGAAACTGTGTTTGATTTTTCATGGAATCAGGGAATTGTCAGAGTTGGAAGGGACCTCTAGAGATCAGACAGCCCATCTTTCCTGCTAAAGCAGGGTTGCCCAGAGCACGTCCCTCAGGACTGCATCCAGGTGGGGCTTGAAGGTCTCCAGAGAAGGGGACTCCACACCCTCCCTGGGCAGCCTCTGCCAGGGCTCTGACACCCTCACCCTAAAGAAGTTTTTCCTCGTATTCGAATGGAACTTCCCGTGTTCCAGCTTGTGCAGGAGGCTCCCATATTTTCTCTTTCAGGTACAATGTTTAGTTAAGATCCTGGCATAGTCATTAAGATGGGAATGGGTAAGGAAAGCCCATTAAAAAGGTGAAGATGGTCAAACTATGTGAGCTGTGAGTCATACAGTTGTGGTCATTTACTGACAGCCTCCTGTAAGCCAGGAAAAATCAAGTTTATGTGGGATGGGTTCAAACTGGGAAAAAATTATAGTTGTGGAGTGTAAACCAAATGGTTATGCACTATTTTTGTAATGCCTATGAAATAGTCATTAAGAACCTAGACAGGTGATGCAGGAGGTGAGTGAACTGCCTAAGAAGGTGTTTGGTATTGCCAGACAACAATCTGGAGGCAGAAGTCATGTTACTCTTTGCTATTTACAGCCAGAAAACATTGGGAATTGCTCATTAGTTTCTTCTCTAACTTGAAAGGAAAGTCTCCAGACTATGCAATACCACATTTCCATTTCAAAGCAGCAGACGTTTTCAGCCTGTGGAGCATGGTTTCTGCAAGACTTCCACAGCACAGTCCGAGTCCTCTGACAGAAACGTTGTGCTTGCAGGCCTTTTGGGTTAAAATCTGGAAAAGTGCAATGGGACTAGATAATGCTGAACTTAATTATGAGGAGGAAAGGGCTAAGAGAAGGAGACTGAAATTTAGTAAAATGAGTTGAGTCTTGCTTTTGTCTCCTCATGAACATAAGTGCTCTTCCCCACACTGAGACAGGATGAGGAATGTCCTGGTCAAATCCCAAGAAGTTAATGGGTACCTTTCACAGGCTGATGGATGTTTTTCATAATCTGATGCAGTTCAGCCTGTTGTCATTATTTGAGTCCCAGGAGTGGCCCTGCCCCTCTGTCACCTCTCTCAAGAGCAGCCACCAGATTAAGAAGTGTGTTAGGAACACCTTAAACTGGCAGTTTCCCAACCTGCAGTGATCCAAAGTCAACAGTAATAAGGAAGCAACACGGCCTTCTTACCAATGTAAATCCTTCAGTGGCACAGCTCTCCCCAGACAGCTGTCATTAAAATGGTGTCTGCTTAAAAGCTGGGAAAGCCTTGGGAGATATGCCCTGAGGGTGGGTTGCAGTGTTCTAGGAAACCACCCTTTTCACCACAACAGATACAGAGAGTCAAGAGCATCTCTGAGGACCACAGCTGCTGTATTTTGGTCACAATTAGGATGTTCTGTAAAAGGGCAATTACAGATACAGCTAACTACTCGCTTAAAAATTGTAAACACTGGATGGGATTCCAATAGACTACCCACTTCACCTTTCTGATCTAACAGAGTTCTAATGACAGAGATGCCACAACCTCCCTAGGAATCTTGATTGCTTTACAGTGCTTCACTACCTACATAATGTCTAACCTGAATGCCTTTGGAGTCACCCGTGGTTTCTTGTCTTATCCAGAACTTTCATGAAGAACAGATTGTTTCTTCTGTCCTTTTAGCAGCCTGTGAAAATATGTTGCCGTCTTAAAATCATAGAATCATACAACATTTTAGGTTGGAAGGGACCCCCTGGGAATGAGCTAATGCTGCCTCCTGCTCACAGCACAGCTAACTTCCAAGTTAGCACAAGACCATTTCCAGTGGAGTTTTGAGTATTTCCAGGGACAGAGCTACCACAGTGCTGCCAGGCTCCTGCTCCAGTCCTTAACCAGCCTCGTATGACCCTAGGCTGGCACAACCTTTTCATAACGGGACGGATTTGTTAGTTTATGATCATCTGGTGACCTCCAGCAATCTCCAGGCCTTTTTTTTTTCCTTTTTCTGTAGGACATCTGTACTTCTAATTGAATGGACTAATGCCCTGTCCTGTGGTTGGGTAGCCGATTATCTCTGTATCTCTGCTTAAGTGCTGCATTTTGCATTTGATCATACTGAATACCATCCCAGTTGTTTCTGATCCTATTTCCAGTTTGGCAAGACCACTCTTAATTAGTTACAAACCTTTAGCATGCTCACAGCCTTTCCTGGCATGATGTGGTCTGTATATTCCGTGGTAATCCTCTTGTCTACTGAAAATATAATACTCTCTTTCCGTTTGTGGGTGGACATATAGATTAATTTACTTGCACCTCTCCCAGATTGATGATAGAAATGCAAAGAAAGAGTCAATCTGCATTGGATTTTTTGCTAGTAATTGGACTTCGCAAAGATAAACCAGCAAATGGAATCGATTCAAAATCCATTTAAAGGTGATTCCAGTGTGCTCAGCACGTTTGAGATCAAGAAGGAGACAAGTTAGCAGCAGAGATAATTTATTTGGGAGCTTTAAAGAGGAAGAACGTTTCTAAATCAATATTCAAATTAATTTATTCAGAATTATTTAATTTTTTAAAACCATGGTTTGAAAGCTAGCGCTTGGTGGGAGCTTTTTTTTGTGCACAATGAGCATGTTTGGCCTTGAGCGCATGTATCTGGTTTGAGTTAAGCCAAGCTGGCCACACTCATTCCGCCCTGCACATGATCTCATTCCATGCTCCTTGTCATGGTATCTGCACACCATCCAGCAATATATTAACAGCCTGAGTAACTTGTCTTATGTTGATTATTCTGTCACCAAGGGAGAAGTGTGTCTTCTTGTCTGGTAGGGAACCCAGATTGTTTTGAACAAAGCTCTATACTCACGCTGGAGAGAAGTCAAGAGCTGCGCCTTGCCTTGGGAGAAAGAACTGGGAAGGTGTGTGCTGGCCCCTGGGTCTTGGGTAAGGCCATTGTGGGACTCAGACCAGCTACAACCAGAAAAGATCCTGCACTGACGAGATCTTGCACTGTGGAGAGGCCATTTGCACCGCTGCCAGCATGCTTCATCAGTTCATGCTCACGCAGTTCACACTCAGGGCACCTCCAAATTCTCCTCTTAGTCCGGGAAGAAAAACGCTCCTCGGTAGTCTTTATTTTGCATTTAATGAAATGACTGGGTTGGTGTTAGAAATGCAATGTGCTGTGTGTCAGTCGAATGGAAGAAATGACTCCAGGCTGCAGGGAGGAGAGGGAAGGCTTGAAAAACTCGTTCAGCTGCTCAGTGTTCATATTTGTTCTGTGTGCAGTGAACGAGCTGAAATCTGTGCCCCTGCTGGGCCTGTTTACAGTATGTGCTACCCACAGGGCAAGTTTTCTGCTACGGTCATCTGTCAGATTGGAGGGGAAAGGCCATTGCTAGTGGCTGTCATTAGAGGCTGTATCATCCTCTTTGCATAGTTCCTGAACTCAACTCCAGCCTCAGCTCCCGTCTGTGTGATGAAGGAGGTGCCTCTCTACAGCATCTCAAGCATGAGAGCCCCAAAGACCTCCACAGAGGCCAATTCAACTTCAGATTGTGCCTGCGAGCAAAGCGCTCCTCATTTGAAGAGGAGTAAAACTGAGGGACTGGAGGTTGAAGCTAATTGCTGCTTCTCCCATATGCAGTCCTCAGAGCAGATTTTGACCCAAACATGACACACATACACCCTCAGTCCCTGTGCTACACTTCCACTCGTCAGTCTTGTTCTACTGCAAACGGCAGGAGAATCTGGCATTGGCAGCTGCTCTGCTTTTGCTTTTCTTGCACAACCCACTTGGAGTTGGCACTTGGAGTCCCTGCTTCCCAGGTGGGGTCCTTCTTGGCTTGGTGGTCTCCCTGTAAGTAGAAACTGAAGAACCTTTCTGGCGCATGGGGTTTTCCTGGCCTCCTACTGTGGCTTTTTCTCTGGAGAGTAGCCTCCGACTCATCAAGGACACTGCGGATCCAAACCCTCTGTGTCTCTTGGCTCCTTATATGGTAACACGAAGAAGTCTTAGCATTTCTGATTTGGAGTTACCCTGGTTGTCCTCTCAGCTGGGGAGCTAGAAACTTTAACTTTAAAACCATAGGCAAACTAGTTCTGACCACCAAGACACCATTTGGTGGTTCATGCATATGTATGCCGCTGTCTCATCACTGTCTTACTGAAGACCAGGCTTTGTTGTTAACAAAGTCCCCTACAAAACCTTTGCAGCAGCTGGAGTCTTAAGCATTGCCATTTTAATCTTAACTTGTTGTTATAACAGCAGAAGAAAGAGGCTGAGTCAGAGGGAGGGTGCCAAGAAGGCTGTGGGACAGAGCTGGCTTTTCTGCCAGACCACACTAACGCAGGGGTGATGGTGGGCAGTGAGAGCAGGAGGCAGTGGAGCTAAGGACACCTAGAAGGGACCTGGAGAAGTTCTGTGCTGTTGAGCCATCACATTGAGACGTGCAGGGAGTGGAAAAAACATTCCTTAATGGTGGGAGAGGTGTCTTTGTTCATCGCAGAGTCAAATGCATCTTGTTGACTTATATCTGACAGAGGCCACCCTACAGAAGAGGCAGAGCAGAGAGCAGAACTAAGTTTTCCTGATTGCCAAACCCTCGTGCTTGTCTCTAGGAAGTCCTTGAGTGACTTTGCATGAATTTGCCAGAGCTTGGACTGGTGCAGTTTTGAGCTGGGTTAGCATAGAGTGCTTTGACAAGGTGATACGTTCTCGTGCTGGAGTTCAGCCCACCTTACTGCAGGCTGTGTCCTCTACTGGCATCAAGCCCATCACTGGATATAGTGCTGAGGGTGCATGTGAGCATGAAGCCATAAGGAAAGTAACTGCACTTAATGACTTGAGACACATTTAAGGGCAGAATCAAAGGGTTTTGATGACTAAAGGAGCGCCAGCAAATTTCAGGGGCTGTGGGAGCGCGATGTCTCTTCAGGGCCAGCTGCTAGCACTTAAAGAGGCGTATGAGGGTTTCTTTTCCTTCCCTAGATTTCATGCTGATGAGACACAAATCCTGACAAGTGCTGAGAGCTGCACTCTCTGCCACGTATCCCCCGTGCCTTATCAGCCCCAATTTTTAAAAAGTAACTGTGGTTTTCTTTTCTTGTGGTGCAGGTTCCACCATATTAGCCGAACGGCTGGGGCTGTCCACACCAAGCTCGCCCATGTCGAGACCCAATTCCCCCACCGTCCTCTGCAGCGGTGTCTCTGACCCCATATTGTCTACATGTGGCTCTGGCCCCCTCTGCAGCTCTATCAGTGGTAAGTGTGATGGGATTTTCCCCCTCTGCCTTGCCTTTGCCTCCCTCTGCTCACTCCTGCACTGCCTCCCTTCGCCGTCTCAGGCTGGTCTCCCAGAAGGACTCTAAAACCACAATGATCAACAGAGTCTCCCGTCAGCTCCCTTGGGGAGGAAGGGAGAGCCTCTGCAAAGGCTATTTTCAGTCTGTCTTACGTGGAAGCTGCTTAGATGCCTAGACAGCAATATTTCTCTAACCCTTTTCATCATGAAAGGTCCCGAGGGACGCAGCAGAGTTTCTGTTACGTGCGTGGCCCTGTGACGCACAGCTCCTTCTGGAGAGCTGTGTGGCAGGGACGAGTTGCACGCCAGCTGAGACTGGAGCTATGGGCATGCCTTCAGCCCCCCTTCCCTTTCTGTATTGATATTCCTAATATGCCAGTGGATTCCAGTGAGATTTAGATACATGCAGTTGAAAATGATAGGCTATTCTGCAGCATTTTTAAACCCCCAGGCACCAGCATGATCCTAAGGCACCGATGGTGGGATATATAACTTAACAAATCCTTGTCACTGTTGTCGAAACCAAGCGTGTTTTTCATGGAAGGTACCCATCAATCTCAAATCTAATAACTGGTGACTGCAAATACTCAGATTTTTATGGGTTTGGGGGGAAAGAAATAGAAATGTTCTCATTATCCTGCCACCTCATCTGGCTTCATTGGTGAGGCCTCATTACAAGTGTGCCACGAGCATAATTACTGCAGCCTCCCCCCCTCCCAGCATCCTCTCAAAGCAACGACCCACCATGAGCGAGATGCTGGCCATGTGGGTACCACCCCAGCCCTGTCCAGAAGGATCCACACAGGGTGATTTGGAGCCAGGAGTTGTGGTCCCACATCCCAGGATTGGCCCGAGAGATGAAGCACTGCTTGCCTTGGGAGCTGCTGCTGCCCTGTGCCTCCCAGCCTCTCCCTTTCCTAAGCAGATGGCTTGATCCACCCCTCCTGATTTTTGCCTCCCTTGTTAATGTTTAGACAGTGGTTTGAAAATGTGATACTGCTCTTTGTCCCTGCTGTGTGGGAACAGCTGCCTCTTGGTTTTTGCTCTATGTGGGCAGCAGATCCCATCCCAGCAGATGCTGCCTTTCTGTGGCCCCTGAGCCTATGAACCAGGGCTTGGTGAGTGGGACAGTAGGTCACAGGAAGGACCTCTAATCCTGGAGCATCCATTCCTGCGAAGGCATGGTTCCTCCTTCAGGGCATAAATTACTCTGGGATGTCAAGAAGTCTTTTATAAGCAGCATGAGTGATCCTGTTCTTTGTGTTTCAGGCACAGCTCCCAACTCTCCCATCAGCTTGCCTGAGTCGCCCATCTCCCCGACCATCCCAGGATCCTGGGGAGATGAATGCACCATCTGCTACGAGAACATGGTAGACACGGTCATTTACTCCTGTGGACACATGTGTCTCTGCTATTCGTGCGGGCTGAAGCTCAAGAAGATGGCCAATGCTTCCTGCCCCATTTGCAGACGGGCAATCAAAGATATCATCAAAACATACCGCAGCACTTAGAGCGGCAACAGATGCGGTGATGGGGACTGGGCAGGTGGGGAGGAGCTGCCAAACAACACAGGTCTTGGTCTCTATTTGTCACCCAGGAGATGATTCAAAAACCATCACCCACCACCACCCTGATCCCCTCTTCCACGGACAGATGAGACAAGCTTAGATGCTACTCTTCTACCCTCCAAGCAAGCCCTGGGGCTGAACTCCAGTGTATCAGGGAAGTTGCGACGGACTACTCTCCCATGTGGATTTTAAACTTTATCTCGAAAAAAGAAAGCCGAGCTGGTGCAATCATCCCTTTTCTACACCATGTACAGTGAAGGGGAGTCTCCAATGTTTAGCAGAGGCAGCAGAAGGTTCAGCGCTACACAACTCCTTCAAAGGAGAGACAGCTTAGCAGAAGAGAAGAAACAAGCAATGTGTTTCCATGTACAACCAGCCTGACTGTAGAAAGCCCCTTAGAAAGGACGGCGTGAAGCAAGCTTTGCCCCAGTAAGCAAGGTGATCCCAGCAGAAAGGCTGAGGCCAGTGCAGAAAAGGACCCAGGATTTGTGAAACAAAACCCCACCCCATGGCTGCAGGCAGAAGAGCAGCTCCATGGCAGCTCCTCCAGGACTGTCCCCAGCTCCTCCTTCGCTGGTCCTTGGCAGAGGCATTCATAGCAGGTCTGGCAGCCAGCATGGGCACTGACTTGCTCCCTCCCAGCAGTGTCCAGCCACCTCCTGTCACCATCCTGTTGCACGACAAGCAGCTCTCCAACCCCACCACCACCCTTTTGCTGTGGCTTGTCCCAAATGGTCTCCACACAGCATGAGGGATGGGGCAGTATCTCATCCGCCATGGGCCTGCGGTAGAAGATGTGCCTCCCGCGCCTTTCCTCCCTCCCATCCAGACAGCACTTGTGAAGGAGAAAATAAAAGAAAAAAAAAAGAAACAAAAAACTCCAACCCTACTGGGGAAGAATGTATAAACCCACACGTCTGCGGGTTTCATTTACTGGTAACTTTATCACTGTGCTTTATGACAAAACCAGCCAGGTGGTACTCAGCCCTTCACAGCCAGCCCGCTGGCAGGACATGGCTGTCCTTATGTGTTAGGAAGAGAGGAAAGACAAACAAACAAACAAAAAAAATAGCTTGAGGGGGTTTAGTTTGCTTTGGTTTATTTAAACAAATCCCTTTCCCTCCTGCCCCTACTTGGGGGCCTCGCTGATGGGCACCCACAATGGCAGCCCCCATGGTTGCCATGACAACCACTTCTCTGCCATGGCCGCTGGCCCTCTGGCCTAGGCAGGGTAGCTCCACAGTGGCCAGAGCCACCTGTGTCTCCTCCACCCCCATCCTGCTGCCTTCCAGGGCTGCGTGGGAGGAGGAGATGGCGCCTGGGCCCTGAGGGGTGATGATGGCTGGGGTGCAGCAGCAGGGCCAGGCGCCATGTTGCCCACTAGGCCAGGGAAAGCCATGGAGTTGTATCCCCTCCTCCTGCTGAGCCTTCTCCTGCACCCCAGCACATGGCCGCTGGTGGGACACCTGGGAACAGCATGGCACAAGGATAAAAACATTTAATGGCCACAGCTGCCTGCTGCAGGGGGCACCATACCTGCCCAGGCAGCAGATGGGCAAAGGAGCACTCACAGAGGATGCTCCTGAGAGCACCTGGAAAATATGTTCTCACCCCGTCCTCTTGAAATGAAAGAAAAAAAGGAAAAAAAAAAAAAGAGGCTACTGGCTGGAGAGCACATTGTAGAGCCTTTCTCTGAAGGCACCGCCATCACTGCAGCCTGCCACGGGGGTCTGCAGCCTCCCCCAGCCCGTCCTGGCGGGCAGCAACTAACTTGAACGCTGATATTCTGGTGACAGGGATTTGTGTTGTTTCTTTGCATACCTCTTACCTACACCCCAAACCCAGCCCTGCCCTCCAGGCTGGCTGATGAAAGCCCCAGAGCCCGGATACCCTCACTGAGGGATGGGAGGAGGCCGGGGTAGGGGTGACAGCAGCCATGCCAGCAGCAGGGCCATGGGGCAGGCAGCCATGCCAGCCCCCAGCCTGCCTGAGGACAGAGCCCTGACCGGCAGACGCAGGGAGCCTGTTTCAGTGCTCACACGAACTCCAATGCAAAGATTTTTTTTTGGAAAGGCGGCACCTAAGGGGTAGGAAGGTGTCGATGAACCAGTGGATGTGGGGAAACGTGCAATAAGCAGCCTCCCGAGCCTTCACCACGCCAGTGGGACTGGTTCCCCTCCACGCAGGGCAAGCCAAGGGGTGCGTTTTATTTTTTAAGAAACTCCATCCGTGGGTACCAGTGCAGTGGTGTGAACCCCCTTTTCACCTTTCAAATTCAGAGTGTTTTAATATATAACTGTGTTTGTTTTACTATGGACCAAAACTCTAGGAGTTAGCAGAAGCTGAAAGCATCCCCCAGCATCCGAGCTCAAAAATCGGGGTTAAGTCCTGCTCCCGGCAAACCTGGCCTCCGGTTGTGAGCAGGGAGAAGAGCAAGGCTCTCTCCAGGGAGACAAAAACAGCAAAAGCAGTAACAACAATCCTAACCTTTTGTTTTGTTTGACTGGTGTAGGTTCCCACGTACCTCCGTGTTCTTGTGTCATTTGCATTTCATTGCTTTACTTTCCGATGTTTTGTGTTCTGTTTAAAGAGAAGAATAACTCATTGTGAAAAAAAAAATTGGATAACTGTGATTGTGAATAAAGTTGATTAGGTATCCTGCAGCAGCATGGGCAACTGAGTATTTACCATTTCCACAAGTGTGGCAAAAGACGATGTGCAGCGCCATGGTGAGAGGCAGAGGTAAGAACAACAGCAATGTGAGAGCCTCTTCCTTGGTGGGAGCTGGCTGGAGAATCCAGGTTTTTCTCCAGTGGGTGTGGGTGAGGGGGACCCCATGCACACAAAGAGGTCTTACCAGCGTGAGAGAGAAAATACACTGTGAGGAAAACTAAGACCACGCTGCTTAGCCTGGCAGGGCCAGGTAAGGGGATGGAGATCAGGCAGAGCAGTGGCGATATAGCCAGGTGTCCCCATCCCAGCTTTGTAGTGACATGACAGTCCAACACCCAACAGGATGATCCCAGCCCTGACCTGAGTAACACGTTGAGAAGGCCCACTGACAAACCATGGGCTGGCCAAGGGAGATGCTGAGGTAAGTTGTAGGTGCTTCCTCAGCATGTAGCAAGGAACATGGAGATTCAAAGGGGATTTTGATTCTCCGGGGTGATCCCAGCTCCTCCAAAAGCCACTAGCTCCTCTGCTGCAGGGCTTTGCTCAGGAGTACACCTACAACACAGCCACGTGAGATCTCCTCCTCATCATTTTGGTCAGCTGTTAAGCAGATGAGAGTGTCTGGATCATTCTCTTCTGCCACAGGACACATTTGAGACTACACCATCACCTTCAGCGTGGGTGATCCATCTGCCAAGGGACAGAGTCATCCCACAAGAGGCAGCCTCAGCCTCTCCAGCTGAAGTTATTCCACTCTTTACGACTCCCCAGTTGCATAAAACTTTCCAGGCTAGGTAAAGCAAAACCACTTCTGCAACCCAGTTTTCTTCACCACCCTTCTGAGGGGCTCTTGGACGCTGGGACAAGGCAGTTCTGCACACTCCCATGCTGCACTTGAGAAGCCGTGCCCAGCTCCTGCTTTCCCTCTACTGGGTCTGGAAAATCCCCTCTGGCCACAAATCCAGCCACGGAAAGCCTTCTGCTCCCCTGAGGAGCAAGAAGAGCTGCTCAACAAAGACCTACCTGCCAGATGTGCAAAGCCCAAACAGTACCATATGTTTGGACAAACAAAGTGGTAACACTCTGGGACAAACTCAGACCCTGCCATCAGCAAGAGGGACACCCCACGCTTCCCCTCTGGGAGCCCCAGCCTGTTCTTTCCCTCCTGCAGCCACCATGTATAGCAGCCCCTGTGAGCTCTGCATCATCTGCCGAGCATCACTGAAGTCACCCTGCCCCGACCCACCAGGTCACCAAGGCCACACCAGATCTGTGATTTCACCATCGCTCCTGAGCTATTCTCCACCAAGACTACGCTGGGTGGCGTAGGATGAGTTGAAGGGAGGGAGGGAGGAAGGATGCTCCGAAAACGGTCCAGGAGCGGTAGAGCTGGTCCAGCATCGCCACCTGGTGCTCCACACCCGGCACGGCACACAGCCTCCAACCGCGCTGTTTTTTCTTCTTCCCCCTACAGGGCTCTGCCAACCTCACAGTGAAGAAGTTCCTCCTCGTGTTTAGATGGAATTTCATATATTCAAGTTTGTGCCCGTTCCCTCTTGTCCTGTCCCTGGGCACCACTGAGAAAAGCCTGGCCCCATCCTCCTGACACCCACCCTTTAAGTATTTATAGGCATATGATCCTCCCTCAGTCTTCTCCAGACTAAAAAGACCCAGGTCCCTCAGCCTTTCCTCATCAGAGAGATGCTCCAGGCCCCTCATCATCTTCACAGTCCTGCTCTGTGCTAAGGGCTCCTCCCAACCAGCTGAGCAACCCTTTCATCGCAGAACCAAAGGGCCACTCACTCACCTAAAAGCACACTTTTCTTCTCATTTCGGATCTGATGCCACATCCCTCTCCTAAAAAAACCAGAACATTCTGACACAGTATTTTAAACCTCAAGACCTTGCTCAACCCAGACAAAAAGTCTCCATGTTTGAGGGGAGAAGTCCATAAGACTTTGTGGATTAGAAAAGACATGAAAACACAGCATATAGCGACAACTCAGGGCCAAAGGGATGAGAGAAGCTGAAGTTTGCAGTTGCACATACACGAGGTGTGAATTATTGTAGGAAAACTAAATTCAGTGGTTCAACAAACAACTGGAATTAAAACAGTACTAAGAAAAAATTAATTGAAAATAAACCAAACCAAAATAAACCAACTGCATCACAATTAAAAAGGTCAAAAATTTATTTTTCCTTAGGGCATAAGAGGCAATGTAAACAAAATACAAACAAACAAACAAAAAAAAAATCACAAGTCAATTCTTACAGTCGGCAAGCATTTGAAGATAGAGTACCCTTTCCCCACCTCCCCCCAGGACACTGCAAGCCTGCTCAAATGTTAACAAGCAACAATTCTGGACACTGAAAGCCCAGTAAGTTTTGCCATGTCCCAAGGCTGGGACTAAATTTCTCATGTAAGAAGGACACTGCATCTGTTTTATCAAACACTTAAAAAAAATAATAATCCAACAAAATATAAATATTACAGACAAAGATTTAGATTTAGCACCACCTTTGGTCCAAGCAATCAATGAATTGGGAGATGACCGGTACAGTCTGTTTAGAGCAAGTCCTTTCTGCCTGAGTCTTTGAAAACATGCGAGGTTCACGTTGCAAGAACTTGTAAGAACTCTGAGAAAACCACCCTCGAAGCCTGGCAGTGGCTCAGAGCCTCCCCTGGCACAGAGAGGAGAGCATCACCCCACGGCAGCGCTCAGCGCCCACCAGCATCGCTCAAAGGGCTGGGCAGAGCTGAGCTCAGCCCTGCGGGACCAGGCTCACCCTATGCCAAGGTCCTGGTCCTGCTCAGGGCCACCAGAGCTCTGACTTTGGGCACGGCTGAAGAAGAGGAGTGGCAGTGATAGCGCATGTCCCAAATTTCCATTGCAACTAGCACTTGCCACCCTCCAAAGCGCAGCAGACCGCACGCCTTCATCCTGTCACACACGTGGGAGGAGCTGAAGCTGCCTAAATGTTATTTCAGCATACCCAGAACATGCAAACCAGGAGCTCTTATCGAGTATAATTTACTCCAGGCCCTCTTTAGGGTTGTCTTTTCCAATACACACATGCACGGCTATGAATTTTTGCAGCTGTATCTGTACCCAGTGGCTGTGCCACTTCACTAGTGTGGGCCAGGGTACAGTCACAAGGATCTGTGACAATCCCAGGAAAAAAAATTCAGTTCATAAAGCACCTGGCAATACTTTACATTTATTATAATTTCCTCCTCTATAATCATCTAGAACCCAATTTGTCTTTTCTTTTTCTCCAGGAGTTTTTGAGTAGTCTTAATTAACCATTATTAAATGCCATTTAATTCCAAGATAATACCAGCTCTAATAAATGCCTGAAGAGAAATGCTGAGATCTACTTTTGGGCACAGCAATCTGAAGTTTTTGTGTTCTGCATCTTCTCATGCACAATTGTCTGAGACAAATCTGTGTTTCTCGCTCCCTGCTGAGTGACCCATGCAGAGTTTTCATCTTTAGAGGCACAGACACGATGAAAATCCCTCAAACAAACATTTGCTTTAACTTCAGTGTTTCAGAATGTACTGCTGTAGGGAAAAACCCCAAACCTCAACTGCTTTACATCGTTTCTCTGGGCAGGGCACGTGGCCGTTCAGCAGTCCCAGAAAGAGGGCAGCCCCCTCATCTACAGCCTCTGTCACCTGTGCCTGTGACATGAGCAGACACAGGCTGATGTGGCGATATTCAAACTCCCATTTACACACTCAACCTACAACACAACCCTGAGGACCACTCTGAAACCAGTTCTGTACTGGGCAGCGAAGTCAAGTTGAGTCTGGAGTAGGGGGAAGATAATGCTTTGTGCAACTGTTTCCCCCTCACCCAACCCCGACAACTCCAGAGCAATCAAAACATTGTACTACGGTAATTTCATTAATTTTCACTGGAATAGAGATGCACATCTGTTGTCCCAGTCCCAGAACCAGGTCCACAGTATCAGCTCCTCAGATAGGTCCTCAGGTGATCTGTGCAAAAGTTTGAGGGACGTTTCTACAGGGTCACTTGGCAGAAAGGAGAGCTGTTTTCCTCACTGATAATGCATCTTTTGTGCTGGCCCATCAAGAATGTACTCATCTTGGTTAACTAGTACTCTAATCCACACCAAATGTGCCATGCTTACATGCCAACTCAGCAACTGGTCACAAAAAGGTCTTCTGTTTTGTGCCAGCTCAGACAGACTGGGGCTTCTGGCCCCTCATCAACAATAACTCTTGCCATCGATGGCAAAAAGTACTGATAAGTGCCAAAAATATGTAGGTTTTCTGGGTTTCAATTTTACTGGGATGACTGAGAAAGGCAAAATGTCCCATCAAGCCCATGCTTTCCTTTTCCAGGAGAGCATCTCAGGCACTCAAGCACATCAGGAGCTGTTCACTGTACAAACAGTTTTAACCAAACTGTCACCATCTCAAGTTCATTAAACAAAAATGGGACAACACACGAGGCTGCAGCTACTATTTTCTGTCTCTAGCTCATGAGCATCAAAAATACCTGTCAGCTTTGGCCAAAAGCTCTAACATCTGTAAGATGAACAATATTCAGACTAGTACCTTCAGTGGAGCTGGATCGGAGGCCACAAGAAAATGTGGTCCAAAGTTGTTACCACAAAAAAAAAGAAAAAACACAAAACCAAAAAAAGAAAAGGGTTTCCCCAGACTCATTTCCTTCCTCTCTTGGCTTAACTTGCATCCCGAAACAAACTGAATGGACTCCTGCCCATAAACCCTCTTAAAAAGGCAAAAACCCCACAGCTCTCAGTTACTCCTTCTCACATAAACTGCAACAGAAACCACACCCGATCGCTAGACCTTTTTCCAAGCAGAACAGACAGAATGGTTCCCACGTTAAAAAAAAATAACCCAAACAAACAAAGACCAAAAAGAAAAACCCAACCAACTTGACCACACGCACTAAGACCAGCCACACGTTTCTCTATCTCTGGTCACCGACATACTCTCCCCAAGCTCCCACCAGGGACATCCCCACCACCTCGCCACTGGAAAATACTGCTACACCAACACAGAAATGACAACAGCTTCTAATATTCAAGGTCACATTAAGAACATCAACCACCCAGGAAACCCACTGCAAAGCCTCAGACTACACCTAGATTGATTGTTTTTCTCCCACCCTTCCCGCTCCAAATATAGATTTGGAACAGCAAAACCATAGGGGTATCCAGTCCAGCCAGGTACAACTGCACCAACAGCTTTTAGCCTTCATTCAGCAACAGGTTTAGGCTCCTTATCACTGACAAGTGATAGTCCAGATGACAAGTCCAAATTGTCTCTCTAAACAGTTCTGGAAACAGCTACAGATGTACAACGTCTACCTGAGCTGCTTTCAGTACTCACCTTGAGTTACCTGCATCTGAACTTTCGCCTAAGCATCAATCCACCCGCTGGCATGACTTCTCCTGACATGAAATTTGATATTGAGTCCTAACTGAGGAGGCTCACGTGCTCGATTCTCCCCAAAAACATCACAAGCAGAGGAACGAGCACCGCTGCCTGCAATTAAATCTGCAATAAAGGAACAGCACCAATTTAACATGAAGTGAGCCAGACAGCAGAAATGCACCTACTCTGTGCACTGCTGACCCCCCCTAATACTCAAGTTTGGACCCTCAGTACAAAAGAGCCATTGTAACGCTACACACACTCAGCTTTTGCCATGCTCCAGGTTTGAAGGCACCATGAGTAATGAGTAAGTTTTTTCAGCGAGCCTGTTCAGCAGGCCACAGAAAAAAATTCCTCTTAGAGACTGGAAACAATTATAACTTCTCCCCACCCCCTGAAAATCCAAGGCAGGAAATAGTTAAGTCAGCTATTTAAATTTTTCAAAGGTTTATTTTAAGTTTGTTCAGTTTACTAACTTTTTTTACAGGTTAATTTCCAGTGACTGCACTATTCTCACCTGTCCTGCTTCTAGGGGATGGAAACAAATCAAACTGGATGTTCAGGGGGACTCAGAACAGAGTTTGATGCCTCCCCCACTAAGTCTAAGCCTTGATGGTGATGATGGGATTTCATTTAGTTCTCACCACTTCCCTGGTGACCCAGAAGCAGTTCAAGAACAAGCTCTCAAGCCACAAAACTGTTTGCACAGAGAAGGCTGCCGTGCTGCTTGAATTTCAGGCATCAAGTACAGAGTCACCAATAGTTTTGAAGGGGAGCAGCTGCAGAAGCCTGAAATATTTATTTTAATATTAATCATTATATTTTAAAAATTCTCCTACAGTGCCAAGTGATTCTTCCTCCCATCTCTTTATCTCCTCCACCAAGCAGGGACCAAGAAAGACAGGTACCATTGTAACCCAGTAACCCTGAGCACCAGGGGATAAAACAAATAAAAAAATATTAATAATAATTAAAAAAAATCACTGAAACCCAATGTTTTCCCCAAAATGTCACTACCACAAGGCTGTCTCATAGAGGGCCAACACCAGCCAGGTCTGGAACAGCCCCCCTTGCCCGAACCTCAGCATACGCAGACTCCCAGACACACAAACCACCTCCACTCCTCGTCTTGGGTGGATCATTGGCTTCAGGACACAGATTGTCATCATATATATCAGACTGAAAAACTTGCTTTTTCTCAATAACGAAAAATCCTAACACAGAGCAGTGATGTATTAAAACCATCTATAAAGAGAAAGCACCTGCAGTGTCAGACCCAATAATTTATGGTCTTATTAGAAACACCTTTCTTCCTCATATTTTATCTAACCCTCCCCTGCCAATATAGTTACCTCTCATTTATTTCCAAATTATCAACATAATTCCCATTATTTTGATTCAGTAACAAACAGGAGTCTCAACTCAGGACAGTAGTGGCTTATGCTGACAAGAACAGGTCTGTAAAACGCCAGTGTGAAGCTTTAACCCAAATTTATTTATTAAAAAAAACCACCCAAACACAAAACAAAACAAAAAAAAAGAATTGCACTCTCCAACTAGAATCAATGCTACCTTGATGCAAGAAAAATGAACGTTGTTGATGGGACCAGCCCAGCCCTGATATTATAAAATGGGAGAAATTAAAATTTGTTCTGCCTATGGAGTCAGATCCGCACGCAGCGCAGCACGGCTTT
This sequence comes from Thinocorus orbignyianus, assembly GCA_013400375.1. Taxonomy (NCBI): domain Eukaryota; kingdom Metazoa; phylum Chordata; class Aves; order Ciconiiformes; family Thinocoridae; genus Thinocorus; species Thinocorus orbignyianus. The sequence continues at coordinate 390,808 of VXBW01000926.1, forward strand.
TGCTCCAGGATCCATTGGAGCCCCAGCACCCAAAGGGCACCCGAGAGAAAAGATTCCACCCCCCTTGGCAATGCATGCACACCCCACAAACCCCACACCCCAAAGCAAAGTTATGGGTGACTTTTTACAGACACCCGTGCTCTGCTCTGAGGTGGAGGAGGAAAAGCAGCAAGAGCAAACCTACATCCCAATCCAAAGTCAACTGACTGAGGGGGCTTCTGGATCCAGCCCTACGTACAGTACTTTACTGGAAAGCTACAGACACGCACAACAGACATGACCACCGAGCAGCACAGAGGGAGAGGAGGAGAAACACAAGCACTGAGCAGAGCTAGCAGAGGCCATCAAACAGTTCAAGTGTGCAGACACATTCCCCATGCATCGCCGCGTTGGTGGTCCCCTGCTTCTAACCAAGCAACTAAAAGCAAATGAAAATAAAATAATAACTTAGGCAAACATTCGCTCTCAGCCCGTCGTGTTTGGTGCTGTTGGCAGCGACTGAACATTGTGTTTGTACATAGTGCTTTGCTAGGTGGCTAAATTGCATCTGGAATCGCCAGAGGAGAAGCCACCAGTGATGGGAAGCCACCAGTGATGGGAAGCCACCAGTGATGGGAAGCCACCAGCAAATAGCAGCAAAGCTCCAGCTGGTTGTTAAAAAGCTGCAAGACCTGCAGGGAAGCGGATCATGGCAGACCAGCACTGAGGTTCAGCAGTCCTAGGGCACCCTTGGGAGCTGTAGGAACTGAGGGCACGGTGCCTGCTTTATGCCAAGAGCGGTCCGTGAAGCACCCAACAAGGTGCTTTGCTCCTCTGCAGGTCTTCTGTCAGCGTAACTCTACTGATGCTCGTGGATTTCTTGCTGGTTTAGACAAGAGCACATGAAGGAATTAAGTTGGCTTCTCAAAATGAGATTAATTTCTAAAGTATGAGAGGTTTTGCAAAATCAGGCAGTTGATCCTATTTCAGTACAGCTGCAGAATTGAGCTTTTCCTATTTGAATGCAAAGGTCTCTGGTAATATTAAGGCTTTTTGACAAACTTAAATACAGCAGGACAAAAATTAAGCAGAAAACTGAGGTATAACCCCTCTCCAGGGACATGAACTAGAGCCACAGGAGATGTACTTCCCGCAGCTCAGACAATCAAATGCTCTTGGCTTTCACATTTCTTCCATTTTATGAAAACAGTCCAGTTTTTCAAAGGTAGAAGATTTTGCTGCTACCTGGAAAGTCACATTATTTTGGACAGATAGAAGGTCTCCTTCCATTCAAATAGAATTTAAGACAAAACTTCTTTTGAAGGGCAAAGTTTCTGCCCAATTTTATTGCGGACCTGAGAGATCAGCCTCTGCAAGCCAAGAAATATGAAATCAAATACCCAAATCAGCTGTGAAATTCTGCAGGTGAGAACCGAACCCAGACAAAGCGGGGACTTTTTTTTTCCCCCCCTCAGGCAAACAAGTAAGGAAGTTAAAATACATGAAGAACTGTAAAAATATTCCTGTAGCTCTTGCAATAAATACAAGTAACAACACAGAATCAAAACTCGGGGCTGCATCAGCAGAATTATTTTCCCTTCTGAAGCCGTCGTGGATTCTGAAGCGTTAACAGAGGACGTACCAGAAGACAGTATCATGCATGGATGACATACAGAGTGTTTCAAGCATAGCTCAGAAGTCCTGCATTGATAAGGATGTTAATGCAATCCTACACATAATCCTGACAACATGCTGCATAATCCTTATGCTTTCAGTAAGAGGTGATGCTTTTTTTTTAGTGAAAAGCAGCCATTGCCACCCCAAACCACCCCAGCGATCCATCCCTATCTCCCCAAGGGTCCTGTTTTTTCTTTTCCACCCCTTCCCCTGCATTTCCCTTTCCCCTAAGAGTGCACGAATAGAGAATTGCAAACATTTCACACTGCACGTTCCACTCCAAGTCCTGGATGAGGGGCCTGTTTATTCTATGAATATTGCACTTATCCACTCATTGGATTTGTTTTTTTTTCTTTTCTGAAGAATGCAGAGTATTTGGGAAAAACAGAAAAAAATTAGTAGGATACAACACAGGAAAATATGAGTTATTAACAAGCTAGCTATGAAGATTCTAAAATTAAATAGTACTAGTTCTATTCTGTTAATACTAGTAATATGAAAATAATGAATGCTTTATCAAATTCCCTTGTTTTTCATACAAGATAAAAAGCAGTAACTTTCTTTTTAACTGAGGAAAGCAATGAATATATATTACAATAAAATACGATTCGTTAAGATCTGAAAGTGATGAAAACAATTATATAATGCCTTCGTCAAACTTTATAGCATCATAACGGAAGGAGTCTTTGGGGTGTGTATCCACAGGGGCCAAATCCAGATTTATTTATGTTTTTTAAGCTGTACCCGTGCAGGTGTGAAATTCCACTTTAAGAATCTAACTGTGAGTATATTTCAGTCCTTCATTATTGTGTATTTGCTATTATTGTACAATTTGATTAAAAAAACTTCCCGTCGACACACCAGTTAAGTATCCGGACACGCGCCCATCCTATCTTTTATCTGGAAAAGTTTGGCTTGCAAATGCAAGGCGTGAGAGCTAAAACAATTAACAGGAATTGCCTCCCACAGGGAAGGGCTGTGAACAGAAACGTTCTTACTCTTGCTGTTGGGAGAAAGTGTTTTGAAAGGGGAGAGAAGGGAAACCAGCAATTAAACTTTTCAGGCATTATATAAACCTCAATAACGAACTCAGAAGTGCTCATTATCATTAAAGTTGCAGTATACAGCAAGACACAATTTTCACATTCTTTAATTTTTTGTTCTCTGGCATCGGAGTTTGGATTTTCCTCTGGTCCAAATTCAAGACTTGTTTTTTTAGGGAAGCACGGAGAGCGGCTGAGAGCAAGGCGGTGAGAGCAGCCGCCTCTTCCCCCGGAGGAGGGCCCCCTTCAGCCGCAGATGGCTTTGCCCAAGCCCTGCAAAGCTCTTCCTCTTACCAAACCTGGTTCAAGAATAAACCAGCAAAAGAGAGATTTCAACAGTACTAGTGATTTCTGCATTGAGCGTTCACTGAGGTGTATGGTGTATTTAAATATTGCTCTTGATCCAGTGTCAGTTTTGACAAATTTAGTGAATAAAGCTGAAGGCGACGTTAACGTTTTCGAAAAGAGCTAAAAAACACTTCCAGCACTACACATAGTCCTCTGAGGCACCCTGCCAGGTTTTCCTGCTCTGCAGTCAGCTTTTCTGATTTAGCTTGAGGCCTTTCACTCTGTTTCACAGCTAAAGAGTGGAAAAGGTCTGCAATTCCGGGTTCCAGTGGAGCTGACCCAAACTAGCCACTTGCCAATGGTAAAAACAATTCTCTTCCCAATATCTCTCGGATGAAAGAATCAAAAATGACAACATAAAAAAAAAGAGATCAGTGAGAGTTCCTGTGATAACAGGGAAGGGGGAAAAAACTGTATTGGGGGGGTATTTGCTTTAAAAGTGCCCTTTTAAACACAAGCAGAACAGCCACCAAAAAGGGGGAAGCCCAAGTGGAAACCTTCCCATGGAGTGGGAAGTCCAGGACAGCAGGTGATGGCCCACAGTCTTTCTACCATCAAGCAGACACTTGCACCCCATCCTTTTTGCTGGTGCAGGTGGGGGCAGAGGGAGGAGGGAAGCCACAAGTGTGGCTTTACAGCCCATCTACAGGCTCCAGCATCTCCTCAGCAGGGACACAGAGCCTTTGACAAGGCAGAGGAGCAAGTGAGCCACGGGCACAGGGGCTGATGCTCGAGAAAACCCCAGCAAAACCAGTTGGTAAATTAAAATACAAACTGCCTCCCTGCAAAAGGCAGAGCTGGAGAAGCGAGCCAGCGAGGTGGGAAGGGAGCTGTGGGACAGACTGATGCCCATTCCAGAGGTGACCCATGTTTCACAGGTGGATCATAAAGCCCTCACACTAACTTCAGCCTTGCAGCAAGCCCACGTCCACCAGGGACCAGACTCACGCAAGGCACGTGGCAGCCAGGAACCACAACCATCGGCCAAAAAAAGGCTTTGCCACCCCAAATCCTGCGAGGACTCCTGTAGTTCAGAGGTGCTCTGGGCTCAGCTTTGATGCAAATGTGAATATTTATAGTAGTCCGGGCTCTCCCATCTGCGTGCTGCCTTCTTCTCTCTGGGTAGGGGCTCACATCGCGCCGCACCATACTTGGAGAATTCAGTGGCTCAATGCAGAAGATCTGGGAGCTGTGCTTTTACATCCCCCCGAAGAGATGACCTAGTGGGAATGTCTTTAAACAAAACTTTAGAATACTTTAAATAATAAGTTAATTTCTTAATAAATATGTGCTTCAAGAAAAATGATAATTATATACTGCACCTTTAAATAATGCACTTAGTTCTCTGCATTGGCTTCCATTTTGGTTTCTTGTATTGTTAAAGTGCATTAATTCAAAATAATGAACCACTTCCGCATCATTATTGTTAAAATAAAAATCATAACAACATTAATACGAGTCACTAAGTCACTACTATTAGTACTGCAATCTAGCAGATAACTCTATGTATTGCTCTATTTAATACTGTCCAGCAGAAGAATATAATACTTCTATTATAATCTCACAACAGCTCTAGCAGTCTTTTCCGGCTGCCACCTTCTTAGTACAACTGAAAACGGGGATAAGTATGGGAGACAGGGTCAAAAAACCACCTCAGATACACATCCAGTTAAGGTGGAGCTAACTGGATATATACATATATATATTATATGGTAAGACATAAGGTACAAAGAGGACCCTGCACGCTGTGATACGAGCTGTTGTGCAGATACAACTCCTTCTCCTGCCACCACAATTTAAAGGGATTCCAACCAAACACCCTCCCCTCCCTCCCCGCTGGCATGCAGAGAGCTGCTCAAACCACAGCGCTGCTCCGAGGCAGTTGTGGCACCTGGATGTTGTTTCAGCCACCAAAAGGACATCAGCTGAGCTGTAGGCGACTCTCTCAATGCTACCATGGACATTAATAAACCCCCCAAACAACAAAAACAACCCCAACCCCCCAAAATAAACAAACAAAAAAGAAAAAAGAAAAAAAAAAGAGACAAGAACAATGTATAAATTGTGTAGGTTTTCTTTTTTGGCAGAGAAACATCCCCAGCAACACACGATATTGTTGTGCTATTTTACTCAGCCCCTTGATCCCATCTACTTTAAAGTCTTTATAACCTTTACCTTCTCTTCCAAGACAAATTGGTATGAAACTGGTGGGGAAAAGAAAAGAGCATGGATCATTTTGTGTAAACCAGTAGTAAACCCCTCCCCCTTAAACCAATTTACAATGCTGCCTATCATTTAAAGAAGCTAGATATTGAAATTGAGTGATTAATAAGGCCATTAGGAAAAAAAAAAAAGCACATGACTTCCTCAAGTACAGTAGGGATGTAGCCAATGGTGTTTACAGTACGAGAGTTGGCTCCCTCAAGAATAACTCCATATTCCTAGCTTTTTCCAATGGATGCCTCCTCTTCCATTTCCCACCACACGACCTCCCACTGTGTGCCACGTTTTCAAAGCATGAGCGAAGAAAGGCAAACAGAAATGGAACTAGAAGAGGCAGCTTCCCGGGTAGATGCACTGAAACCTCATTGCTTCAATATTAAATCTCTGAGCCTCAGAAGCCCAGGCAAACCTTCCAGTACAACGGTACTTTTTGGATTCAAGTAGGAACAGAAACACATATTTGGCTCCTACTTCAGTTTTTAAGCCTTTTCTGGTAAAACAAGACACACAAAAGAAGTAAACCCAGAATGCACAGAAAAGACAAAAACAAAACACAGAAGAACAGTTCCCCAAAAATATACAAATGAAGGATGTGCAGACTGAGTTTGATGGCTTTTCCCTCCCTTCCCTCCCTCATTGTAAACACTGATGTTGCAGAAGGTTAAAGGCTATTTCTAGCAAATACCTTGGTGGGCCCTGCCAGCAGTCAGCACGCTTGGATTCGGACCAGATCACAAAAATGAGAAGGAACACATTTGACAGCTTTGACTTCAGTGTCTTAAGGGACTTTTGTGCATTTTGACATCACAATAAGTTTTGAGAAACCCAACTCTGGGAAGCAAATCAACCAGGATCACCCATCAAGGGTCAGACACAGAACCAAACACAGAGCCTACAAAGTAATCAATGTGCTTAAGCGTGGGGTTTGTAAGGTTTGTTTTCACAAGCACCAGTAGGCATCGCTGCCCTAGAACACCTGAAATCCCAACTCAAAGAACAAGACAGAACAAAAGGAAACAAAAAAGCCCCCAACCAACACCACCTGATTGCCCTTTCCGGTGAGTTAGCAGTAATGAGAACACACAGCTGAAGTCAGAGACCAAATCTCTCCACGAGGAAAAGGCTCCAACTCTGGACCAACCAACTGTTGAGAACAGTAAAAGAAAAGAGCGAACATCTCCAAAGGGTTAGAGTCTCTCCGTGTTTCAGAAACTCCCATTCGCTTCTCACTAAGTTGTGAAAGCACAACCAAAACTCTTGGGTATTCCACGTATGGACAAGAACGAGGAGAAAGGGAGCCAAGATGGTAAAACAGAGTTTGGCACAAAACTCCCCAAGTAGATGCATGTGTATTTCTCTCTCACAAAAGGCACACGTTTGGTTTCCTATCAATAATGGGGAAGATGGGATGTCATACCCTGTTACACATACAAGATTATTAACAACTTCACAAAAAGGCATTTGACTATGCTGCATTCTCCTCATAGTTGCTTACGACACGTTAACCCCACAAACCTCTCCAGAACATGGCAGATTTGTCCTCAGCATAGACTCCTTTGTCCCTTTGTACAAAGTGGAGCACAGGGAAACATCTTTTTGTGTAGCAATTGTTTTTTTTTTTTTCCACATGTACACAGCAGGAACAGTATAAATTAGGGAGGTTAAAGATATTGCAATATTAGTTCTTTTTCTCCAAGTAATTTGAGGGCACCCAACCTTTGAATGGCTTCACACCATTCATGATCTGGCAGTACCACCAGCCATTTGGGTTCCTTTCCAGGACCTCCATGCAGACACCTTCCTGAAACCCTGCAGTCTCCTCATCCCCTTCATAGTCTGCAATGGAAACATAGATGTCCTTGAGATTGTTGTGGATGAACTGGGATTTCTCAATGGGCTTTGGCCGGACTGTGGATACAGGAATCCCATTCCTCTGGGTGGGAAGGTTGGAGGTGGTCTCCGAGCCCTCTGTACCTGACTGCTCAGGTTGCTTTCCCTTCATATCACCAGGCTGTGACCGCGCGTTGCTGAAGGAGGAATTCCGACGGACGCTCCTAAGATGATCTGTGGTTGTTAAAGACTCATTTCTGCGCAGGGAGGATGAAAGGTTGTTATCCTTTGGTGGTGGAGACACAAACACTGACTGTGGCCTGACAGCAAGCTGCCTCACACCATTCCTCATTTTGACAGGCCCCGATGTTTTTGAAAAACCACCAGGAGGTTTGCTGGGGATGGGTGGCGTTGCACGTTTGCTCTGGTTGATGGTGTTCAAAGCCTGAACCCTCTTCTCTATCTTCTCTAAACTGTTTGACTTGTTTTCATTTTTCCTGTTCCTTGCAAATGAGGCATCAGTCTCTGTTGATGTGGTTTCTCGCTGGTTATCAGGGAGAGCCAAATAATGGGAAGGAGCCCAGCCTTCCATGTCTCCGTATTTCAGGTACCACCACCCACTGGCTTGTTTTTCCAGCACTTCCACTTCTACTCCCGCTGGGAAGCAAATTTCAGAATCCTGTACCTTTTGGTATGAGTCAGTGGTCACATAGAAACATCTGGAGTCATTTTCTTGCTCAGGTTTGGCTGGATGACTGGAGCAGAAAATGCCACGGGAAGGAGCTGTAATGAGATCAGCTGAACTCCTTCTCACACTATCATCTTGGTGGTCAGAAGCTGTGTGTGGGGGGCTCTCGGACTCTTCACTTCTTGAACCTTTAAGTCCACCTCTGAGTTGCCCAGTTGGCCTCAGCTGACGCCTTAAAGTGCTAATATCCATCTTTTCTTGGCTCTGAGAATCTGCCTTGTTCAGGAAGGGTTTGGGCCTAACAATTGGCTTTGCTCTAATGGAAGGACTCTGACCAGGCTCTTTCTTCACGACTGTTCTTGGCATGCTACGTAAGCCAACATCTGAAGCTGACCTTGGTTTGGTCTCCTCATTCCTGGAATAGTGACATTTTCCAAGATCGGGCTGGATGTTTTTGTCTGTCTTGAGCTTCAGGAGTGATGACTTAGGAGAGCTGGAACACGGAGAATTCCTTTGGATCAAGGAGAGAGAGGAGCTCTTCTGCGAATCTGAGTCTCCACTAGATTCCTTATTGGACAAAGCTTCTTCCACGTAACGCCTGAATCCCTCATTTTCATAGATGGTCTCTTCTTCATGAGCAACATCTTCTGAAGACTCGCCTACCTTGAACTTTGCTTTCTGAAGTGATGATGCAGGAGAGGACTTGAGGGGCTGAAACAGTCGTTTTTCAGGAGTGCCCTCTTCACGATGACTGTCACCCACTTCACACTCCGAGTCAAAGCCAAAGGCAGGCACATCATACTCAGGTTCTTCATATTTGAGCTTGTGGGGAGAATCTTGGTTATCTCCTGAAGAAACCGTGCCAGGAGTTGTTCCTTCTTCAGAGTCTTTTGGTTTACTGGGAGGTGCCGGGGGAGGAACTTTCGGGCGGGTTAAAGTACTGGTTCTTCTGTTTAAATTTGGCTTCTTCCTCTTATCAATGTAAGATGCTGGAGCCCATCCTTCCTTCTCTCCGATCTGCACATACCACCAGCCACCCGAATTCTTTTCTATAACCTAGGAGACGACAAGGAACATGTTACTTGGACAAAAATCTCAACTAATTGCTTTTCACTCCTTCTCTTTCAATCCAGTCCCCTGCAATAGCCAAACACTACAATTTTCCCAGCTGCACTGTTAAGACTTACCTCTGCTTTTTGTCCTCCACGAAAGCTTATGCCATCAGAAATACACGACTGGAACTCTGCAATGGTGTAGTATTCCACTTCCACAGAGGGTGGCTCTGGTGGTTTGGGCAACTGAAAACCCTACGGCAAAGAAGGAGTTTTCTTCAATTAAACCAAAGGAACAGTGGGCTGAAAAGCAGTATGAAAAAAACATTTGCCTTTATTCACTAAAGCTCTTCCTTCTTCCCGTGCTACTTCCTAATGATAACTTCCCAGTTCTCCAGAGTGGAAGCTGATGTATTGAGATGGGCCACAAGAGAGAAGCCTTTCAAAACACACACTGTTCGTGCTGCCTTCACCAGCTATTAAAACTGCGATAATCTTTAACTGAACAGTAAAACATTTTACTGATAGGCCATAAAGCGTGAGCTGCCATTCCAGCCACAGTAACAACAGCCCATTTACTCTCAGGTTTTGTTCAGAAAGACTCAGTTCTGGATGGCTTGCCACAACTGCAGAAAATTGCATTGCAACTGATTCTGCCTATCATCAAATATACTACCTTAAAGTCTAATTCTAATTAATTATTGCTCTTAACCTGCTGCTGGATTTTTAAACAAACAGAAATACTCAGATCTGCAGTAACCAGCATCTGTTATAGCAAGAAATAAGGATAGTATCATAGACCCCTACGAAAAGCTTTGGCCAGCCAGAGTGAGAAAGGATGGACTTCACTGCAGGATCAGGAGATGCCAGTTCCTCCCCATATCAGAGACACAGAATCTCTATTCAATCCCAACACAACCTGCATTTAAATTGTATAGAGGCTCCACGAGAAGCAGGACACTGCTATTTACAGCCATTCTGGCAACATACCAGACTCCTCTAAAAGCTAAGTGGCTTTACATTAAGCTGTCACATTTTAGAGTTTGTTACAATTATTTTTTTTTAAGGTGATAAATGGGAAAAAGAGTCCTTTCAAGGGTTTCAGAAATGAAAGCTTTTCAGATTAGCATATTGCTCATCTACAGAACAACTAGATAACGGTGAAGCTTCCCAGCTTCTGCACTTCACCGCTTATGGTTCTAACACAAGACCTACAGTACATCAGCATCTCCTGAGCACAGGTCAGACCTGCCACAGACCAACACAGGGCAGCTAAAGACACAAAATAATCCTTAACTATTAATGGGAGAAAGGCAAATTGCATACTGTGCTTTATTCACACACTCCTCTGTTTCTAAGATGTCCCCAGCGCAAACAACAACCCGTGTTTCATCACGCACAGCATGTGGCATTTCACAGAGGATGCACCGCTGCACCTTAGGAACCCTGTCTAACAATGTTGTAATTGGATGTTTCTGAACTATAAATGCTGAAATACAGCAGAAGTGCAGTATAATAAAATGCCTTCAGATAATAGGATGGTTTGGATTAAATGAAGGTAATTGGAAACAGCAGATGTGTTCAGGGTTTCACATGTATTATCACTGTTATTCTTAGCGTGGGATTAAGCGTAGTAGTCTTGCCAAAACAAATTCTAATTGAAAATAATGCAAAAAGAAATAGGAAGAAAATGCCAACGTGCTATTCATCTCGTTTGTCAAGAGGCATCTCAGATGACACTGAAGAATCACAAGTCACACACTGCTCATCAAGGGTACAGCAAAGATCAAACACTACGTATCGCCTAGTTATAAGGAAGTTATTAGCTTGAGTCTTGTGCAAAGAGATTACTGAGTAGCTCCTATCTGAAGATGACAGCCCTAATCTCAAATTAGTACCAACTTCCAGAACTCTAGCTTTGAGGATAAACAGTCATAGGAGGTCTCATTCCTGTAGCACGTCCTCCCATAAGATCCCAATCACTTCAAATGTACACAAGAGTGAAGCTCAGCCACCTCAAAGATGGCAGCAATGGAAGAAGGGGAGACGTTCCCAGTTGTTAAAGACAAGAGAAGGTCAAAAGATCTTGTCTGGATCTTTAACATTAAGCCTTCTTAGTTAGACAAACAGGCTTAGGATGTTCTCCCTTCAGTTCAGCATCCGCTTAGTTGCATCAATATTTTGAAAAACGTAAAATTCCAGTTAACATTAAGACATCCAGAGTCCTGCTCAACACTAAAACAATAAAATGAGGAGATACGCAATTAAAGCATCTCCCAGATACCCTCCACACCTCGTACAGCTGTAGCAAGTCTTACAAAGCACCCATACACCTACCCCACAGCTAACATATACCACAAAACAATACAGACCAGGCTGGATTCTCTTCGTGGGGGCGGCCTTGTTCTTAGATTTGGAGAACCTATGCAGGAAAGGGAGAGGGGAGAGAGTTAACTTTGTACCTACTGCTAAACACATTCTTCAGCAGCTCTCTGCTGTTGCACAGTTTGAGTATATTAGAAGTTACTATTTGCAATATTTGAGGCATCTCTATGAAACAAGATAGGAAACTATGAGGGTATATTAGAAATACCAAGGTAGCTTAGCTATTCATCTCAGTTAAGCCAGCAAATTTAAGAGGAAATCACTGCCAGAAAGTAGTGGATTGTATTTTCTGTTGGAACTGACCAGCTCCATTGGAGATTGGCCAGCAAAGAATTGGCTAAATATCTACTTTTCCCCCCAGCAGTAAAAATAATCCACTAAATTAATAACACTCACACTGTCCTCTATCATAGTATCTTGCCATTCTTTGCACAGACCAGCATTAGCATCTGCAATTTGTAGACGTAGCAGTAAAAACACCATAGCAACTTGCCCCCAAGAAGAGAGCAGAACACATGAAAGAGAAGACATAGGTGGTCTCCTTGATTTTAACACACCATCCCATCATCTGCATTACTGGGGATGGGGAGCACATTTTAGAATGTACAAAAGGAAAAAAAATAACTTATTTGGGAAGATGGAAAAACAAAAAGGAAAAGCACACTGGCTGAGATAAAGAAGAACCAGTCAGCCCTCATATAAAGGAAAGTTAAATTTTCTAACTACAAATGAAGGACCGTGTCTTGGAGTCCCTGCAGACCTACAGACAATGCACAGATCTGTTCATGTTGACTTGTAAGTCCAGGACACACAGGACTTTAGCTGACAGGCAATGTCAGTCCTGAAAGGTAAAAAACCCAAGAATTCACTGCAAGCTAGTGGAAATCCAGACTACTGCCTTACTTATTTGAGCTCTTTGTGGTGCTATCCTTGCTATGGCTGGGGATCCCTGGGCCAGTTTGGAAGCCTGCTTGTCTGGGGCCATCATGGCATTGCCATTAGAGTCATTGCACAGGATGGGCAGACTGATTTCCTTCTTGGTGATGTGAGTTTCTGCAGTCTCATTTTCTGCTTGAATTTCCTTGTCAGCGGATGATTTCTTGTTCAGCAGGTTACTGATCTCCATGATGTTTCCTATGATTTCCACTGGCCCTGTTAAGTTCTTTTTTCTAGACGGAAGATCATCTTTAGCCTTCTTCAGATACGAAGCTGGGGCCCAGCCCTCTTTGCCTAGATACCTGCAGATACAAAAGGAAATACCATCACATCAAACAGCCTTCTCACACGTTTCAGGTATAATAGCCAAGGCAAAAGTGATGGGTGATAACATAGAACAAATTTTGCGGTTCTTGGACAAGAGCTTTTGTGGTCTCTGTTCATTACCTATTGATTAGATACCTCAAAGTCAGCCGAGCTACCAGTGAACTGCTCTTTAAAGCCACTTCTCCTAAGGAAGGAGTCTCTTGGGGTAAGAAATACAGTTACTCACAATGCAAAGAGCTTCACTGGTTTGTTTTACGCCATGCTTAGAACTGTACAAACTCAGTATTTTCCCATACAGCAAAGAAGCAAACCAGCAAGTTAAATATTTTAAGAGTTTTAATATTTCCTGGTGGCAACTGAAAATGGAAAAGGGCTAAAATAAGGGTGTCCAGAGCCCCTGTGTCTGCAGTTTATAAGGCCCTTGTGCAAACCTCCCATCTTGCAATTATAATAATGAGTATTACCCCTCCTCCCACAACTCCCCGGCCCCTACAATCAGCTTATGTACTCATCCAATTATGGAGAACGTGGGACTCAAACCACTGCAGCTTCCTCTAGCACTACAAGGTTGAGAAACAACTTAAGAAAAATGGCTTTGATGAAGACTCATTTTCCTGAACAACCCAGGGGCTATTTGAAGAAATAAACTGGGAAATCTGAACAGACACCTGAGTCCAGTTTGTGTTCCCGGAGCACCAGCCTGAGCCGCTCATGCTACACTTCAGACTGAAGTCATTCTTCCACAACTGGGCTTTTGGGAAGGTGGTTTTTCTAACTCCTGCCATTCCTACCACCTCAGCAGGGACTTCAGATTACAATCAGACTCCAGGGAGAACCACGTGGATGAACTCTGCTTTCCCTAATGAAACCCTAACTTGCTACAGAGTGAGTCACCGAAACCCTTTTCTCTTTAATCTCTCAAGATACCCAAAGCAGGCACTGGAACTGTAAGTGGGAAAACAGGCACTATTAAAATCCTGGTGCTCAGGAAACACAGAGGTAAAAAGAGTAGGACTCTAAGGCTCGTTAATGAAAATGGAGACTCATTAGACAGCAGAGGAAGGAGCTGGGGAAGAGGGGAAAGTATCAGCAAATTGTTCCCTAGCAGATGAGTAACTTTGTTCTTCCAACACTTGGATTCTGATGTCTGCAGTGAGATTTCTGCACCAGAGTACACCCTGGGCTCATGCACAACACCCAGACACTCACAAGTGGCACTGGGACTTAATGGGGAGAACAGGAAAACACAGTGTAGGCTTGCTTCTCCAGACTCCCTCATTACTCTTCCCATACAAGAGGAAATACAACTGCTGTACTTCTACCAGTGACCACAAGGACCTTTCTGTCCAAAATCTTGCCTTTTCCTCCCCTTCCATCTAGATCAGGCAGGACATCAGAGACGCTGCTTCTTCCTTTGTACCTGCCCTGTCACACACAGAAGCAAACATATGGGATCTCCCCTGCTCAGAGTTTAGTGACATGTCTGTTCCAGGATTCTGGTATCAAAGGAGAGCATCCCAACAGCTGAGATTTGTTTACTGCATGGAGGGTAAGAAGTAGCAAAATGGTAATGGCTTGATTTGACTTCCAACAGACTCCCAGCATCCAGCCATTGATACTACAGCAAGATGCAATTTGGATTTATGCAAACCTGTCCCCTTTGAGGCTTTTCTGATCAGCTGCAAACCAAGTCAGAAAACAAAGAAAGGCCTCAGTTTGTGCCACATCCCCTGTTGCAGCAAGGCTCCTCTCTGTCATTTTCAAGTTCTGAAGACTTTTGGCTTCATCCTCTTTTACAGCAGATGGCCCTTTTGCAGAGCTACTGACCAGTGCTTTCTACTGCCTGTGTGTTGGGGAAGTTTTCATAAAGCACGTGTATAACTTTACATGATCTGGAGATGTAAAAGTTTTCATCTACAAGTCACACTGGCCAACGCACTGAGCATTCCAGTTCCAAAGATTACTTTCAACAGTGCTTGATTGTGCAAAGTCAGCAAGAAAAAACAGTTTACATCCATCTTAGTTTGTGGGAGACTTAACATGTTTAAGATCAGAAAGGCAGCCACAGGCAGGTTCCGTACTGGCTTGTTAGTTCTCCTGCCAACTGTACGTATTTGGATCAGCCCATATAACCCTGCTGCTTCAGACACCTCTGATCTCAGAGTTTCTCCCAATGAACAGTAACAGCAATAGCTGGACAGTCAATAACTCTGGGCAACATACCCTCAGTAGAGAGGCTGTTGCTGGTTATTTCTTCCTGTGAGTTACTAAATTCAACCTGAAGTTAATGCTGAGCAGTAGCTGCCAGCAGCTGCCAGTTTATTTGTGCAACTTCAAAAATAAAAGCTACTTATGCAAGTCAAACAGGCTTACATTTTTCACCTTAGTCCTTGAACTTGGCAATCTCAAAGCCCTTTGCAAACATCACCTTAGAAAACTACTTGAGCTCCCTGTTTCATAGGAGAAAGAACTAGGGCAACGGCTGAGTAGCTTCAGAGAAGTCCTAAACTTGTAATGATCTTCATTTCACATTTAAGAGTTAAATCACAAGTATTTCTTTCTTCATTTATATTGAACACCTCTGGGAAACATTTCAAACCCCATCACAGATTCCTCCTCATTTCAGTGCTATTACCACCACCCAAATGCACTTCATTCACACAGGTTGAGGCTCAGAACAAACCTCAAAATGAAGATGCAGGTAAATAACAAATGCTTTATTTAGCATATTGCTACTTACTCAGCCTGCACTTCACTTGTGCACCAGGAGATTGCTTCCAAGTGATAGTAGTTGATCTAAATAATGGATGCTAACCTCAACTATGATGATACCAGGAAGAACACAAATCCACTGAACTCAGTAAAATAGGGAGAAGGATCCCAGGTCAGAGTTTTCCTTTCACTTCTCTAGAGTCTCAATGATTATTTTTTTAACAAGTCATAATGCACATGGGGCAAAAGACACCAACATTACCTGTACTTTTGACAGTATTGAACTGAGAGGGTTGCAGAATTAGGTGCAGTGATTTGGTTCCTTGGTGATTCCAAAACCCTCCCTGTTTATACTACATGAAGGAAAAAATGGATTCAAACCATAGGAATGTTCAAAAAAAAAAAAA
>VXBW01000926.1:406458-523496 GCA_013400375.1 Thinocorus orbignyianus
TGCCTCTGTGAGTCTGAGAGTCACATCTGCTTTCCAGCTCCAGAGCACTGGAATTACTCCAGAGGGAAGCAAACTAGGGAAAGAAAAAAAAAAAAAAAGGAGAGAAAAGAAAAAAAAAAAGAAAAAGAAAAAGGACAGGAAATGAGGATCAGCACATGGCCAGGAATTTGGGGAAATTACATATTTAAGGTGGAACTAGCTAATGTCTTTAAGGCGGATTCTATTGAAAGCTGCTGGATTTGTTTTTATTTCTACATATTACTGATGTGTGCATTCAGTCTCTGTTCCTCAAGGTCAGCAGACAACAAGGCAGCAGGATTCAACTACAGCCTCTTCCCACTCCCTCTCCCCTCAAACCCACTGCAGGAGGAGTGGCTTCTTTTAAGGTACTTAATAGTCCTAAAAGTATGTTTCTGCAGAAGAGGAATCCTTTTCTGAGTGGCACCAAACAGCATTCAGAGCAGTTTAAGTCTACTAAACAGCACACGAAGTTGAAGATAGCCACCCAGGCTGCAAAGGACCAGCTTGAAGGGATGGATCACTGCACTGACATTTCCAAAAGTGTTGCTCATGGAGAAAAAAACCCACCCTGTTTCTAAGAGCAGTTTAATCCTTCAGTAAGACTGCAGTGCAGCACTTGAGAGCAGCAGAGAGGATGATGGCTGACACCCAACACATATGGGGAGCACCTAACCAAACTTTCAACAACAGGGGTTGCTCAACACAAAATGCCTCTTGCAGAAAAGCCCCAGGGCATGTGGCATTCCCCAGTGACCACGGGGTGGCTGGGGCACCCACTGCCCTTCCAGCAGATCACCATGAAGGAGCCACTTAAGCCACTGGAGCAAGTGTCACTGCGCACCAGAATGTGCTTCTGCTATAAAGGAAAATGTGTGTTGTGCTGGCCCAAAGGAGTGAGTGAAGAAAAAGCAAAAGAAAAAAAAAAAGAAAAGAAATGCTGCTTATTATAGAAGCATTAATATGGCAAAGGAGAACCTACAACAGCAGTAAAAATGTTGCATTTCAGAAGGAGAATACCAAAATAAACTCAATTTGTCTTGTAATGTTTCTCCCCCCAGAAAACCTATATGCTCTTGATTTCTCTATCTGCAACTTTGGATTCCACTCCTCTGAGTGATTAAAGGAGAAAAAAATGCGACCTGACCAAACCCAGGCATTTTTAAAGTTCCTCCTATCTAGAGAGCCTTTCTGGCTCCACTGGTATCTTTATTAGCCTATCCTCTCTGTGGGAGCATTAGATAGAAGGAAAAACATTTTTTAAAAAAAAATCAGTGTAAGTAAGGAGTATCAAGAAAAACAACAACATTGCTTCAGTCAGCATCTTCATAGTCCTCGTTCAGAGCTGATAAATCAAGCAGAATCCAAACAAAAAGCAAGTTATAGCCTGGAGAGGGAAAGGGGAAAAAATAATCACCGTAATTACAGGCTGAACGGAAAATGATGACTAGATGAAATGTTTTGTACTGTCCAAGAGATAAAGCTGGTTTTAAGCTACCTGTTTTAAGAGAAGTGGGATGTCACAGCACTGCTGGATTCACACAGATACAAAACACGGGGTAGAATCATGAAAGAGCAATAAAACCCAGGTGTGTGAACCTAGATGGAGAAATCTCTCATTAAGTACTCATCCTGATGCCCATAAGTATTCTCCCCATAAGTATTTAAAAAGGGGATTTTTTTAAGTCAAAAGTTTCCTCTATGACTGCCGTTTCAAATACATAACAAGGTTTGAAATGCAAGAGCTTCACCTGCCCTTAGAAACTCTACACTAGTAATATCTCATGTGGACAGGCATTATTCAGGTAAATTAGCTGAAGCCATTGATAAGCTTGGAAAAGGCTATAGCCAGCAAACTGATCTCTTACATCCCTGACAATAGCACTACCTGCCCCAAACAGCTCAAGAGATCACAATCAGCCTTTCAGCATCAGTATAAACAGATTTAAACATGCTGCAGAATAACTCTTATACTGGAAACACATTGAGATTACACACAACAGAAAGCCTTGTTAGGTTCTCACAGATCTTAAATCAGATATGGTATTCTAACTCAAAGGAAAAAAATAATAATATATCTACAAGTTTAGGAACTTCCCCTATGGAATGGTCCACAGCTTTTGCAGACACTGCAGTGTTACTTTAATCACCACTTTAATGTATTAGCCTTTTCTTTATACTTCTACATAAGAGGCATTATGAACAATTTGGGTTTCTTTGCCCAGATACAGAATTATTTAAAGGCTAGCATTAACCAAATGATCAGAAAAAGCTCATTGTCACAGGTTCTGCAGCAATCTGGCTGCACAGCTTCTTTACCTTATGTACCACCATCCTTCCAGGTTCTTTTGGATGACCTCCACGGTGACCCCTTTTTCGAACCCAATCTCATCCTTCCCCTGGCTGGTGTACGGCTGGATAGTGACATATTTCTCTTCTGGTGAAGGGAGAAAAGGCAACATCAGTTAGGGTCAAGAATTAGTCCAGCTGTTTTTCTGTTCTGCTTCCTTTTAAACTGTTATGCAGATTACGTGGAGCCATTACAAAAGGCGGAGCCCTGCTCAGGGGCCCACTGATTATTTATGCTGACGACATGACAGATAATCAGCCCCTTGCCACTACCCCGCTGCTGATAATCACAAAGTGTTTCCACGCCAATAATGACACAAAGTCCCCAGAGAAATTCCCCCCTGCTTCTTCCCGCCCCCCTCCTCCAAAGTTCCTCGAGCAGGGTAAGGGAGAGGATTTGAAGCTGGACTTCACTCCCATCCTGTAACTTGACAGAATCAACCCGGCTGCCAAATCAGCCGAGCATCACCACGGGAGTTCCAGCCAGTTGGCTCTTCCCAACACGCACATGGCTGAACGGAGCATCATGTTACTGAAACCCCAGCCCTGCATCCCAGGAGGGACAGACCCTCCCCAGCTCAGAGGGGCTGGCCCACCACTCTGCTGCTCCCCCTTGAGCTCTCAGACACTGTGGGTCTGCAGCAGGGAGCTTGGAACAGCACTGAAGAAGCGACAGAAGAATATAAGGGGTTTGCGTTTGACAGATCACACAGCATCTTGCATTCGTGGGGTTTGAAGTGTTTTGCAAACACGCTTTTGCTAGACCTGACTCCAGAGATATACAAAGGTGGCAGTGGTAAAGGAGGGCCAGAACTAAGATACATACTTCAAAAGCACAGGCTGGATTTCAAGTATGGTGTTTGAGCCGAAAACTGAGCATGCCTGCTCATTTCCAGCAGCTATCCCCTTCCCAGCTGGGCAGGGGCAAACAGTTACTGAGACCAAGCCAATGAGCAGAGCAGAACAGACACTTTCACAGCATCTTCCCCCACCCACCAGGAGTCATTTTACTGCAGCATTTCCACACTCAAGGTCAACCTTTTCCTCTGTTAGCTTAAAAAAATTACAACTGGCACTGAAAACACAAACTACCAGTCTTGCTCTGCAGCAGCAGCCATGGAAAGCATTACCAAACCCTTCTCCTGAACTCAAGCTACAGTGCCCAGCGTCATAGAATTGTCTAGGTTGAAAGGGACCTTGAAGATCATCTAGTCCAACCATCAGCCTAACTCTGACAGAAATGACCATGCATGTACCAACATGAGTTTCTGTAGCTGGATCAAAGGCAGGGCAGGCAAGCAATAAAGTGTACCCCCACCAGCCTTCCCAGCACTTTCTAGTGGCAGGCACAGTAAGATACAGCTGGGAACAAATACAGGGTTCTCAGTGCACAGGAACGGGCAGGAAATTAAGTGAATCCAGAGCTCCTGATCACTGCAAGACAAAGGAGAGGAGCTGTGGAAAGGTTGCAGCAGCTGGAGGCGAACGCTCTTTTGGAGAGAGTGAAGCAGACCCAACCATCTGTTTGGTTTTGTAGCTCAACTGCATTTTGTTGCTGGGTGAAGCATAGAAAGTTTAAAGAAAAAAAAACCAAAACCACCATACAGAGACAAAGAAAGAAACGGTACCTCAGAAAGGGAAAAAAATGTTGGCATAAAACTCAAAGCTACCTCTCTGATGTCAGCTTTCCTCAATAGGTCACATTTGGATCCTTCTAATTGTGATGGGGTAAAACCCTGTCAAAACCTTTGCCTCCAGGAGGAAAATACTGCCCTCCTCCCCTTGCTCTCCCCTAGGAAGGCTGCTGTAGCTGTTTTACCACTGTTAAGGAATTCCAGCTGGTTTGTAATTAGCACCATCAGGGTACAACACCTTCCCCACAGAAATACACTGCTACAAGATGTGGCCTGATACACAAAACCCAGTTAATGAAACCCAGCTAATGAAACCTGGCTTCAAAGTGACAGGACAGTTTTCCTAGCTGGGTTTCTGCTCTGCACAGTAAAGGCAGACCCATTTTTCCTTCTTTTTAAGCGAGTGCTGCTGAAGGAATTACGTGCCCAGTTTCCACTGCATGCGAAGCCCCAAGCACTAAACTAAACTGCAGAAGATCCCAGGGCAGCTAGAGCTCATCCCTCAAAAGAGGGCCAAGGGAAAGTTCAGGGGTGCAGAGCTGCAGCACTGTATAGACATACGTTGCTTCAAACACTCCCAGGGATGTCTCTAGGGCAGTAATAAAGAGCCCTGTGTTTGCCGAGCGTTGGAAGAAGGTCCCGTTTTATCACTCCCCCATATCAAACCTGCTTTATAACCCAAGATATCTACCTTCACCCTTGCCATGACTGCTACAGTAGAAATGTCTCTGTTAATCCTGCTTTTCCTCCACATAAACAGCAGTCCCTGCAGCAGCTAAAAGCTAGTCAGCTCCTCTTGCTGCACAGAGTGGTCTCACTCGTCAGGGGTGCCACCTCCCTCCTTCTGCAGGGGACAGGCTAGGAGGCCACAAGTCAGGTGCTCATTCCTGGATTTCAGTACAGATTTCCCAACTCCTGCTCCAGCAGGACTTCTCCTGTGTGAGGAACTGACAAAGGGGTCATCCATCAACCCCAACAGTGTTCCTGACTCTGATCATTCAAGGGAAAAATCAAAGTTTGGGGTGAGGGTCCTTTGCAAACTAGGATGGAATCACCTTGCAAATGTTAGATGCCTTCCACCCACACACAAACCTACTCTTCTCCATCCCAAATTTAGGCTTCCCAGGGAAAAGGACATCAATCCATACAAGTGACTACAATAGCCAGCAACTTCTGGGCCTGCAGCTATGCACGTGGGCACACATCACCTGCTCGTTACTGCCTTCCTCCCAGCCACCAACTCCAGGATTTCCCTCCCAGTGAGTTTCAAGGTAAGGTAGGAGAGCAGAGATGTTCTCCAACTCCTCTCATTCTGGCTGAAACAGGCCAAAAAAGAACTGATCATGCTATTGGAGTGGCACGCTGGAAAAGCGGCTGTCAGCTGTGTGGAAAAGCTACATCCTCAGCTGAGATCTTCAGCCTTTTTCCTGAGCTTTTCACTATTGTTCAGGTTTACTGAGGAGAGAGGCTACTCCTGAGCAGCACCCTGACCCCAAGTTTGAGATACTGCTTTGCATGTTGCTGCCCTCACCTTGCTGCCCTGCACATACCATGATCTGAATGACCAGAGACACTGGCCAGCTCTGGGAAATGAAACTCTGACTTCCTAAGGAGGATGGAGCCCAATTCAAGTACTAGGACACCACGATGCACAGGTGAGGCTGGTGGGCTTTTCTGGGTTGGCATTAGCTTAGCCTGTCTGTAAGTAACTCTGTTGCTGAGACCTTCAGCCTTGTGGCCTTCAAGTCAAGACTACTGCCCTCAGAGGAGAGCCTTCAGGTGATTCTTCCCTACACAGCAGGAGGGGAAAGGGAGCCTGAAGGGAAGTAGAAGGGAAAAGAGGAAAAAAAAAAAAGTTCTTCCATGAAGCAAGACAACCAAAATAGTGTCAAAAATTCACTTAGAAAAGAGGACCCTACAATACTTTTGTTTAGCAGTTCTATTTTTTAAGCCTGCAGATCAAAACTAGGAAGCCACCATTACAGTTTCCCCTTGCAAAGTGCTTTCACAGCAAAAATTACAACCATTCCCAAGATTACACACGTTTGGTTTCTTTCAGTGGTGCTGGGAATACCACAGACATATATGAGGTTTGTAAGTTAAACAGTGTTCTGGAGATATGGGCCCCCATGCAGCTGAAGTATAATTCTCTTTTGCTTTTCAAAGTCCATCTCTAGCCAGTGGATGCTATGTGTAAAGCAAGATTTGCTGAAGGGAGAAGCAGAGCTTTTGGTGGATGTGTCACTTAAGAGGATTGATGCTGCATCCAGCATATCAGATTATTATTCAAAAGTCTTTAGGAGAAGGTATTTGACATTTCATGAATGATACATAAAGTTACTAGAAAGACTTTGCACAGATGAGTGGTTTCATGAGAGAATCAGCAGAGCATCAGCCAGCAGAAAGACACTGCTCTGAGTTACACTGACAGATCTAAACTATCATGCTGCTTTCAATTCAGGTACTATGACAGACAAGGGTATAAAACACAAGCCAGTGAACCATCCAAGACCTACCAAAGTCATATGGCCAGATCCACAGAGAATACAAAAGCGTTTAATTGTGATTCGTTGAGTTTTGACTTAATTACCAGCAAAAAAAAAAAAAAAAGCAAACAAAAGTATAATTCATATTCCCCAGCTGCAGCTTCCATTACATCAACTTCACCACTGAGGTCAAGTGGGCAGAATAAACTTTACCACGTGCTACAAAGCACATATATCAGCTAAAAGGGTACACTTTGGAAGTAATGGGACTGATGTACTTTAAGTGGGACAACAGGATGAGAGTCCTACTCTCCTTTAAGAGCAGAGGTGCCACTTTCAGCAGATCTTGATGTGTGATCCAGAGGCCTCTCAGTAGCTCGATCAGCCAACTTCACTAATATTTCTTTATTTCTAATTTGCAGGTCGAAGATACCTTCACCAGCTGAACTAAAAGGAGTACCCTCTAGCAGAAACTCAGCTGCACTAGTAAACCTGAACAAGGCATGCGTGAAGAATCAAAGCCTGTTTGGCAGAGAGCTACAAGTCAGTCACATCATGCGTTATCCAACTGCAACCCACTTGGCTTGGAAGGAAAGGATTAGTATACAACGTCCTTCCCCCCTCTCCCTGGACACAGACACTCTTTAAAACATGCACGAGAAGAATTTCTGCACTGTTTGGACAACCCCACTTATACCACCCACTTGTAGCTGTGCTCTGCCCAGCCCTCCCAGACACCCTGGCAGCCCAGCACTCAGTCCACTACTTATTCCAAAAACCTCCCTTCCCTATCAATCTTTCTCCTATTTCCTTTTCTTCTGCCCAAAGAAAGGAAGGCTTCTCTAACCATGGATCTACTTAAAGTCCCCTAAAGACAGAGAGGCTTAGGGTCAAAATAGAGGCAGATACTGGTGGATCACTGGGAAAACAGCAGAGGACAGTTCCTGTGGCCACAACACTACAGAGAGGGCTTTTTCAAGCAACTGATACTTGCCCCCAGCAGGCACAGTGGAGGTTGCTGCAGTCCAGCTGAGAGGTGGGCAGATACACAGGACAAAGCATTTGAGCTACACAACGCCCTGCATTGCAGCCACATGATTTGTACAGATGTACACAACCACGCTATTTTCAGCAGACCTGGTACAAGGAAGCCAGTGTTATTTGAGAATTACATGTCACTCCTTCACAAGCCACAGATATCTAATGCCCTTCCATGGCTGTTAGTGGGCGGGGAAAAAAAAGCCAAACCACCAACATGACCACTTTGCATCCCCTCTAGCAACGTAACAGTGCTCTGCCAAGCTAAGCCTTTCCTATACACAAACAGCATTAGCTTTAGAACTATAAAGCTGCTTTCAAAACAGAGTTTATGAATGCATGGCTAGTGCCACAGGAGCTGAGACCATCCTCTTCTCTTCCCTTTGTCTGTCTCGCACTCATCACCTGTCCTTGCACAGTTCCCAACTCTGCTGCGAGATGGACTTGCAGCCAAGCTGACCAAGGAAAAGTCAGAATGACCCTAAGCCTGGTTTGGTTCATCACATGGACATAAAGGAGAAGGAAAGATGCTGGGGAAAGTGAGACCGGTTCTTTCAGCGGTGGCACCATGCACTCTGTGTAAAACTTTTCTCTATATGAAGCCAGGCCAGTTTCAATGTAGCTTCACTTAATTTTGAGGACAGAGACCTACTACTGAGGCTGCTGGAAGCAGAGTAAAGACAACTCATGAAATTCCATCTAAACCAAGCTAAGATAATTTAGGACTGCCCACACATCTCTCACAGCATTTTCTTTTGTTTCACTTGCTGTATTTCTGCCTACCAGAAAAACAGGAGCCTCAAAGAATTTTTAGGCATTAGGCGCTTCTGTATCAGGTGACCCCCAGTAAGACACCTCTTCCACAGAAAGACCTCAGAATGGCTTAAATAAAGCTCCATCCTTTCCTGAAGAACCTGCACTTAATTGTTTGACAGAGCAAGACAATGAACGTGACAGTCCGTGAGACTCCTCCAATCTCATCCATCAAACCAGAGTTTTGGATTTTACACTTGTGCTCACACACACACATACGACATGTTAAAGTTATGAGGTGTCTTGAGAAGGCAACTCGGTCCCTCCTCTGGCTGTCTGGATTTATACTTACTCTCAGGTCAAGGAAAGCAGACCTATGGTTTTACTGCTCAAGTTGTAACGTAGAGCTTCAGTAGCGCTTTCCAAATCTTCCTTATTCAATCTTTCTGATTCCTTTGGCACTGGTTACTTCAGATTCCTCAGTCTATCACCAAGGTAACAGTTCCTTTCCCCCAAAATCTTCAAAATCCTCTCTCAGTGCTGCTCCTCACCGCTAGAGCCCTGATGTGGCCCTTCAGCCTCTTTTGCACAGCTACTACAGCCACCTCCTGCCTCTTTTGCTCCTTTCTCAGCCTCGACGCACTGCTCTTGCCCCAGGTCCTTGGCACAGCAGCACGCTGGTACTTCAGCCAGGCTCCTACCAAGTGTACACCCAGTTCAGTTATCCCATCTTGAATTTTCCAGCCTGTGTGCTGTGCCTTGCTTTAATATCCCAATACACACTCTCACACACTCTGCTCCCTTTAGGTTTCCCACTCCTCCAAATCCTTCCATCTTTTCCCACTCAGCCCCATGCCTTTCCTATGATGCCTCATCAACCTGATCAGGCTGCCTCCTCCGTGGTATCAAATAACCCGAAACTCTCAAATCCTTCCTCAAATAAGCCTTACCTACCCCGACTTCCTGCCTTGCCAAACAAGCTTAGTTTTAGCCCTCCTCTGAAAGCTTTTAAAAATACCAAATAAATATCACTTTCCACTGTGAAAAACCTTTGGGTCGTAATAAGACGCATGCCGAATTGCCACTTGCCCAAGCTCCTTTGATGCTCAGATCTCGTTCTCTTTTGTTTAGGCTGTAAACTATTTAGGACAGGAACCTTGCCTTTAAGCAGCTGAAATACCACGCACGTTTCCAGCCCTGCACAATCAGCCTCATCTTGCCCAGGCACACAGCCAGGAGCTCATACGTTTTTGCTTCCAAGTTCTAAGCACCCCTTTTCACATACCTCTCCTTCACCTCTATTTTATAAGTTTGCTCTTTTTCTGCCTCCATAAATAAGCGTGGAAGTTATCTGCAGCACTTCAGGAGCCAACCAAGTAAGGGAGTAATTTCCTTGGCTCAGCTGGTGTTTGCACATGCCCCCAACTTTCTGTGACCCCCATCCTTGTTTGAAATGTCAGTATGGGTGGGGGATACTGGGGGGAACTGGGCTAGAAATTAGCCAATTAACGATTTCTCAGCAAAAAACACAAGAACCCCAACCCTACATCTTCCAAACCACATAAGAATTTTCTTTCAAAATACTTTCCCCTCAGTCAGCAGTCTCTGCTTGCCCTCCCCCACTCCTCCGCTCCACCCCCCCTTTGTCAGACCTGCTTCTGGAAAAAGTCTCCCTGTTCCAGAAAGCCATGAATTAATTCAACATGGACTTTGTTTTACTTGTCTAAATATTCAGCAGAGAAAATAACTGTCCCCAGTTATCAAACGTGTTCATCTGCAGACAGGAGCTCTTCAGGCTTTGTCCCTCTCCCCTCCGGCCCTGTGTGTTGTTTTTTTTTTAATAACAGAAAACCTCATGCCAACAGATAGAAAAGAGGAATAATGACATTTCTTCTAAACAGTTCTGTATTGCACATGCTCTTTCTTCAACCAGCAAAGGGCTATAAACATTTACTACTTTCCTTGGAACACAGAGGAGGGGGGTGGGAGGGAAAGAAAAGGGAAAAAAAAGAAGAAACTAAGCCTGAAGCTGCTCTACGCTGGTTTGATTCAGCACAGCAAAGCAGCCTTGTGCCTACGGTGGCAAATATTTCACCAGCATCAAGGACAAGCAGGGGAAAAGAGTGAAAACAAAGGGAAAAGTCCTGTGGGTAACAGAGGGGCTGCAGGAGGCGGCAAGCAGCTCTGGTGGGATACTGGAAAGGGTAAGAATGCACGAACACACCAGTCAAGCTGATCAAGGGTTCTTTCCACAGCTAGAAAACTGGCTGCAGAACAACACATCCAGGGTAGGAGACGGGGTTCAAGCATCAAGACCAACTCAAGATGAGGTTTAAGTATAGGGATCTCCGGGTTACACGGCTGCCTTCACTCTACAGCCCATCTACCTCTTCCCATCAAACTCCCTTTTTCCATGAGTTAGACAAGCAATAGGAAGATGTCTAACTCCCAGCTGTAACTTTAACTCTTTCTTTGAATAGCTTTTTTTTTTTTCTCTGCTCTTAAATAATAGGCTCATTTGGCAGAAATTCAGCCCATATGTCACTACACTATTGATATGAATAACTTTAGTTTCCTGCACGGTAACAGCTCCAGTTAAAAGTGTTGGGAACAAAACCAAAGTAGCAATAACTCATGTCAAATATCTAGCATATAAAACAGGCATGTAAACCTCAGTTTTCCCAATCAAACTGTAATAGCACAAATGAGTTCTCATGAAATTAGCCTGTAAACAATCCTAAGTCCTCTTCCGGGGAAGTTCCAAATAAATGCATGTGTAGAATTTGCATTTCACCCAGTACAAGAGAACACGAACTCTGCAGCTTGCAGGTCTAACAAGTGTCAGGACTGAGGACAACTACAAACACTCAGGCCTGTTCCTCACAATCTGTATTTGTGTTACCAGAGTTTTGTAAAGCATAGACGAAAGTTTAGAAAAATGTACCACATTTAAAAACATTGAACATTCTGAAAAAAAAACAAGCTCCACAGCTACATAAGAAACATAAACCAATGTAATCGCTTAGATCTGGGCACACCATAGACCAGTTTGAAGAGAAAAGTTCAGCAACAAATGTCATCTGTTTCTCTTTTTAAAAACAGACTACAGCTGTTCTCTTTGCAGATTATTTTTTCTTTTATTTTAGCTTTAAAAAAAGGAGCCCTACCATGATATTCAATAATTTCTCTTTTGTGTTTCTTATTCACAGACCCGGTAACGTTGCTCCCAAACATCTGAAGTTCAGGGATGCTTAGCCTCTTCAGATGGCTTTGGAAAGGGTAGAAATAAACAAGCCATATGTTACTCCTGACAACTCTCCTCCATAAGGCAGTCTATAACAGAGAAGCAAACACCCTTCTCTTCTGCACTTGGGTTTTTCCAGTGTTTTTAATATCCAAGTCACCTAGAAAATCCTGGCCTTCAAACCCAATGAAACAATGCTTCCTTCCTTCAGTTCTGGCTTTTAAGGATTCTATCGTAGACAATAGTTGGTAAAAATGCTTATTAGTGGTACCCAAGCACAAATACAAAGGGAAGCATCCTTCACAGCTTGCTTTTAAACTCCAGTGAACTCTCGGAGCTAACCCTTCCAACAGCAGGGACTATCTGAAGCAGAATATCACTGGGTGGGAAGAATTTCAGCCAAAATGTTTAATTGAATTTGTTTCCAAGAAAGAGGCCAAGTGTGGGGGAAGGGAAGCTATTTTGCCTGCGTTGAACAATTCTGGCAACCTCCCGTTTGAGCAGCTCTAGTTCTTCTGTGCTTTGGAGCAGGGACGTGAAGGTTGGCACAGGGTGTGTGTGAGTGTGTGTGCACACTTCATGCATTCTGTCATTTCTGTGCAAACCCACCCAAATTTGGCCTTGTTAGAAGACTTTTGGGCTGGGATGGGAGGGAAAGAAGGGAGAAAGAATCCATCCTGACCTCACATAAACTGTGATCTGCTAGAGAGCAGTGGGCTGGACACCCAGAGAGACTCATACTTTCAACAACTGCAGTTCAGAAGGGGTAGATGTCTCTACAGGCTGCAGCTATGCCAGATGATGAAGCCACTGCCTCCAACTTGACCCCCAAGTACCCAGATCACTTTTTTCCCTTCCCAATCAGCCTGCTCCTGTAAAAGCTCCCTAGCCCACTATGCCAGATAACATTAAAAAGCTGATTTTTAGCCAGTCTCGCTAGCAGTTGCTGAAATGCATTGGGCCTTATAGAAGCTTATAGAAGCAGCTCAGCCACAAAGGGTGCCCCAAACCTTGAGATGCTGCAGGTTTGTGCCAAGTTTGAGCGCCAAGATTTAGTCTCAGATAAAGCACGTATTCTCCAACACACTGAAGTTAGGTGCTTTGCTCGGGCCTAATAGGAAAGAAACTGTTATGTAGCAAGAAAAAGACAGGAAGAGATTATGGGAGCCTGCAGTGGGGAAAACTGCCAGGGAAGACACTGTGACGCTGGTCAGAGGGCAGGTCTGGAGAAGATGCACAGATGGTGGGCCTAAGAGTGCAAGAGAAAAAACTTGGGAGCACAGCTTAGGTCCTTGAATCTCAGCAGTCAACTATCATGCAGTCGTAATATTCTGCAGAGCTTTGTTTGCCACATTGTATGAATATGAAAGGATATATTTGTTTAAACTAGTAAACAAACTGTTTAGAAAACTGATTCCCAGAAATTCTCCCAGTTAAATTGTCAGGAACTATCTGGCAGAGCTTGACAACGCAAAATAAGTAACTCACAAACTCTGAGGGTACAGAAACAAGCCCAAGTTCTTTTTCACAAGCTAGCATGTCTGCTTGTGGGGTTCTTTTTGGTGCCTTCAGGGTGTATTTGGTGCCTGAGAAGCAAGACCTTGTTCTCTGAGGGTACTTCCAGTTGCTGCAGAGTCAAGCTACAGTAGAAAGAACATCCCTCATTATTTTGGTTTCCTCAAGAATACTTTGAGGCAAATGTAAAAGGTTACTGAAATGTTGTACGTGCTTGACACACACACGAGTCTGCACGTGGAACCACCACCAAATCCAGGAGAAGACAGATTTGTTACTTTAGAAGTATGTTCTCCTCTTAGTAACAAAAGGCACCTTTTGATCAACTCAGAAGCTTCTCCTCTGCTTACATTTGGTTCCATCCCCTCAGTCGTTTGAAAGTTAACAGAGGTGTAAATGGTAATTCCACCCAGCTCCTTCCTTTTTATAGTGCAATGAATACCACATCCGGACAACCTTGCGAGGGCAGAGGGGGATAGCAAAGGATACCTTTACTTTGGGAAAGATGATTCACGTGCACTGGAGAAATGTTTGGTTTGGAAGATTCCTCAGATTTTACTCAAATGCAGCTTCAGAACACAAGGTGTTCCCCCCACCTTGCCATGCTGTCAGGCCAAAAAGAAAAAAAGCTGCTGCTAGAACACCTAGGACTGATACTAAAAGCTCCCAAAAGTTCTGAAGAAGTCTGGTTTTAGTACCAAGCACTAATTGCAAGGCAGAGAGGGGACTGAAACTGGAAGGATTCTCATCTTTCCACACCAAGCACTTTTCCAGTGCGCACATCTCTGACCATGGCTTTTTGGCATTCCCCTCATTTTAACAGCCCTGAAAGTATCACTTGTCCTTATTGAGGTAGGAAAGACTGAGTACGAATATGCCCAAAGTTAAAACACAACAGATGTGAGCTTCCCCAAGCAGTGCAAGGAGTCAGATTGCAGAGTTACCCTTCGTTATTAACCTCCAGCTCTTGGGGTGCCTAACTCTGCCTCCAAGACACCCTCAAGCTGTCATGTACAAAATCCACAGCTGAACTCTGGAACTTTGGCCTGTCTCTACCAGCTCGAGAGATGCAGCATGGCTTTTGGTGCACCTTTAGGAAGCTATTAATTCACCTCGACTCTGCTGCCTGTTGACTATCCCGCCTAGCGTCCATCGCCGGTCCAGGCGTCTCAGGTGAGCCTTGCGTCGCTTAGAAACTAGTTTGGAACATGAATGGAAACAAAACAAAACAAAAAGAAAAAAAGAAAAAGTGATGGGAGGGTGAGGAATAAAAACAAAACAAAACAAAACATGGCATTTACAAGCACTGGTCTTGTTAGGAGGAATGGGCTAGGTGGGATGCAGACATTTGGTGTTAGTTTATATAGTACAGTGGAACAAGTTAGCTTCTTGAGCCTGAGCAACATAAACGACCTAGAACTGTCACAAATTGCCACCACTGACATTGGCTTTCCTTAAAAATAAAATCCCCACCAAACAAAACCATACATGCACCCCAAAACAAGCTGCACAACTGAAGACAACTTGTCCAAGGAGACTGCAGTGGCAGGAGAGATCCACATCGCTGCTGTTGCATCTCCTAGTTAGGCTGTATCATCTTTGGAGAATCCAGTCTAGCACATACACTGTCAAACCCAACAGGGCACTAATGCTCTCTAAGTAAAATTATCACAATATAAAGAAAACCCAAGATAAAAAAAAACCTCAGAAGGCAGCTTCTCTTATGTGAGTTCACTTGTAACAGCAAAACTGAGGAACAGAATCCAAATGAAAAAGTGTCAGTTGTCTCCTTGCTTGCAACATGTGACTCAATCGCTGCCACAGCTAATTCCCAAGATCAAAACTTACATTTACTAGTTACAAATATAAGGAAAAACCTGACCTTGCAATTATTGAACAGGCTCAAGAAGCTAACATGCCAGAACTGAGAATTAGTTACACACCGAAACAATAATTTATGCTTAAAATATAAACAAAGACAAGACACCTATGGAAATGGCATTGTGAGAACAGCTGTGCACAGAGGACACCACTTGTTTTCCGGATAGCGTATGCAGAACAGTACTCTGCTCCTTCTTCTGCTTCTGAAGGCATGAACACCACTGGAACCACTGACCAGCACAGAAACACAGACAAACAAACAATTCCCTTTTTCCATCCAAGGGTTTTCATGCTAGTTTGGCAACTACTGGAAGGGTGCTTGGTGCTGCCACAAAGCAATGCGAAATATTATACCTCAGCTATTGCTAGGGTGCAAGCACAACCGTTTTGCTAGTGATGCTAGGAAGCTGTTCATAAACTCTGATATCACATCATTAATAATCACTCAATTCTGCTTATGTGTGCTCATTTGGAGAAATATACCCTTACATTCATGAGAACAGACATCATTGTCTTCTAGAACAATGTTCTGTAGACAATAAAGCACCACAAGAAAATTATTTGATTAGGCAATGATTAACTCAAGTGAAAAATTAGTACCTTCCCCCAAAAAGTTGCTTTCACCTTTTTGCCTTTTATATCTGTCAGGGGCTGCTGCACCCAGCTCACTCTCCTCAATGTCTCCTTTGCTATAAGGTCTAAGCCTTCCCCAGTCACCCCAAAGGGAGATGTGGGGAGCAGTGTAGAACAGACACAAGTCTAGTTTGTGGTACTCTGCACTTCCTCTTTGAACCCACGTGGGCCAAAAGAACCACCACAAATTTTCAGAGGAGCTGGATTTCAAATTTATAGATCACTGTGGTTTTGGCTAACAGAAGTCAGTGATCCTCTTAGAAGCCCATGGTGGCACGGAAGATGAGCTGTTTTCACTCCTTACTGGCAGTGTTTTTCTTAGCAGCTGGTTTTCTCCAAATCGACAGGACGTTAGACTAACAGTTACACTACACAAGAGGTAACACAGGACACCTCACTAGACAAACAGATTGAGGCAGAGAGAGAAGCTCAAGTTAAATTCCCAGAAAGGCTGCCTGCATTAGAAGGTTTGTGTACAAGAAGGGAGAAAGTGATAAATGTTGAACTTAAAGGCTTGCAGGAAGGAGGGGTGTGGAAGGGGTAGGAATTTGCTTTGGAACTAACTGCACAGCTCCTTGCTTGCACTGGGATTTTGGAGGACTCATCCTTTGAACACAGTGGGTCACAGATCCACCACACTGTATCCTCCTCACAGCATGTGACTATCCCCAGTGACAGCCCTTTTATATCACAATGATGCTTTTGTACAATTTTTCTCCTCAACAATACTGAATTTTGCCATTCAATCCCAGACTTGGACTTGGTTGGTCATGCCACAGTTATTCACCAGAAAGGATATTTATCAACAAGTGTCTAAATCTTTCCAGAGACCATTTTAAGATGTTTACTTTAACAGCTCCCGTGGCTGCGAATGTTTCTGTAGATTGCTTTCTGAATGTTTTCCAAGCCTTCTAAGATAGTGTTGGTCTAAACACAGGCCCAGGTAGCAGTCGACTGTCTGCCCTTATCCTGACATAAGATGTTGTGCAGGCTCCGATGCAGGGAGGAAACCCTTTTGTCTTTCTCAGGGAACAAACTATTTAAATAGAGACATATGGAAATATTACTGCTATGCACAGTTGCCTTCAGCACCTCCTTATCTTTACAAGGGCCCGACACGGCAGAGCAGAGCTCTGGGGTCTGCCTGGCTTGTAGACTTGTTCCAGGCCCACTGCAAATGGAGAGGGCCAAAAGGTTGATACAGAAAGCTCCCTAAATCAGTGGTTTTACCCTTGCAAAGTAGGCAGAGCACAGATTGCACAGTTGTAGTAAGTCAACATCTCCAGAAGTCACTGGAACTCGTATGAACTCTAAATCCAGGGGCTAGGGCACCTAATCCCCTTAAAGTGCCTTCCTCCTCAGTTATTTTGGAGCCCCTTTCTCCACCAGAGTTGGCAAGTTTTCTGTGTAAGCACATTCACTTTTTAATACACATTTATTTAAGAGAGCTAATTTAAGTTGTTCTTTCTTCTCTTATGGAGTAACTGAGGAGAATAGTGCAAGTAAAGAACAACTGAAGGGGGAAAAATACAAAGAACAAAAGAAGCCTCAGCTTATGTGGTTGATGGCATAAAACAAAGTTAGCAAAAAGTAGGGAAAGCTGGAGCACATCAAAGCAGCCATGGAGGTAATGCAATTAGCTTTGTCACTGAGATGGAACTGAATAGAAAGGGCAGAACAATCTCAGGTTTCAGTCTATCTGGAACTGGAGTAAGGCAAGGAGTAGGACTGCTGACTGTAGCAGGGGAGAGCTGCGTAATGGATTAAAGAGGACTGAGAGGAAATAGATAAGGAACATATGATGGATTTTCCATTACCCAGGAAAGGCTGCTGTGTGGCAACAGTCCTGAGCAGGGTGCACTCCAGAGGGCAACATGAAAGGTGGAGGACAGCTTGAAATGAAAGCAGTTTAAGCAATAAGGCTGTCAAGCATACACCATATTTAAGAATCAGGAAAAGGGAGGAAGTTATAGGCTGACAGACAAGGCATTCTTCAACTCTTTCAGAAGTGAGCAGTACGTTTTTGTTCTTTACTAACAGGGAAACTTAACTAACTGCTTTTGCATCCGCTGGCATGTTGCATCATCCCAGACTGGTTCCTGGCCTGCCAGTCTGTCTCTAAACCCTAAGTGACCCAGGATATGGGTAGCTCTGAGCAGGGAAAAACGAATTACAGAGACAAAGATTTCAATAAGCCACAGATGTCACCCTTGGGGCCCAGCACAAAGTTATGTTTTGCCTGTGTGCTATCTTAATGGGCAGATGGTCACCCCAACACATCTAAGCCTCCTGCCTGTGCCAAGGAAAGGTCAGCTGAGTTTCCACATACGTTTTACATGTGTCATGTCAAGAGTACCTAGAAATTTAGCAAGAGATTAATCAGAATGCAGCAAATCATAATAAAAGTGTCCTTTGTACACAGTTGCTACATGAGAAGTCCATTAAGATGTGGTTAGTCTTTCATAATGGAACAGAGGAACATGTGAGGTCGTACTATTCCATTTCTGGAACCTGAATTAAGCATCTTTAGCCAAAAACCAGCACAGCTAAATACATATACATGACAAATGGCATCTCAGTTTTAGCAGAATGAGACCATACCAAATAAAATTACCTTTCCACACAATCAGACCACAGCAAACAGCAGTGAAACTAGTTTCAAGGATTAATTAAAAAAATTGTAATGAGAAGCAAATTGTCATAAAAAGCAACTCTTAAAGTTAAATCTCACTCCTTTTAATGGCCTAACATGCCACATTTAATGGCACATTCTTCCAATTAAGAGTTCTCACTTGTATAATTTCTGCAAGCAAGCCATGCAAGTTCTCTCCTTCCACAGACATGAGAGTTCAAAACCTCTACCAGAACATAGTGCTTGGACTTGCATGTACGTTACTTGTACGCTTTTAAAGATTATTAAAATGAGCATCATTTCAGCTTTTAAACCTTTTGTCACACTGAAGAGCCCAAGCTAGTCACAAAGGGATTATAGGCTTGGTACTTCAATTTCTTCAATGATTCAAGATGGGAAAAGAAGTTACTGCACTGGATTAACAGCCATGAGTGACAGCAAGTTTTCAAAGTTTTCCTACAGGGCAAAAAAAAAGCATAAAGTAAACAACAGTTTCCCCTTAATAACAAAAAGCTGTCCGTACCTTCCCCAAGTTTGGATGTGTTGATGTCAGAGTCATCTCTGGTTCCATTTTGGGATTCCAGGTATGTAGCAGGGACCCAGCCCTGCTCCTCTGCTGTGCTTACAAACCACCAACCTACAAAAAGAAGTAAAAGGAGTTGCTCAGTCAACTTTAATGGGAACAAGAACAGCAGGGTGCAACTGAAAGGCAGCATAGTAAGCAGCTTTGGTGCAGGTTTGAGTTATTCTGCAGCCTCCTTGAAGGCGTTGAGTCCTATCATACCATTTCTATCAGATACTCTCACAGTGGTAAATGAGTGTGCAGAAAGGCCTCTCATGAAAAAGTCCTGTAACACGTACATCTACAGTATCAAAGCAATTTGTATTTATGTGTGTATGTGAACATATGGAATATAGCACAGATGCTGGAAAAATCCTAATATGAGGTACCAGAGAAGTCAAAAGATAGAAGTAAGAAGAGATTTCAGTAGAAGGGCACAGGTCTCAGAACAGGATACAAACTAATAAGCACTTGTCACCACAGAGAATGTTTAACAAATGTGATCTTTATTCAGTGACCTGGGACACCTGAAAATTCTGCACAGAAAAGAAGCTAACTGAATTATGACTTCAGGCCACATGCATCAGTTACTTGGCTTCCCACCTGAACGTCCACATTCCTATTACGATCTACAGAAGTATTAAGTATTCACCATCTATAGGGATATAACTTTTTGGTCTCATCCGTGGATGGATGAAAAGAATTGTAGGGTGAGCCACCTTTAGGTTAGGTGCATCCCAACGATCACTATCCTTGCCTCTTTTCTTGCTGGGCTACATTGATTTATTGACTCCTCCAC
This sequence comes from Thinocorus orbignyianus, assembly GCA_013400375.1. NCBI lineage: Eukaryota > Metazoa > Chordata > Aves > Ciconiiformes > Thinocoridae > Thinocorus > Thinocorus orbignyianus. The sequence goes on from VXBW01000926.1 coordinate 426,003, forward strand.
TGGTTTTGATAACAAAAAACCCACCCAAGAGCTCGCTGCTCTCAAATACAAGCACAACTAGATCCTGCTCCATGCAGGTAAGGTCGGGGTTAAGACACAGGACAATATAAAGCCAAGCAGGTAAACTGTTTCTATCGTTTTCTACAATCTCCCAGTCTCCCCCCAAAAATGCAAGCTGCTTTGTCAGGACAATGCACACTTTTGTTCAACACCAGCCTTTCAGCCCCCTCAAAGGGAGTTGAGAAAACAGCTATTTCTGTACGTTCACCTCAGAACAGTTACAGACTTTAATGGCTGTCATAAACCCAACAAATTTCACAGGAAACTCTTAAGCCTGCCTGGGATGAGCAAAGGCAGGGGTGAGACTCTGTAAATAGATGGGGCACAAAAGCTATTTAATTTATGGTAGAGCAAAGCCCCAAGTAGTGCGATGGCCACGCAGCCCCTCGAAACAGCTGGGAGGCCACAGCCCTGGGCCCAGCTTTGCCAGGCTCTGCCACCATGTCACACGCAACTTTCTTTAAAGAAAAAAAAAAAACAAAAAACCCAAGCCAAACAGATGAAACAATGCTCAAGTGTTCACATTATGTCACCCAAGTCCATTTCAAATCTTCTCACGGAAGATTTTACCAGAGGACAGCAGTTACAAGCCCTGTTTTTTTCTCCCTGGGGCCTGTGGCTGGGAGACAATGTAAGCCAAGCAACAAGCCCCTTGCTCACCACCACACAGCTGCTAGGTAGCTCTATTTATTTATTTCTCAAAACTCAGACAAGGCTTTCCATTTTCTGGCCCAGCAGAGGTTTGGAAACTTTGCTTCACAAGGCTCATGGTTGGAAAGTTTAAATTTAGTTATTCCCCCTCAGCAGGAGGTGGATTCTCCTGCCACGAAGCCCACAGCAGCGAACACGCAGGATCTGCCAGACCGTTTCAAAAACACATCTTCATGGTTGTTCCTTCTTTTACTAGTAACGTATCGACATGGGTAGCAAACACGGTTTAACATACACTTATAATTAGGCACAAAATGTCAGAAGCTGGCTTTCAGCTGATATCAATTAGACTGGAATAGTTTATGTAAACTCTTCCTCAGAAAGAAATTAAACACAATTGCACAAAGAGGACTTGCCTACACTTAAAAACGTGTGCTTGGGCCAAATTCAAACCGTGGTAAAACCATCTTTGGAGGGCTGGATCGCAGAGCTCTGACGCCAACCCAGTGCTAGCCCATTTCGCAATGCGGCTCCTCTGGTTTGGCTCACTGAGCTGGGCTGGAGCAGAGTTTAAGGTCTTGTGTTTAAGGCCACGGGGTAGCTAAGCCTCCATCCATCTAAACAGGGCTCCCTGCTAAAAGGCAACCTGGGCATGCATACATGTGCATCCCCCCATCACCATCACTGCCATCCCCAGCTCCTGAAAGGCCTCATAACCCCTTGTGAAACCCTGTGACTCCACTGGATCTTGCCAACAGGCTCCCACGTACCAGCTGGAGGTCAAGTCATATTTGAGGTAGGTTGTAGTCAAACAACTCGACCAAATCCGTTGCAACGTGCAGACAGAGGGTGTTAGCAGTTTAAGCAAGGTTTTAAGCTGCTTTGATTCTTCAAGCCGCCACTAAGATTAAAGCTCCTAACATTCATGAGCTCTGCGGTGATTATTATTTCTAAATATTTCATTTTTAAACTATGTGCAGGGGTAAAGCATAAACAAGAAACCTTCGCAACTACTGAGAAACCAACAGCATCTGTCCAGGTTCAGAGAAAACAAGTCCCCGCTCTGAAATGCTCTCCTGTTTCAAGCTTGCTTCTCAGAAGGACAAAAGAAAGACTTTAATGAAGTTCATTGGAATAGCATGTCCACAGGAAAAAAAAAAAAAGTAGTATGTTTTACTTAAGTCTGAACAACTGAGAAGCCTGAGAAACTTCCAGCAGCACCCCCCTGCAGCAAAGAAGTTAGAAATGGATGCTCACGAGGAAGACATGCAAGGCCTACGAGTGGCTGAGCAGCCATTGCAGAGGCAGCTCACTCTTCAAAAATCTGAATTATGATGGCACATCTAAGCCATAACGGAAATTACAGCATAGCATAAGAAGTGACAAACTCCTAGCAGAAAATGGCTGAAGCACAGGCAAGTTCCATACCACAGTCCACGCATGATTGCCATGAACTGCAGAACTCTGCGCAGCTCACTATGAAGTATCTGCTCTGCACCATTCCCTCATGAGAAGCATTAGGGCAGCTGCCATTTGGTCCCACCACTCTTTTCCCCCCCAATCCCATGTTCATGGTTTGTAGACCAATTTGCCAGATTTGCCTTTGCAGAAACAGAGTCCATCCATGGTGCAAACTGTGTCTTGTCCCCTCCCTTACCATCTTTCTCAACCCAGAGCATCATAGAAACGTTGCTAGAAATCTTGCTTTTGAAACACAGAACAAAACATTGCATTTATTTGGAGTTCTCCCTCTATGCTGGAGTTGAGCTCAACTTCACAATTCATTATTAAAACCATTCTGCAGCAACATCTGCAGGGAATTATGTAAAGTTATCTCCCTGCACTGCCAAGCCAGTCTGAGGTTCACTCTTGCACTCACACCATCTGTAAAAATTAGGCAGTGCTTTACAGCTTGAGTTAACCCTTACAGGTGCTCCTATCTTTCAAGCATCAAAACTCAACTCTAAAGCTGCTGTGGCGTGGAGGTGGAGCTGAGACTCATCAGCCCTTATCCCTGATGAGGGTTCAAAGAGTTTGAGCCTCACACATGGCACACAGGGAGTGGTAGCCACTATGTCCAGACCAAGCTCAGCTCAAGCTTCGTTGCATTCCTCCAAATTCTGCCTTAAAAATTAATATTCTTGGTTTAGTATTAAGTTAGGAGGGCAATCTTCTCACACATATGTTGACCCTTTGGCTGATGTTTGTCAGGATCCCTAGTGGCAATAGCCAAGACGTCTCTACACTCACAGAGTCCATCCAGACTCTGATAACTCAGGCATTTTCAACACAGAGCTACAACAGTGCCCAAGAGAAGAAAGGTTCCACTTGCCACACCTACATACACACAGCAAAATGATGATTACAAAATGAATTGGTCACAGTGGAGAGTGACTAAATGACAAAAATACTTAGATTCTAAAAATCATGTTCTTGCTTTCAACTGCATTCCCAGTTTTCTCCCCAGAAGACATAAAGAATTAAAGCAAATGTTATCCACAACCCACACCACGGGAAGCTACTAGAACATAAAGGACTTATCTTTTATGCAAGTTTTGTGCACATTTACTTGCATCCTCACTCATCTGTGCCCCGATACTGTTCCTTTCTCCACATCAAAAGGGAGACCAGCTATTCCTTTGAAGATGGCCTAATCATAAGTGCTACAAATCACTTTAAAGAAAAAGTATTAATTCAGGATCATGCTGAAACATTGGTTTCTGATTCTCCTCCTAACTATTAGTTTCTCTGTAAACCTTGATTGTCAATTTATGACCTTCACTAAAGTAAACAAGAAGGGTAGCAATACTGTAAAAGGGAATGGGAATCTCTCCTGCAGGAGTGGACTATGCATTCTTCTAAACAAATACTTAAATAACACACAACCTCTCAAGAGTCTTTGTAAAACCCCACTCAAGTAGTAATCTGGTCCATCTGATATGCACTCTTTGGGCTTCAGAGAGCTGCCCCCTTGTAAATATCCTGAGGTTTTTTGTTTGGTTGGTTGGTTTGGGGTTTTTTTCAGGTTGGTTGGTTGGTTTGGTTTTGGGAAGTTTTTTTGTTTGTTTTGATCCAACAACTTAAGTTGTCCTACAAAGCAGTATTACATGCAATCAGGTCACTTCCAGACCTGGCACACAGGCTTTTTCATGCCAACAGCCGATTACTTTCCTTCAGAGATGTGATCTGCTTCATTAAAAAACACTAAGAGCACTGCTGCGCAGATGAAGGTGCTTCCTTCTTCCATCTTGCTAGAGCTCTTCCCACATAGTACATGTATATTTGATACACACAGGGAAGTCAGTTTTAATTGCCTCAGACAGACCTCCAAAGAATATGCAGAAGCAGAAATATAAAGACACCAGAAATAGCGTTTTGCAAGAGGGACTTTTTGCAGTAAGCATATTCTCACACCCACTTCCTAAATATTCACTAGAGCACCCATAAGCTGTCAGACGCTATCACTGTACGTGCTGGCTCTGCTCTCTGTAGAAGGCTCCTTCAGTCCCACACACTTGGCAAAGGCACTGAGTTGAAAGCACTGACTTTGTATGAAGGTCACTCTCCGATTTCCAAGCATTTGGACCTTTTAACTCATAGAAGAGGCATCTTTCTTTTAAAAATTGAGATATATGGAAGAGGTCTTCCTAGAATGGAGCTGAGTATAGTTTGGGGTACAGAAGTCTGTACGTGAGCCACTGCACAGCAGGCTAAGGCTGTCATCTCTGGATGAATTATTAAGGTTGGTGAAATATTAAAGGCAGCTTTCATCTTTAAAACACATGTTTCCCAGCCTGTGTGTACTGCAGACTTCACTGCAGCCACCACTCAACCACAAAGCAATGTTTGTCTCATTTTCAAGATGGAAGTGGGGCTCAGAGACAGGCTCAAGAAAGAGAGATGTGCTTGTAGCAGACATCCTACTCAAACACAGCAAAGATCCACGGCACAGGTTCACAGCCCTTTATGTGCCATACCCAAAGCAGCCTGGGCCACACATGAGGATTCCAGCTGAACCACATGTCATGATCCTTCCAGCTAGTTCATGTCCTTGAGCTACACGCCAAGAGCATCATTCACATGGGCAACCCCACATCCCATGGGAGCCTTATTTTACCAAGTGTTGCAACCCCAAATGTCTATGCCTGCTCTCAGTCAAGAGTGACGGTTGTCATCTTGCTTGTAACTGCTGTGGTTGCACTCTTGGTACCAAGGACTGTTTTAGGCATTCACAAATAAAACTCACCACCCCAAGCTACTACTTAACTCCAAGAGGTTTATTAAATTTGCTAATGAAATGACCCAAGAGCCCCACAGCACCGTGATAGGCAGAGTTATTAGATTTCTCATGTGAGATAAAAGAGGATAAAGGATCCCACTTGTCATTCCTTTTCTGGTAGGCTAGCATGGGAAATTAGAACTTCTACATGGGTTATGAAACAGGTTTTCTACCATAGCATTAATAGCTGAATTTTTATTTTCTCCCCCTTTCTAAAGAAACATGAGCATTGCTACCCACAGAAAAGAATTAAGATTTGAAATACAATAAGCAACCACTTTGCTCATGGTACCAAATATGCCACAACATATGACAGGACACACACTAGAAACCACACATGACTGCTACTCAACAGCAGTCACACGGACATAGCCTATATTCTGCCCAGAAAGCTACCCTCAATATTTAAACCAGAGAGAGAGTTTTGATATCTAGTGAAGAGATAAGACATCAAAGGACAAAGAATGAGAGGGTGCACGTTCCTGTCTTGCTCCAGCATTCAACTAAAACTTACAGGAGTCCCTAGAGAAACACAATAGGAGCATGACCTTAAGAGCATCACATCAGAACCCCGACAACCCAAAGCACACATGAAGTGCCCCTGGAAATACTTTTCTTTCCCTCCTTAGGGAAACTCTGAAAGCTGAGTTGTGTTCTCATCAGAGTATAGGCTGCAGCAGTTTTTGCTTAATTTGCTGATGGAAATACTTGGGCTTCCTGAAGTGAGGGAGAAGACGGGGAGCAGGAGGTGGGGACTTCTGGAAGGCTAGACTCTGATATAATTTTTTGGCTTTTAACAGAAGAGTGCTTTGCCTTACAGAGCTAAAAGTTGGGACAAAAGGCCAAGAGCTGAGACCAGTTTACTGTCCTCCACCAATATCTGACAGTAACTGCAAGTGCTTAGGATGCACCAGCAGCACAGGGAATTGCATTCCTTGCACTGCTTTAGGTGTTACTGAGTTCCAGGAAAATAGAAGTGAATCCTAGAGTTTGGGTGCTATAAGGTAAGAGGGAGAGAACAGAGATCTTTCCTGCAATGAATTAAGGTAACTGGTAGTTTAAAGTCTTTATGGTTATAAATTTGCTATCCTCATCCTCCCAGCCTCCCTTCTTCCACCTCCACTACTAAACTTGTGCTGTCAGTAGATAGAGACTTCTCAGCTGCGCTGTTCACATATCCCTTTGCTGCTGTACTCCAGCTCCTGCAGCTGCAGAGCTGGCTGGCACAGAGGGCCCACTGCACGTGGATAAATATGCTAGTTATTGCTGCCACACAGGTTTTTTCTGGACCAAAAGCAGCTGACTAGGTGTGTACATAAGTGCTCAATACAGAGTCCCAAAGTGCATCTCAGATTCTGGCTTAAACATCTAGCTTGCTTGGATTGGTTTCACATCACATTATATGCATAAACACACACGTAAATTCACACCCTGACCTCTGCATTCAAATACAGATTACTCTAGTCTTCTGCTGGGATTGGAACCATGTTTTCTCGTACTTCTGGAAAAAGTAGAAGTGTTCAGAACATGGGAAAAGTTCATGGGAAAAGAGAAAACTGGACAATATACAACTCAGCTCTAATACTTTATGAGTTACATCACTAGTACGGAAGATGGATATTCAGAGTATTAGACAGCTAGGAAATACCACATTACTGTATTTGTCCAAATCTTATAAGCTAGGAGGTGACAAGCCTTCCAGAGGTACATGATTGGCAAAATACTTATGTATTTTATCTCTTATTACAGTTATTACTTCTTGTGTCCGTGTCCGTGTGTGTGTGTGCGTGTAGTTAAGTAAAGCACAGTTTATCTTTGGGTTCTGATAATACAAACTCCAAGTGCTGTATCTGCAGCTATTTGCTATGGCCCAGTTGTTACCCAGGGACTTCCCCTCCCTGTTTCAAAAAGGGACCTCAGATTTGTGTATTGACACAGCTGGAATGGAGGGATCTGCCAAACACGTTTTCAAGAATTGGCACGTACATCTACAAAGCTATCATACAATCCAGTACAAATTACACAAGTTGTATTCTTAAAGCAAGGGAGTAAATGCACTACCTATTATATTAGCAGCTACAGAAAAGCTTTGGACTTTGCCTGTAATCAAATCCAGTCCCATCATGCTCCAGGTCACCAGCTTCCCCTAAACCAAGTACCCAGGGGTCCCTAAGACAGAAGCAGATGAAAGCACCACTTGCTAAGCCTGCCCATGGCCAGCTCCAAAACACACACAACCAAGATGCCCAAGGTGTTGGCCACCATCCCCAGACAGCTGACGTTAGGGGATCCAAAAAGCAATGAAGTCAGTCAGATCTACAGGCCATCCAGCACCCAAGAAGTTGCAAAAAAAGGGTTTCCCCAAGGCTCAAAACATCCTAATACCTTCTAAAAATACATTTGAAATAATCTTTCCCTTCCTCCTTTACTTGATTTCAAGAACACCTAACTGTGAAGCTGTCTGTGCAATGTGAGCTGCATTCCACATAACCCAACGTGTTTGCAACTCAGCCTTTGGTCAGTATAGGAACAAAAGAAAGTAAGAGAGGGAGCGCTTTGCTCAGAGGAAATATCTCATCAATCACAACAAAGAACAAAGCTCTGTTTAGGTGGGCATTTAATATTGTGCAAGCAGCCTGGTTGCAGCTGCAAGCCTACGAATGCTGTGTACTTACAGCAACTGGGGTGAAACAAGGTCCCCCCATAGCCCAGTGGCTTTCAAGAGGTTACAGACTTGCACTAGCATAGTGGTCAACGTGGTTCTTCCATCCAACCCACAGTCCCAACTCAGTTATTACAGAAAATACCTGTTTACTCATCACAGATTTTCCTTGTTTCCATCTCATCTTCTTGGAAACAGGATTTCCTGTCTGGTCTCAAGCTCTGGTCATGCTACACATTAATTTTCAGCTTTTCTTGCAATCTTTTTTCCCTCTTGGAAAGTGACAGATTTACACACACCCTTCAAAAATGAAGTCTTTTGTGATTTTAGTGACCACAAGGCAACTTAAGACTGCCAGAGGGCACACAGACTTGATAGTCAGTATAAAAAGCTGTGCATTAAGTCTCTATGGGCTACAAGTGGCACTGGACAGTATCTTCCTTCCTTCTTCTCTTCCCCCAAAGTTTTCTTTACTTCAGTAGGTCTCAGAAGTTGACCAGTGAGGATATTAACTGCTGCTTGTGTCTTGATACAGTTTCCCTGGTCATGGGGCATTTTCCTCTCTCCATGTGCAGTTACAGCCTAGAGTCTTTCCTCTTCTACTTCCAAAAGGGTTTCTGTCCTGTATACCCTTTAGTGTTTCTACAGGTATGAAGATGTAGATCCAAGTAGGAAAGTTAAGCAATAAATCCATCTCCCATTCTCCTTAAACCCTATCCCCTCACATCCTCTTCAGCAGCTCATCATTTAAAGGTTGGAGCCTATAGAACTGAGGTTTTAATGAACTTGCCAAAATGACACTGTTGGCACCTTGTTTAAATAAATCAGTAATTTACAAAAGCTCCCAACCACAAGTGGGTTTTCTGGGACATGGATAGAGGACTCCAGCACACCACATAAAACACACACAAATCAGGTAGGCAAACCCAACCTGTGACAACAGACAAGTAACCCACCGCCTTCAGAAAGGCCATGCCCACACATCCAGCTCCTGCAGCAGATTTTCCAAAGCCACAAACAACTGATTACAGTAAAGGCATGCACACAGATGGCTTTCCATCCCACTGGGCATGGGGACCTCAACCCCAGGAGCCAACGGAGACTCTCCATTAGTCATTACCAGTTGTGGGGTTGTGTATTTTCTGTGGTCAGCCAACAGGGTGCAACAGTCAAGCTCACAAGTAATTTCCTTTACATTCACAGGACTTAATCTTAAAGCAAACACATTTTGTGTCCAAGCTTTCTTTATGAAAACATGAATAAGCTTTCAAATGGGCCTCATAGTAATCTTGTCCAAAGATTACAAATTACTTCCTAGTGGTTTAAAAAAAAGTCACAGACCCCCAGCTCCAGCTGATAGGAAACAGCCTTCACAGGCAGCAGAGAATAGCCAATATTTACTTCCTGCAGATTGACAAAAGTTGCTTTTGTTTTAATTTCTTATTCTGAAGTCTGTACAGAACATGGTGTCAGTTGCTTACTGGGAAATCCTCAAAACCACACAGAATCAGGAAAAAAGACCAAAGTACCACGCAGCACTCCAGGTGCTAGCATCAAAATCATAAAGGAATCCCGTATTTCAGTCCAAAAATACATCTGCCACCACTGAGGCAGAGTGCAATTACGTCAAGACAGAACACTGGGCAAGGGCTTGAAGCAAGGAACAAAGGCTACACTATATCCAGCAGAAATCAGGGGATAAAGCAACCAAACAATGGTATTAGTTCAGCCTGAAGCACGGCTGAGTCACCCCAATAAAGACACTGGCCTTGTACAAATGGCTTTTATGGGATCTTTCTGAGCCACGATACTCTTGCTGAAGGAAGGGAGAACACCTTGGCTGAAAACTCTGCAGCACTTGGATAACCATCCCACAAACTGCCTTTTCCACATCCTGGCTGTTCCTTGAAGCTCTGCCCTCCAAATATAGCTTCTGGTCTGCTCTATTTATTAGCTAGAACTGGCAAGATTGTACTTTATCACCAATACTGCTGTAACCCAACAGAATGCTCTGCTCTCCCTTGGACACCACTTCACCACTTTTCTCCTGAGCTCTATTCAAGCCATGTCTCTGCAGTGACCCCGGGGAGCTGAGCCTCAAAGAGCTGCCTGCACAGGGCTGCAGGAAATGACAATTTCGGAAATGAGTAGCAGAGTGATGAATAGCAGGCTACAAGAGCAGCCGGTGCGTTAGCAGGCTGCCAATTAATGAACTACATCGTATTGAACAAGGACATACATGGGCAAGTAGGATCGCTGACACTCCCCAGAAGAAGTTACAAACCCATTTCGGTGTTTTCTGAAGGGTTTTCCCAGCGTTCTGTAAAATTCTAGGGACTCAAGACTTGTTACTGTACTTTGTGCTGCAAGAAACTGAACAAGACCCATTTTGATCAGATTAAGGAAAAAAAGAACGGGGAAAGAAATTTGCCTTTTATCTTTGTCCATCATGAAGAGCCAGACAGTGAGAACAGTCTGTGCCAGTGGAATCAGGAGACATTCACCTTTGGAAAGGGGGAAAACTGAGCTCATCCATATAGACATTAAGAAAAATCCAGTAGGAATTGCTGGGGGATCTGGTTCCATCAGCTCTAACAAAAAAGTGCATCAGTAGGATAAGGAGAGAAGGTGAATGTAGGACAGCTAATGAGGCAAAAACCTCTGGTAAGGTGCCTATTCTACCTCCTTCGTCAGCAAAAACACGTTCCTCTTATGTTGCAGAAAATACTCTGTGCACAGCCAGGTACCTGAGCATTTGTTCCAGTCACTGTGGATCAGCCCCTGGCTAAGAAGGCTGCACACCTTCCTGAAAAGTCTTTGCAGGGTTTTTGCGACATGGTAGTAAGAATGTTGGGAGCTTGCTTGGTTGTCTCACCAGAGCCACTGTGAGATTTTGGTGCTCCTTAAAGGCTGGAAGGGTGGCAGAGAATTACTCTGCCTTAAGAGGATTGAAACACCTCACTTTGTAGTCTTGCACTACGGGAACATCAGCAGCAACATTCCTATGAACACCTTCTTGATAGAAAAAGGCTGGTGTGCTGGTGGCCTCAGTTGCCATCTTGCCTCCAAGCAGAGCCATCAAGCCTGCAGTTAGTCAAAGTCTCAATATTTAAACATTTTGATTTTCTGACTCTCTCCAAGCTTAATCAAACAAAGCCAGAACAGGGACTAAGTAGAGATTTGCTGGCAATAATCAGCAAGGCTGATCTCCTGATGCTAAGTAAAGGTTCGCAAGGCAAATTAACAATGTGAGACACAGAAGAGCTGTCAATCTCCACGCATTTCACAGAGCTGAGAAGACAAATACATCATTGTGAGGCTTATTCCTTTCCATTAGGAATAAATCAACCGTGAAACAAGGGCAAGAGTAATGCTGTCCTTGGGCAAAAAGCTGAGATTCGCAGACCCTCCATTACAAACGCACATGCATTATATGATACAGCACCATTTAAAATAAATAAGCGGCACAGTAAGGGATTACCTAAACCTGTTAGACAGATGATATAGAGGCCTAGTGTTTATCTTTTCAACACTAAGTCACTTAAGCTTACCCTATGAGTGCACGCAAGATTAAACCCATCCCTCTCTCCTGTACAAGGCCACCAGACGAGGACACGCTGGACTGCCTTTAACCGCCTCTGGCTGACTGCTGTGAGCGCTGTGCTTTCCATGGATCTCCTCCTTTCTTTCTTCACACAGGCAACTGCTAGTCCCCAATTACTCTGATGCTAACATCATAGAAAACCTTGAGTTCAGGCATTTTGCAACCTTGTACTTTCCAGGATCTCACTCTTGGCAGATTGATGACTTCCGTGGGAGGTGTCCCTGCTCATGGCAGAGGGGTTGGAACTCAGTGATCTTTAAGGTCTCTTCCAACTCTAACCATTCTATGACATATTTTTTTTAATTTTTCAGTTCTTTTCTTTCAATTTCCCCCCCCCCTCCCCTCTTTCTTCCCCAAAACGCACTGATTTCCCTCCTTATTTTGGGGAAAGCCAGTGATGGAGCACAGAGGCTGCATGATCACTACAAGCTGAGAAAGTGGACAGTCCTTCTGCTGGGAAACTGACCTAACTTTGGGGAATTCTCTGTAAAAGAGCTCAGAACCAGGCCAATTTTTTCTTCACGGGAGCAGATTTTCCCTCCCCAATTTCCAAGTCTCAGTTACTTCCCTTCCCCTCCCCCACCACCCAAATTGAACAGTGTTGCCTTTGTCTGTCCCTTATGTAGGCTTCCATTCTCTGGAGACAAGGCCTAAATGTCTAGCACAACAGGACCCTCATCTCAGCTGGGCCTTAGGCACTGCCATAAAAAACAAACAGGTCACAGAAGCACAGCTCTCGCTGTGTAAAACAGCCTGGATAGTAAATAAGTCTTTGGATAGGTCTGTTAGCTGACATACTAAATACGATGTTGGAATGCCCCGGTTTAACAAAGGCATATATGGCCTGAAAATTCATTCCAAAACATCCCATTTAGCGACTATACATACAAATCTGGAAGGGTAAGTTGGAGTTTGCTGATACACCAACTTGAAGTATGAGCAACAATGCGCTTCCAGCAACATCAAATGGACTACTAGCACATTTTGAGATGACTAATGAACTGAAGCTTCCTCAGCACACTTCCCTCCCAAGGGCTACGAGGAAGAATTACAGAATGGAAAGAAACCAACCTGGGCAGAAAGAAGAGAACATGCTCCTGTAGCTGCTAAATCCCTACTGGAGAAGAGAGTTTCCCATTGCATTTCAGAGGTATCTGCTCCCCTGCCCCTTATTTGCATGAGTTTTTCAACACACACCAAGTTCTCAGACTCCAGTTCAACAAAACATCATGCAGTGCAGTTCACAGAAGACAACCAAACCCACAGATTTTTGGAAGAGACAAACATCCTTTCCAAATCCCCTTCCAACTTATGCAGAGACCCTCAACACTAAGCTTGAGGGACCTCCAAAGTATTCTAGTCCCCTGATGAATTTTCTTTGTCAACCTTCTGGCTAGTAACTGACTGCACCTGAAGGTTCCAAACTGCCTCCTGGTATTCCTCTATCCCATGATATGATATAGCACAGGTCTTTTGTGCTTGCAAGCCCAGAAAAACATGATGTCCATGAATATAACTGACTTGTCTGTCACCAGTTGCTGGTACATTACTGGGGTTGCCTGCTACCAACACACACAAAGCAAGCATTTTGGTGTGCTTATTTTGGGAATGGCCACATACTATACTTACCGTAGTTCATGTTAGCTATTAGTTAGTATTAATTGCACAGTATTAACTTGATAATTTTATTTCTAAATTAACAAAACAAGTAACAAGTAACAAAAAACCTAACTTTCCCCAATATGCTTTGCTAATGGACAAGTTCAAACAATAATAGGAATTGGCTTAATAAAAATTTGAAAGTCAGCTTTACATGGTGCTAAAATTAAGGGCTTAACTCTCTGTCCTACGAAAGGTTACTGTTGTTGGCCATCTGCCCGTGTGTAGTATCTCAACTCTAAGCTATGTCCCTGTGTGCTACTCCACACTTGAAGCTGAAAGAAAACGAAGATTCAAAGGAGAGATTCAACATCTGATCTGTCCTCTTGCATCTCCCAGGTCATTAATGCCACATCACCTGGCTCAGCAATGCTGGCCTAATAACCTTTACCAGAATACTGACTCTGAAGAACTTGGCTTTTGTCCATAGCTGAAGTTGGATTATGGAGGCTACTCCAGAAATGCAGGCACCAGCCACCAACATCTGAGGACATACAGACATCTAACCTGCTTCCCAAGATGCTTGGTGAAGATTTAGGTAACAGAAAGGCGGAAGTTATCAACCCTGCAATATGTCTAGTTAGATTTTAATTTTGTTTTTCCAATTTTTCCCTGCCACTTAAGCTTCTGCAGTTACCTCAGCAATGTCTTCCATGAGTCCCAGAAAAACTCAAGTACAATCCAGATATTTCTGTCAGGCTATCACGTTGGTAAGTGAGGTTGGAGTGACCAAGACAAAGGAATAAATGTGCAGAAGAGCAAGCAAAGTGTGACCCCAGATCATTGTTTTGTGCCTGTAGCTATACAATTTTTTTATTTTTAAAAAGAGATCAGTATAAGCCCTGCTTTGCAAACGAGATGCCTGTCTTTAGCCAGAGCCAGAAGTCCCAGGAGCATGACATTTCATTCAGATACAGCAACATGCTTCTTACGACAGAGATGAGGTATTGATTAAAAAAAACCACCAAAAAAGAAAAGTGGCTGACGCACCCCCTGCCCGCTCAAGCAAGCTGTAAGTTTGCAGAAAAAGAACAAAGTGAACTTTGGTTTGACTCCTCTGTGCTTGGAATTACTCTGCGACAACGATTCCCTGCTGCCAACACACACTTCGGCTCTGAGAGCAGGGATAACGGCGTCCAAGCCAAACACACGCGTGGCTGGAGAGACTCACGGCAGATTAGACAGCTCTTCTTTGTACCGACACATGAAATACATCTGGGGCACCCCGGCTGTATTAAGGGCACATTCCTTGGCTGAGCTGATGCTTGTTTAGCACCACCACAGGCACCAGTGATGCTGTTTTCTGGAGCGCTGATACCGCACTTCCAACAACATCCTATACTGGCAGATGGAGATCCCTGGGAATAAGACTGGTGAAACACCCCTGAAGGGTTGATATTCTCACTCGGATTAGCTAAATCCCAAAGTGGAAAACATGCCAAAAGCATCCTTACTCTGAATCACAGTGGAATGCTCAATAAGAGGATGGATTTAAAAAGCCAGCAGCAAGCACAGGCAGCCCTTGGTCAGTGTCACAAGCGTCTTGAGGAATCTACTCAGACCTACAGATACAGATGTGTGTCCAAGTCAAGCTCCTACCTCAAAACCCAGTACTTCAATCACATTGTGCATTTGGAATCAAGCTGTCGCCACTCCAGACACAGCACCTTTCTAGAAAGTCTGTATCTTCCAGAAACACAGGGCTTGGGGGAGCCCAATTTCTCAAAGATTTTTTTGTGGTTTTAAATTTCTTTTTTTAAAATGGCAGCTTCTAATATTTCTGTTCTTTTACAGTGATAGTATAAACTAATAGGAAAATTTGAAAACAGAACATGGAGCTCCCTTATTATCTATTTCAGTAAATATCAGTATTCTTTTATCCACTTCATAACTGGCCCATCAAAAAAAGTATGGAAAAAAGTTAAAATAAAATCACACTGAATGATACTTAAGTGCCAAAACCAAACCAAGTGTACCAGACTGTTTTGTGGGTTTATACACCATGGCTTTTTTTGTGGACTTGGCAATAAAACTTTTAACTGCACAGCATGAATGTCCAGTTTAACATGAGTAAGTTCTAGTAACATCAATCTGATTCACACGAGCAGTATTTGATGGGGCATCAGAAGATTTAGGTGGAGAACAGACATGTCTAGCAGCAGTGAGCTCTTGCCCATGCAGCACAACCTGGGCTAACAAGAACTCCAGCACCTTCCAAGTCCTCCTTCTGCTAGCCTCACCATAACGTTCACACTTTGCAGTGGTTTCAAGTTTCCAAAATCAGCAGCTTTGCTGGATTTCTAACTTCTGGATATCCCCATGCCAGTGGAAAATTAAAAAAACAAAAGAAAAGAAAAAAGATTCTGAAGAATTTTAATTTTTCCAGATTGCATACCAGGCTTAATTCCTTATTCTCTATTACTATTGTCTGTGAGTTCACTTGACAATTTTCAGCTCTTCAGATTTACAGCCATTCCTAGCAAAGTATTTCATCCACAAATAAACGCAACCATCTTTTTTTTTTTCTGAAGGCAAGGGGAAAATATATAGAAAGCACACAGATGTCTGGCAAGTACATCAAAGCTAGGCTAGTCAGTACAGAAACCCTCCCCAGAAACCCTGACGTTCTCAGTGCTTTAACAACACAATCAAATTTTAAATATGAACAGAAGGGGATTCCAAATGGGTACATAACATCTACAATAATAAATTAATTGGAAGTGCATAGAAACCTGAAGTACAGAAAGCTGTATGCTATATTAAACATCTTCATGTGCCACTTCATCCTGTGAGGCCAGTCACACTGAGCCTGAGCAAATCTTTGTTTTTCACATTAATATGAAATTAGATGAGGCTGGGCAGTGAAATCAGTTCCTGGCCAGTAGGTATCAACTTACTGTCTTTGGCAAAACCACGCTCGTGTTCTCTGCGTAGTTGGAGAATATGGTATTTGGCTCTTCAAACCCTCCAATTCGCTGCTGACCCATGTATGTTCACTTCGATGCTCTCAGATCTTTGGAGAGCAGAGAGCACTTTCCCCTCTGACAATATTTCATAACTTCAGCACGTAATACCTTTTCCAAAGGAGGACAGATGTGCAGGAGTAGTTTCAGTCTTCCAAGAAGTTTTCCATTAGGATCTTGATTTTTCTCTGGCTGCATAGTCCAAGAGCAAAACCACAGCCCCTGCAAGGCTGGAGATGAGAGGTTGCCGCCCGAGCAACGCTTGCTGCATGGAGGCCATCCGACTGGGGTACTGCCCATCCCTGGGTTCAGGGATGCTGCTATGGGGAGCCCTGCCAGCACACAGCTACTCACCCTCTTCTGGGGAGCTTGGAAAAGGGCATCAATGGAAGACCAGCTCCTCTTACAATGGACATTTTAGCCAGGAGCCATTACATAAAAAATTTGGGTTTTTAAGGGGTAGAGAAGTGTCCCAGTGGGTGGTGGCGGAGGGGGAGAACAGCTCTATTTTGTTTTCCAGAGTAGAGTGCATCCTAGTTACAGGAAAGCAGCCAGCAATACTGCCTATCCTACTGACAGATCAGGTGGTTTGTTGTTGGGTGGTTTTTGGGGGTTTATTTATTTATTTATTTTTGCAGGCTTTGGAGAAGAGATGGAGGAAGAGGAAGATCCCAAGCTCAAGAATTTCACTCTCAGTATGCCAAGGCCATCAGTAGAAATGCCCAGATTTTCCACCACGGCTTGGATACGTGCCATATGGTAAAAGCAGCCACTAAGTGTGTGAAGAGACACATTTTGGATGACTCAGCTTCAGGGAGAAGGGGCTGCTTCCCTTCACTACAGAAAGACCTGATCTGTACCTGAACTGCTCCTGCCCGAGCAGCCATCAACCTGGGGGACTAGAGACACAAGCAAGTCCGTTGTCCTATTCCACAGGAAGGCATCTAATCCATGATGATGTTCAAAGTGGATTACTACAGGCTAAAGTAGTAGAAACCCTGAAAAAAGCAGAAGGGAGGAGGAGCTGATGGGAAAGAGGATGGTTGTATCCCTAAAACTCCACGGGGAAGTTTTCAGAAGGGATTTAGAGACTGGATGCAGAAAGACAGCCAGAAGTTAACCTTTTGATACCTGCACATGTGCCTTAGGAAACGTTATTTGTTTCTGCACATTCCTATCAGGACACACACCAGTTTTTGCTTACTCTCCATTTATTTGCCAGGAAACCCTGATGCTGCCATCACATGATTAAGAAGCCACTCACTAATGCAGCAGAAACCCAGCACTCCAGCGTGTCTGGCTGCAGCCACTGTACAAAGAGCATTTGGGATCCTGTGGCATCTGACAGCTTTCCCCTCCTCCAAGACTGACATTAACCAAAAGCCTCCTATCCAAAACAAAAACGCTAGACAGAACACAACCCACATTCCTCCTATTTTGGGAAAGTCTGGATTGGAAACCTAATTTCTCATCTTGAACCCATGTGTAGCTGTTTAAGTCTACTTCAGGAGCCATATGACATTTACAGCTTATTCCTGTGGATGCTACAGAAAAGTAATAAAAGAGTGAGAACCATCAGCAAAACGTACTACAAAGTGCAATGCAGAATAACCTGGGGCAAACAGTATTCACACTACTGCTGCCCACCAAGGACCTTCTGCTGCACAGAAGAGATGTGCTATTGGGAAAACGCAATTTAGTGACAAGTTGAGAGCGTCAAAACTCCAGTTTCATGGCGGGAGGCTGGGCACTCAGCTCCTGTTTCACCTCAAGCCTGCTTCTCCTTCCCATGAGGAATTGCAGTTTGATTTTCCAGAGTCTCTGCCATCTATTTGGAAACCGGTCTTGAGCAGGATTGGCAAGTTTGCACTGCTGCCAATTCTTCAGCACCTACTTGGTCGCACCACAAAGTCCTCTGCTTCTCAGTTCTCTCCTACCAGCCTTCAAATGATAACTTCTGAACACTTCTGGACAATATTCCACCTACAGGATGCTACTGGCTTTGAAACAAGACAGACAAACATCCAAATACAAATTGAAAGCACTTGCTGAAAAGTCTCCACTAGTGTCTCAACAGTTCTCAAGTAGTCAACACCTTACATATTTATTTTTAAAATGTACTTCTACCATGGTTCTTGGACCCCGTAAATCAACACCATCAAATTCCACTACAGATTTAGACTTCCCAACGTGACTTTAGCTCTCCAAGCCCAGAGTAAGAGTCTTGTGAGAAGGTTTCACTTTTGCCAGCATCCAATTCCAAGTTATCCAGCCTCGGATAGCGGAGAAACAAAACAGGATAGCTGCGTAACGGCGGTCAGCCTCCTACGCACTCGGAAGCTTCCTGGCTACTGCTGCGTTAGGAATTTCATGAGCTGTCAGTGAACAGAGCTAGGTCCAAGTGTGTGCCCACTGATTCTGCACTGCATGGCTTGGGGCACCACACGTCATGCCAGTGCAACATCCGATCTCGAGCACATGACAGGAGGCACGGCCCTGTCATTTCAGGGAAGATTACATATCCAGAAAAAAAAACCCAAACATCGAAAAAAAAAAAAAAACCAACAACACCCAAACAACCAAAACCCAGCATGAGATGACCCACGCTGAGATATGGTCTCACTCACTAGCATGGTAGTAGAACTCAGGAGGTGATCGTCCCCCTGGACTGGGCACTGGTGAGGCCCCACCTCAAGGGCTGTGTCCAGTTTTGGGCCCCTCACCACAAAAAAAGATATTGAGGGNTATGGAAAGGTGCACGCAAATATCAAGCCCAGTTGGGTACCCAGTTATAAGAACCAGTATGATCAAGAGCTATTTGCTGATTTGAGCAAAGCTGTTCCTCACTCCCAATTACTGGCAAAATCTCACAAGTCCAACCAATCACTGCCTCAGTGTTGGTATCCCTGAATGCAAGGCAGTGGAAGAGCAGAGAAAAATGGATGGAAAACATGACCAGTTACAGAACTAATTTTTCTCCTCCACACTACAGTTTAGCACAAACACTAGAGAGCACAGGAGGCAGAAATTAAGTAACAGAGAAAGCGCATATGACAGAGGGACACATTTTAGTAGCAGACATGAAGAAATATGTCAATTTTAACATTCCTTTGCCTTTCAGGCCACCTCCCATAACTAATGCACCTGGAGAGTTTTCAAGGACGCTGGCCACATACTGCTCACAAACTTCACAGGATTAACAGTACAGCCTGTGTGATGAATCACTCCTGTATCTTTCCTTTTTTATCCCGCATTTAAAGCTCAGAAGGAAGAAAATGGCTTGCTCACAACGGATTCCCTCTCACAAGCCTCAAAAAAAACATTCAAAGGACTTCTTACAAATTGGATATTGCCCAGGCTACAGATAACATGCCCAGGCACTCAGTCTGTGCTGTGTCTGCACATACTGGATGGAAAAAGGCCCTTGTGCAATTCAAGCACACCATGCAAGGAGGTCTCAACGCTGCCATCTGTCACAGCATTGCAAAGGGTGGCTACATCTCATCTGCAATGGAAGCTTCCCTGAAACCACCAGCCTTTCCCCTCAAATGCCACTACACAACAATTCCTGGTAGCTTGAGCCAAATTTAAACCAGTGTCAGCAAGCATCTTGCCAACCATCCCCAGAACCATTCATTCTCCAAGTTCCCTCATGCACATTCTGTGGACGCTGTTCTCATTGGGGGGATGTTGGTTTCTTTTTAGGATTGTTTGTAAGGGAGACTCTGGGGTGGCACAGGGAAAGCAACACCCTTTCATGTGGCTGGCTCTCAAACCTGGATACTTCAGAAAAAGATATTTAACCTCCCAGTTCTCAGTTGAGTGGAAGGGTTCACACGCCAACCTCAAGAGGCTCATTCCTTATTTTAAAACCAAGACGCTAACAGCCCAGGAAGCGTATAGTCAGCTCCAAAAATACACCAAAGACATCTGGAATGACCAAGTGTGTAATTTAACTTCTAGTTGGTACAGGAATCAGTTCTTGCTGTGCTCAGGGGAAGCAAAAAAGGCATTTTCTATAGGGATCAGTTATTTCATTTGCCTGCTGACGGAAATAGCATCTCATTTCTGGTCATTCTACTTTCATTCAAGGACATTTTGGTCACAGAAGGTCTACTTGAAGCAAAGGAATAACATACAAGCTCACTCTGAGCATATAGCCATCCCGTAATTTTGGTTCTTCATACTCTGCAGAAAGTTTCCTTCTCAGTTATAATAAGGAATTTAAATCAGTATTAAGAAGAAAACCTCAAAGAAACTGTCTCAGATTCCTGATCCTGTTTTCAGGCAAAGGGGCAAACTTCAGCTTCTCTCCCATGAGTCAGTGTGTGCAGTCTTCCCCCTGCTACACCCAGAAATACTGAATAAGTTGGTCTCAAGTTTAATCCTAGGGTTTCAAATGGTCAGTGATAGATCTTTCCAGGTTCACATTACCCATCCTGAATCTCCAGCTATACCAAATGGGTGAAGTCTCCCCAAAGCAGCTCAGGTTTTCCTCATGCAGGGAGGTTTCCAATAACATGGAAGTGCTAAAAACAAAAAAACCCACTGAGATTAAAATGCTATTTATTACCTTACTAGTGTTCAACACCAGCAATTCAGGTTTAGTATCAGATGCTGTTCTTCCTATCCTAGGGTCACCACTGCATGAAGATTCACCCTGCACCCCCCCATGACCTCCATCACATTTGAGCAGACACTGTGTTCAGGGCTTCCTGATCTTCCTCTCCATTTTGGGACACTGAAATTTGTTACTCCAATTGCCAGGTTTTGCATGCAGTCACCTAGACTCCCTAAGAGCTCTTGTCCTCCAAGAAGAATACGTTTCACCTGCACATATGGTCACCATTTGTAAGTCAGCCTCAAGACCTGGACGTCAAACCATGAAGGTGTGATCTCACACTCAGACAGCACAGGCATGTGCCTGCCAGCGTTAGCCTACCTAGTCAAGCTGCTGCTAATCATGAGAGAAACAACTTATTTTCTCTTTTCTCTGATTGTCCAACCAGTCTGGGAATTTTAGGCAAACACACAGCAGCTGTATTGCCAGAGAATGAGTGCATCCAGCATCGCCCTTCCCCTCCAACCACTGGGAGATACGCTCGTGTTAAAGCCCATCCCACCACCACGCTTACCAAAGGGTGTGCACACGATGGGAGAGAGGAAAAAAAACAGCAGGAGGTGGTTCTGCAAACAGAATTTAAACAACTTTTCAAAGCAACAGGCTAGGGCTCTCCAATACACGTCTGCATTGCAGGGGGAAATAGGAGATACCGACTCAAGTGAGGTCTGGGAAATACTTGGCATTATCACCAAGTTGATCACGTTGCCAATATAACTGCACTCCAGTTTCATTTGAAATAAAGAGATGTCCCATTGCATGTGAAACTTTCAGATGAAGTCACTCAGTATCAAGATACAAAAAACCAAGCCAGCCAATAAAAACAGCAAAGAGAAGCCAGCCAGTAAAACAGAGATCCAAGAGAGCCCATCTCATCCCCTGCATCTTCCAGAACTGCTTCAGTTAATCCAGCTGTGAGCCAACATTTTTCTGCCTCAAAAATAATTAAAGTCCCCATCAAGAATGCTGGAAAGTCTGATGCCCCAGCCCAAGGAGGGGATAGAAAGAGTCAACGTACACCCCTCTGTCAAGCCACCCCCTAAATCCAACTGTCTTTTGAAACTCCTAAGCAAGACAATTACTTATGTAGGTTGTGCTTAATCTGAAGATGGACGAGAAATTGGTTTGTGGGGAAACTGAACTCTTCTTAACATGAAAACCAAAAGTCAGGAGTTATGTTGCAGGTCGTAACTGAAACGCGTCTGCTAATGATTACAGCTTCCATTTTACTGCCAAAGTATTATTAGAACTGCTTATTTGCTGTGCAGCTTGGGGAAAAAAAAATATCTCTTCCATCCTTTATTAATCTTGTCCTCATCTGACACAACAAAAATGCACCATCAGTCTTTTGCTTACTTCAAAAAATAGGCCTGAAAGTTACCCTAAGAGCCAACTTTCTCAATTCACTAGAACAAAGGACAGAAGACATCAGTCACTAACATTGAGTTTCACATTTTCAGGACTTCTTTAAAGCCATTTCAGTGACTTGCTTTCTTAAAAGAAGCTTTATAGTAACAAAAACCTATGTAAACAATGGTTTTTCATATTTTTTTTAAATTTTATTTTTAAAAGCAGTCACATACCAAGGAATGTAGCCCACAAGGAACCTATGGAATCATAGAATTACCTAGGTTGGAAGGGACCTTTAAGATCATCTAGTCCAACCAGGACTCACTGGAAGGCCTCACTAATAGCCTTGTATCTTCTTGGCCTCGGGTAGTTTCTTGCAGCAGTGCTGAGCTGGTGACCTATTTGGCTGATATAGGAAACCCAATCATTAGAAAGTTTATGTATTCTAATATGAAAAGCAGATTTTCCTTGGAAACATTTTCTTGGGGCAGGTTTCAGGGTCCCGAAACTGGCAGTAACTACATAAACAGAGGAGGTAATGAGTAAGGGCTCCAACCAGGGATGGTGTGTAAAATTTTTTCCTTTTCAGCCTGCCATCCTGGGCTCCAAACAGGGTATGCAGTGGAAACAGAGAATTTAACTATCTGCCTGAATGTAAAGGCTTAGCACAGCAGGATTAGATGAGAAGGAAAAGAGGAGGGAACTTGCAAGGAGCTGGAAATTTCAGAAATGAAGTTTTCAGAGGTCCAGGAGAGAGCATGCTACTCAGAAGTGCCCGGCTGTGCTGTACAGCAAACCTACAGGTAGTATTGCTTGCTGTCTTGACTTCTCCATGCTTACTGAGGCACTCTGTTCCTCCAAGACTAACTTGCCTTTATAGACAATCAAGTCTTCAAGTCTGTGGTTCCAGTGGTCACATCCCACCCTCACCCTAGCAGCCAGACTAGCAGGACAGTCTCACAAGTCCTGGCACAATTTCATGCCTACAGCTACCAAACATGAACTTGTTCCCTCCCCTGCTGATAGAGGGGAGTCTTAAGGGTCTCAGCCCCTTGGGTATGAGGGTATCAAAACAGCTGCAGATAAGAAACAATCTTTGCAAGGGTTGACATTCAGTTTTTTCCCCTTATTTGCACTATATTTCTTGTGGTATGCTCTAGACATACTGACCAGGCAACCTTGTGGGACCTCTTTCAATCCTGCCTGTGTGAAGGCTTTGCCCCTGCAAGTGGACTCGTGCTGTTGGGTCTTGCAAGGCAGGGGGATTCCTCTCTCCAGGTTCCTATTCCCATTTCTTGAGAGATTAAGAGAACTGTACAACTAAAGAGGTAGTATTTTGTTCCATGTCAAGCCAGACAGAGGGGAAGTCTAAAAGGAACCCATTTACTTCAGTAGGATGCTTAGAAGACAGCAGATGGGAGAAACCCAACCCTGGAGAAGCATATTTAATTTATCTAGAGACTTCTATTCACAACAATAACCCTTCCCCTAGCTTCAAGAAATCTGGGGGTGAGGGAGAGTTGTCTCACAGACACATGACATCAGCTAAAGAAAAGGCAAATGAATGCAAAACTCAAAGTGGTTGGACTTCAAACGTCTCCATAAAAAGGAAAAAAACAAGGCCACATATCTGAACTAGCCCTGTCAGAATACCAGTTGCCCAAGATTAAGACAAACAAAGGGAATGGGACAAAAAAAAAAAAAAATGAATATAAACCACACACTAAAGCCCAAAACATTTGAGAAAATACGCTCTAGAGGCATGATTTCAAATTGGAAGTTTGGGTTTATTGTGTCTCTATCTGGAGAGATGTTTCTTTAAAACAATTTAAAAGTAAACACTGCACAAAGGGGATCTGACAGGTACGATAAAGAGGAGAATGCTTTAAAGGAATATGACACTATGACATCTCTTGTGTCCCTAGTACTTGTTAGTTATTCTTTTCCCTCTACAGGAGAATGAAATGAGGCAGCATTACTTGGAGAGTGGTTGTTAACTTCTTCCTATGCTGAAAATGTCCAGGATGAACCTGAGGGAACAGCACCAATAGTTAAGTGTAGCAAGGCTTTATGAATGCACTGAGAGTCACTTTAGTATGACATTCAGCTGCTCCTAACTCACATTAAGACCAAAATACTACAAGCCACCAATCAACTCCTCCATCCCAACAAGCAAAACATCCCAACTAGCAGAGCTCCAGAACAGTCTGGAGGTGTCCCAGGAAAGCTTCAGCAGAATTAGGCACTGCAAAGGGCAGAGTGTAACAAGACAGCCGTATTTCAAGTGCTCCTAATGAGCTTGTCACCAAGAAGTCGGAGCAAGTACACACTGTAATTCAAAGCTGGGCAAAGGAAAACTACACAAGGACGTCCATCCAATGCAGAGCGTTCCCAGAAGAGATGGAAATGTGAGAGCACAGTTAAAGGGACAGTCTCCCTTTGTCACAGGGCTGGAACAAGGATTCTCAGCAGAAGAGCAGGAGCCCACTCAAGCCCTTCACAGTCATAAACCTGCAGGTATTTCAGAAGCGGCAACGAACAACCTCATTTTCCACCACAGAGGACAACTAGAAACATCAGAGTATTAACAACCCTGCTCTGGTTCCAGCAGAGAATTACCTTCCAAGCTCTTAAATACAGAAACAATCAATCTACCACGCAA
This sequence comes from Thinocorus orbignyianus, assembly GCA_013400375.1. Lineage (NCBI taxonomy): Eukaryota > Metazoa > Chordata > Aves > Ciconiiformes > Thinocoridae > Thinocorus > Thinocorus orbignyianus. The sequence goes on from VXBW01000926.1 coordinate 450,514, forward strand.
GTTCCCAAGCAGGGGAAAAGAAAGCCATTTAGACACCACAAGAGAGCAGCATGAATATTACAACACATCCAGAATTCAAGTATTCAGAATTCAACCTCAGCTGAGGCCATGGTTTGGTGATGCTCAATCAATAGGCAAGTCTAAAAATGTCAATCCCAAATAGCTTATTGTACCTGCCCTAGGTACAGGGCAGCCTTGAACTGCAGCTCAGAGGGAACGGCTCCAGAAACACTGTGGCATCCTTCCTTTCTGTGCCCAGTAAATGTAAGTTAAATTCTTGAAACTTAAATGAGGATTTTCAGCCATATCAACATCCTTTGCCTGCTGAAAGTCAAATAGCCAGAAAAAGAAAGCAGCCACTGTCTCCCTACCCATGCAGAGATATATGTAAAAATCCAATCGTTTTAGTAAAAATAAAAAAAAAAAAAAAGGAAAGAAAAAAAGGAGGGGTTAGAAAATACTTACAAAACAGATTCACCAGAGAGGTCAGGGTAGGCTGTCAGGGGCTGCTTCCAGCTTAGTACAGCTGCTAAAGTCATTAGACAGTGTCACCCCACCCTTGGGCTCCCAGGGGCAAGAGCAGAGGAAGGAGGGCTCCTCCTCATCTCCTGCTGATCCGGCTGTTTCTGGTGCGAGTGTAAATTCTCTCCATCCATTCAACATTTTGCAAACAGGCCACTGGAAGAGGGAGTGCCTGTTTGCAGTACTTGCAGGGCTGGCCAGGCACTGTATTCCCAGAAAGGAGCTGATCTCTAGTGAGAGCTTGGCTAGAGTGAGTCACCACATCCAGTTTTACCTTTGCTCTAAGCTTGTCTCAGGCTTCCCCCAGAGCCAGCACACAACCTGGATCAGCCTAGATGTTCCCCTCTATCCTACCAATACTTCATTGATCCCATTTTTACTGGCTACTTTAAAACAAGGCACCCAGGCTCTCTCCACAGGCACCAGCTTCCAGACAGCTAAAATTTAAGTAAATTCCACCTTTTGCAAACAGATGCATCAACAGGATGCTTTGGTTAAACCACTACAAAGCAAAAGAACAGCCAACCTTAATCACTACCTCCAAAAAGCTCGGAGGCAGAGTCAGACACTGCTGCAGTGAGACAGGGAAATGCCATTGAGCATCCTTACCCTCACCACAGACGGCTCTGAAACTCCTCCTGCACAGAAAAACCCTTCTCCAGCCCCTGAAGGAGAAAAGCATCTCTCCTTTGCCAGCATTGTCCCCGTTTGGAGGGAAAACTTCTACAAACACTGGTTTTTAGGACAACGAACAACTTTCCAGTGAGTCCTAGCCAAAAAATTCCTACTCACCCACCCTGCCTCCCCAGATGGCCTGTGTTTGTCTGCATTAGTACATACACTGGGCAGAAAACTGCAGCAGGACAGGAACTGATTCATAAATGGATCAAGTATCCTCTGCTGCAGGGCTGGTGACAGGTCCAGAAAGGCAGGACAGACAGCAAGGCAGCTATGAGTTCAGAACAGAGCACTGGAATCTACTCCAGCCTAAAACAGCCCTTCTTCCCTCTCCCAAAGGGGTTTGGGATGATCCTTCCTCAAACTCAGCTTGGCTGAGTAGAGTTATGAACACTGGTGCACACAGGAGTGGTCACACAAGCTATCCCAGGTATTTAGTGGTGGCCACGTACCTAAACCTGTCCTCTGGGATGAGGCCACAGGTGCTAGAGGAACCACATTCAGCCTACATAAGTGTTTGTTTCTCGTCCTGAAATTCCAAGAACAGCTCAAGGACTGATGTAGGTAAGGGGCTGCTGTATGAGAGAGTATTTACTTTTTATATCATGGCTGTGGTCTCTTACAAGGTTTAAAAGTCAAATACACAGCCATGCTTGGAAGAAATGGAAATGCACAAAGCAGCAAAGCAGACCTCTCAGAGCAAACAGATGGATGTACAAACAGAAATCAAGTCCTGAATCACATCTGACGTGCCACACTCTCAAACTGCTCTGTAAGGAAAAAATAAATAGCTTTCCAGGGAAAGCCAGCATGCACAATTGCACCTGAAATAAAGCATGATGCTGGCAATCAGGCAAACTGTGTCTGCCAACGCATCCAACCAGTGGATGCAGCTATTGACGTTTCATAAGCAAATACAGAAACTGCATTTGCAGTTTTGTATAGATCTACAGCCACATTTGAACCTAGGAAACTGCGAGCATGTGGCTTCTCTGTTAGAATAAACACAAATGTACTGGTTTGGCTGGCTTTTGCAAGATGGTAACACTGATGCTCAGAGCCATTTGTCAGCCATGCACTCAGTGCCACGTGCTCCTGTGTGCAAAGTGGGGACCGTGAAGACAACACCCCAGAGAAAGGAGTAAAGAACACAGACATAAGACAGGCCCCTGTAAAGACATCTGTTCCTACCACAGCATCCTGGCCTGGATCAGGAACANCTTGTGCTTAGAGCCATGGGTTAGTGATGGTTTTTATGAGTTAGGCTGATGGTTGGCCTAGATCTGAAGGGTCCCTTCCAACCTAGATAATTCTATGATTCTTTGAAGTAAATCAAAGGTACTTGCAAAAGCAGGCATGGCAGAGGGGATGTAGGGATCAAAGGTGAGCCATGAAAAGCTAGAAACAGAATTTGGGGCTTTTACCTGGTCCACTTCAACAGTGCCCCTTTAGCCAAGATGCAGTAATTCATCAGGAAACTAAACTTGGTCTGATTGGGTACTACTTAACCCCAGAAAGCAACATCTTTAAATAAAGGATGCTGTGTTTCTCACGAAGAGGCAGAAGTCAAACTCAAAAAGCTGTCAATCCAAGAGGATGGAGCTTGAAACAGGGAAGCCAGTGTATCCCCAGGAGTCAGAGGCACAGGAGAGCTGGGGCCTCTTTATGTCCCTCCCCTGCTGCAGCCACCAAGCAGCACAAGTGAAACCAAACAGTGATGCAGAGCACATTGCCATGCACAGGCTGATCTCCCAAACCTGTGTGGGCAGCCTGCAAGCTTCAAGACCCTTAATCCAGGGCACTGAGAGAAGCAGAGACCTTTAGATACTGGGGAGACCTTACAGCAGCCTTCCAATACCTGCAGGGAGCCCACAGGAGAGCTGGAGAGGGACTCTTTGTCAGGAAGCCTAGTGATAGAAGAAGGGGTAATGGTTTTAAATTGGAAGAGGGGAGATTTAGATGAGATACGAGGAAGAAAGTCTTTGCTGTGAGGGTGGTGAGACCCTGGAACAGGTTGCCCAGGGAAGTTGTTGATGCCCCATCCCTGGAGGGGTTCATGGCCAGGCTGGATGGGGCTTGGAGCAACCTGCTCTGGTGGGAGGTGTCCCTGCCCAGGGCAGGGGGTTGGAACTTGGTCTTTAAGGTCTAACTCTAACCATTCTATGATATTTCAGTACCATGCCCCACATCCCAGCCAAGGGAGCAGAGCAGCCTCCCTTCTCAGAGCTCCCTTTGGGTCCCACTGAAGTTAGGCTAACCAGAACAGCTTTGTTCTACTTATTGTAAGTAATATAATATTGGAAATCTGTTGGCAGTTATGTAATTGTGAAGGAAATGGCTCTGGTCCCGCTCAGCCCAGCTGAAAACACCATCCTGCAATGCCTCTGCTGCAGATGTGGCTCTTGGAGGCTGAGGGAAGAGCCCCTGGTCCTGCCTGCGAGGGGAGCAGCGGCAGGAGAGGCAGGGGTGCTCGGGAGGACGCTTGTACTTCACTGGCCGTCAGGTTTTCCATTGCAAACACTGCTGCCACAGTTTATAGCTTGACCGTTTCAAGCCACATCCACGCAAAACTTGGCAGAGAGGGAGCCGCTCCAGCCCAGTCCCTCCCCCTTCCACCTTAAAGAAATCTCTGCAGATTCCTGCTTTATAGTCCCAACATTCCCTTTCTGCAGCAGAAATACATTTTGAAGTCATTCCACAAGGCTTTTTCAGTTAAGATTTAAAAAGAAGACAGACAAGACTTGGCTATTCACATAGTTATTCTGAAACAGCTCAGAAATATTTAGACAGCGTTGGACAGTGCAGGTTGGTTACACACAGCCTTTAAACAAATTACAGTCACCTCCTGCAAGGAACACCAGCCCTGTAACTACAGCCCATTCCCAGACACCATCTGGAGAGACTGTAAACCTCCCTTTTTCTCCTGACACATTTGTGACCGTTGCTAGACAGGGCTTTTCCTCCTCAGCTGAGGAAAAAAGACAGGGATAAATATCCATCAGACACATCAGGCACGCTGTGGGTCTCCTGCTCACATAACCACAATTAGAAGGCCTGAAGGACATTTTTTGTTGAGCCAAGATAGGTATTTTTCTGCAAAAAAACCCAAATGTCAAGTCTGAGAGCAGGTACATTATGAAGTAATTTGCTCTGAAGCATAGAAATATCCAAGATTTTTCAGTCTAGCAAAGTTTGCTTTCGTGGCAACTGCAGCAACAGCCAGGTTACAGTGACCCATGGGCTTCACAAGGGAGGCGAAGGTTTTCAGAAAGCATTTAGCACGTATGCTACACTGACCTTGCTTTTAAGCCATAACACCAAACAGAAGTTTCGACCTCAAGTGGAGTCCAAGTCATAACTTTCATTGGCTCAGTACTGAAGACAACCAAATCCAAGTCTTTCAGTGAAAGAGAAAACTAAGTATGACACCAGGCCCTACCAAATGGGCTTCATCTATCTGCCTGCAAAACACCTTAAATATCATCTCTTATGTGGGAAAAGTAACACTGAAGAATACAATACAGTAAATGCACCACATTTACTTAAGATAAAGTTAATGCAGCTTGATGATAACTACACGGCTTCAATAAATGAAATATCAGATTTTTTCCCCCCCTCTTCTACCTCTGCCCTATACCTTTGAAAGCAGAGTTCACTTTCGGGGTACTCAGTTTGGAGGCAAACATCACAGGAGATGGTAACTCTAGCTCAGGCCCTAGAAGCGTTCAGAAGAAAACATCTAGCAGGACATTAAACAGGCACCATTGTTTGGAAACTAGTTTTGACCTCCCCTGTGTAAAAAGCATAGGGTCATTTGACTAGCAAAGGGAAGGTGCTACTTCCCTACAAAGCCATGAAAGAGAAACAAGTCAAGGTTTTTCCCCCTCCAGGATAAAAACCAGAAGAACCTTTTAAGTGTCTCTATGCTTAGCAAGCAACCCTGCTCAGGCAAGGTTTTAAAGGCAAGCAGTCATCTGTGCCTTTTCACGTCTAGCTTCCCCAAAGTCCAGTTAAAAACCCAAACCAGATGCACAGATGCTTACAGCATATTATATACAGAAGAAAGTTTGAGATATTGGCCCAGCAGCACCATCCAAAGCACACTGCCCAGTCTGGTGGGACTTCTCAGCCAGACAGCTACCAAGCTATCGAGCCATAGATACTGAAGAAACAGTCCCTGCTGCAGGTGACATCCATAACACATCACCTTTGCTTGTCCAGATGAGGAAAAAACAAGCTTAATATATACAATCAGATACAGTTTCACAACACTTATCAAGCCAACATAAGCGTATAGTCAGATGAATCAGCATACATGCATTGTTCAATAAGATTATTTTCTTGAAAAGCATATCTGCATGTTCTTAGAAGTCATAACCACATCTTCTAGGCTTGCTTGTCTACACTAAACAGATACTTAAATTCAACCAGTAATTTGTGAGTTTTAAAAGTTGAAACTTTTGCTAGTCTTGCTATGTGCTATTCATAGGTTCAGCTACAGATGAAGAGACAAGAAGTCACAGCATTAAAGTTTCTCCTGTGGTATCCTTGGCCTAGGAGAGGTTGAGAGAGTATGTTTGGAGTCCCACTCTTGGGATAAGTAAAACACAATTTCCCTGCCGAACAGTTCAGAGAAGCACCAAAAGCAAATGATGCTCTCTCCATCACCAATCAGTGATTTTTTAAATTTTTTAAAATACATTTCTATATATAGTTATTTAATATACACACATATAAAGGACAAGACCACAGCATGGTGTTCAGAGCTTCAGATCTCCTTCCTTGTTTACACAGACGTTAAGAAATCTGGCTGCTAAGCCTCAGAATACTGTCTTAAGAACTGTAATCCAAGTTCAAGGATGTTTCCTTAGAGGAGTCATATTTCTGGACCCACTAATTAAATTCAAACCCCGACACTCTCCATTTATATCTCTGCATACCATGTGATTCAATACAATACGATGTGAACTGTGCAAGGCAGAGAGGCCACATTAAAAGAAGAGACAAAGGAACTGTAATTTGGAATTCAGACGCTTCTTGCAATATTTAACAGCCCAATTCCCTTGGCTCCATAAGCCATTATCCAAGACAGGGATATCATGGATATGAATATAAGTTGCCACAATAACCAGGCTTGTTCTGACAGCGGGAACACCCACTATTGACAACAGGGAGCCCTCAGGCTTGGAAGGGGAGATGGTTGTCCACTAGCCCAGGCACAGATGAAGAAGGTAAGACATTTTCCCCCCATCTTCAATCATAACGATTGCTTAAAAGTGGGTCAGATGAGCATTTTATCCTCTGCTAGTTTTGCAAGTGATCCAGTCAGTATCCAGGAGACAAGCATTTCTGTTCATCCTAGCCAGTGCATTTCCACACACTATCTTCTTGGACACCGCACGAAATCACTCACCAGCAACTGACTGCATCCCTTTCAGCCAAACAAGCATTAGGCTTCCAGACAACAAAGAAAAGTTAAAAGAAAAATAAATAAATGCAATGCACGGTCATCATTGTGGATAACCTGACTCAGAACTTTGGGAAGATGGATGCGAGTCCCAGATCAGGGTGCCCTGGTTCTCCCAAGCCCTGGCATGCTCAACGTGCTCCAGAGCCAGCCAGCATATGGAACTACCACGATATCAGCCTTCACTCATATGGCTCCAAGTGCCAGCAGCTCCTCTGGATGAGGATACACAAGTCACGAGTGGGCTGGAAACCAGTCCTGGACAACAGCTTTGGATTAATACACACGGAGCACTGGAGGGGAGGAGGGAGAGCTGCTGAAGACATGCGGTTATTCAAACCAGCTGCTAACCCGCTCCAGCCACTCACATGTACACAGTCTCGTGTGTTTGTTCAGGCTGACTCAAAGCCACCAGGCATCTAAGAGTTAAAGTACACAAAAGATATCTATACAAGCACTTGCCAAAAAATATCATTTTCCAAGTGGAAGTTGGCTATTCTGGGGATGGCAGACGGGATTTCATCTTGCTTTTACGTTACAGGCTCTGCCTCCTTGCCTCGAAATTCCCCAATTAACAACTTCTGCAAGAAGTTTTGAAACTGTGCACGGCCACGTATTTATATACGCACATTCTCCCCCCTCCCTACCAAGCCCTGGGCCACAGGCTAAGCTGTCAAGCAGTTTTATCCCAAGCAATTTTTAAATACTCATCCTATAAATCCTCCAAAAAGAGAGTTTGTAATGGAAATGCTGACAGAGACTTGAAGGGACAGAGCAGGGCAGCTGCATCAGTCTACTACACATCAGCTTCATTAGCTGCAGATCCTTCTCTCCTTCACCTTCATTTTCCATTAGCGTACTTTGGCTAATTAATTGCACGAAACCTATGAAACATTCTTACAGTAGAAGGCAACATTTGGCCCCCAGCCCAAATCAACATTAAGGAACTTCCAACATCCTCAGCCAGACATAGTAACCGGACCAGATGGAGCTAACACACAGCTACAAGTAGTGATGAGGAAACTGAAAGAAGAGGAACACATGCGGGGAAAAAAAACCCTGGACCACTGGAAGAGGGAAAAGCAGCAAACGTGTCTTACCGCTTTCGTTTTTCTCTATGACATCCACGACCTCTCCAGCCTGGAGGCTGATCTCAGAGTTCTCTTGCTTCTCATAGTTGGACACCACCACATACTGCTCCAGGATCATGGGTTCAGAGCTAGCATCAGCACCTGGGGAAGGGAAAAAGCAAGCTGTAAGCCAGCTTCCAGCCATGGCTCCTCGAGAGCGACCTCCGTCCATCCGATTCACGACAGGCCAACTTGTCACCAGAGCCAAGCGAATCAGCAAACAACCTTGGCTCGCAGCATATCCCCAAATGGCTGGCCATATAGAAACAGCCTCCTCTGGCCCACAACCCAGCAGCACAGAGGGACATTGGAGAGAAGAAGAAGAAAAAAGGGGAGGAAAAAAAAAATAATACTAGAAGGAGCCGAAAACAGTGAATTAGTTGCAAAGTTTCATGATGGATTCTGAAAATAAACCTCTTCCCAACATGGTTTCCACAATCCTTGCTCCCATTCAGAGAGAAAAATCCCGGGCAGAAGAAGTAGCATAAATCCACAGCTGAGCCATCCCCCCAGTAAAACCCAAAGAAAAAAACAGCTCTCCCCTTGGCGGCTCAGCTCCTTCTCCACTCTAAAGGCTTGAGCTGCAAGTCAAGAGGGGGCTGTAGATGCCAATCATATTCGTCTGCACTGCAGCCCTTAAATAGAAACACATGAGCGGGATTGAAAGAGAGGGAGGTGGGGTGGAGGGAGAGAGGGGAGGGCGGGGAAGAGTGTTTACTTGAAACAGAAGAAAGAAGGGGAAAAAAAAAAGTTATAGCTCCAGATCCTTGCTCAAACGCGGCCGCCCCCCTGCCAGCTCTGCAGTTCCGCATTCCCCGCGGCAGAGCAGCCCCCAAAGGGAACGGGACGGGGGCGCCGTGGCCCCGGCGGGCACAGGGCTCCCCATTCCCCCTCTCCATCGCCCTTTGGCACCTTTGGGAGCCAACCTCTGCAGTTCCATCCCTCTTCAAACCGAGGGCTTCAGGCTGTCAGAGCCGTTTATGAATGAGTGCCAGATCTCACATAAATGGGGGCAAAAAAAGGCACAAAAATAACCTCTCTCTTCCCTTCCCCCACATGCCTGGAGTTGTTTCTCGTGGGGTTTGGGTGGGTTTTATTTTGGGGTGCGTTTGGTGGGTTTTTTCAGGTTTTTTGGGGGTTTTTTTTGGACTTTTCCACCCCCAAAACCGAAATCATGCCTTTCGAGGTAGGCATGCCATCATGCCAGACAGAGAGGGACCTCCTCGCCCTGCCACCAGCTCTATGAGACTCATCTCTACTCTCTGGTCAACCTAAAAAGTGAGGCCAGGGCCCCCACACCCCCAATCCCAGGCACAAGCTGACTGTGCTCTGCCTGGAAAGCACCTCCAAGAGTTCTGAAAACCTTCCGGACACCAGGGTTTCTTAATTTGCCCTCACTCACACGTGCTTCAAAGTGTCCCAGCAGAGCAAAAAGCACCTACAGCTTCTGCCTAAGAGGCACCAGACACATGCCTTAATGCAAAACTATTTCACAGCTTTTCCCAAACACGTATTAGGGCAGAGTGGTTTGGGCCAAGAGCATCGTTATACATTCTATAGGGTACGAAGCAGTTCCTGTCTCTCTCCAGATGAAGAGGCAGATGGAAAGGGGAGACAGCAGCAGATGGACGACCTGCCTCAAGTCCCACTGCACGTGATGGGGGCAGAGCCAGGAGCAGGCTCCAGGTCTCCTGAATCTCTGATGACAAATTGGCTACAGGAGACGGGAAGGAAGCGGCAGGGTCTGAAACTGTCCACCAGACAAGGCAGGGGACTGACAGCCAAGCACAGGATACTCGGTGCTATATTTTCAAAAAGCAGCATGTTCATATGCATTTGGGCTGAAGATGCAAAGTGATTCTACAGACAAATAATTAGCATCCCTGCCAAGAGAGAGGTAAAGAGTGCATCAGCCATTAAAACAGCATCCTGTGAAATGAAAATCCTAGAACAAAAAGCAATTAATTCAACCATTTCCTGAAAGGAAACACTATCACAATGCCTCCCCTTGGACCAGATTTAAGAAATCCAGAAAATTAGAAGACTTCCTTGCTCCCTAAGCGTGCCTCTGGCTCTCCTCAGGTTACACAGGTTAATTTTCTTTAAAGAGGAGTCATCTCCTCTAGAAGTTTGTGTTTAAGACATTTAGCTTTTTCATGGATAGTTGAACCACAGCCAGTAGCAGGAATAGGGGGAGAAGACCATGAACTGACAACACTGAAATTTATAATAAAAGTTTTCACTACAGTTGTTCATTCCAAATAAGCATCGTGTTTCTGGTCAGGATGAATCAACTTGACTTGAGTGTTCTGGTTTAAACCAGTGCTAATTGGGCTATCTGCAGCGTGACGAGGTGCCTTCCCCTGTTTCACATGGCTTCTCACAGTCCCTTCTCCAGTCCAGGATCAGGCAGCACTATCCTCTTCCTTCAACCTACTTAAGCAAGTAACACCTACAATCTCTACTTTGTTTTAGTCTTGAGATAAATACCAGTTCTCTAACCAGAAAGAAAAGTTGCCACGGCCTTAAGATCACGCACATGCAGATAATTCACTGTGTAGAAAGGGAAAAGGATGGACCAAACAGTGGCAAAGACAGCAGGAGACACTTGCTAAATAGACACCCCAAATGTCTTCTTCCCTCTGATCTCCTAGATGGTTTTCACAGGAGTAAGGAGAAAAAAAACCCCATAACCATCAAAACACAGCATTGGCTTGGTGGCAGGAGTGGTGTTTGTATTGCACGTGACCCTGATGGGAACAAGGAGAGGACCAGCTTGGCAAACACCAGCCATCAGCCACCGTGGCCAAGCCAGGGACTATGTGCCAGTGGAGCAACCTTGCCAGGGAAACAGCACTTCAGATCCCCCTCCGCAGCTCTGGCTTCCAGAAAAAGTGGGTTTACAACAGCCCAACAAAATAGGTTATATCTGCACTAACATATCCGAAACTCAGCAGGACTTCACGATGCCATTTACTCCGTCCTGCCTTGGCCAAGGTACTCTGAGGGAGGATTTCTTTGATTGCAGTGACTGCTGCAACACATACAATTAAAAGACTGTTTTAACAGAAGCTTGTATAAGTGTTACAGGGCTCCCATTAGGACCAAAAAAAATGGGTGAAAAATTCCTTGGTCTTGGAAGAAACCAAGGTCAAACTTGCTCATTTCCAGCTACTGCAGATCATGCCCAGAGGATACCCCCCTTTGGAGCGGTGGGGTCCCTATGGCTTCTGGAGTGATGCTTGCCCAGAATTAGGGAAGACTTCAGCAACAGTAAAGGAGGAAAGACAACAGAGAAAATGCTCCTCCTGGTAATCAAAAGCCTTAAGCATCTTCTGGATAGCCTGGTTTAGGTTGTTACTATATTCCCTTCAGCCACAGTCAATAGGGTAAAAAAACAAAACAAAACCCACAAACAACTACCCCAAATTTAACCCTCCTCAGCCTTCCATCCCTCCTAAACATCTTCAGATGAATTCCTCCTCAAGGACACTCAGGATGCCCGCAACATTACTGGGACAGTATGTGAGACTGCAAAATCCCCATGCAAAAGGGGGATTCAAAAGACCAAGGCAGGGAATATCAGCAAGAACACAGCACCCATTGCACTCAGCGCTGTGGGCGCATCCATATCCCTGCCAATTAGCTCGGGTCTAATTGGTAAGACGGGACACAGCATCTCATGGCAGAGTAACAGCCAGCTCAGTATGAAGCACACCTGAGAAGAGGGATGCAGAGTGGCAGGAGGTCCCCAGCAAGCTCACATGCACACTGCAATGCCCCCTTGATGGTACAACCCCACTTTTTAAAAAAAAAGAGGAAAAAATCCACTCTTCGGCCCAGGCAGGAGAAACAGAGAAAGGATAAGGCTGATGTGCCAGCTAAAGTTCCACCCCCCCCAAAAAAAGCAGAATTAGTGTTTTTGGTTTAGCTTCAACTTGCAACCCCCCAACCCAGAGCAGAGCACACGATAGATCGCTGGCTGAAATAAGAGTTTGCTTGCCTCTCCGTTTATTTTTGCCTCGAGTCCGTTTCCTGGTTAAAGTCTTGAGGATACCCCTCCTCCTCTCCATAGGGCTCCACTTTACAATCCTCCCGCTCCTCACCTCAGCGATTCCCTTCCTGGGGCTGGGCAGGAATGTCATCGGAGCTTGTCCATGCCCCTCACAGCTGGCACTATTAGGTGACACAGTTGCACCCTGTCCCCCTTGCCATGCGGGGAGGGGGGAGCATCATTCCTCCAGCTGTACTCAGAGACCGGCGACTACTGTGAAAGCCTCCTAAATAAGAGCTCAGAGCACCCGTTCCAAGCAACGTCTTCCTCCTCCTCCTCCTGTGTTGCAACAGCTAAGACCTAGGGATGGTTTTGCAATAGCCAAAAATTAAAACCACCAACCGGACTCCAAAAATAAAATCATCTGGATATGGAAATCCGAGACTCCTGATCTTTGCCAGAGTGCTGTGTTGTTATCAGGCTATAAACATGTCTGCTCTTTTAATCCATACAGCGCACAGGCTTTTATAGTGGCCTTTTATGATTATCAATCAAGTGTTTACAGATTCAAACTAAACGAGTTAGTCCTGGGCTGGTCAGTGGAAGATTTGCAGAAGCCAAAAACCACAGAAACGGTCAGTGAACACCATGAGGATGACTCACAGCTGAACCACCAACTGGCAGGTAGTCCAGCTCTTCCCACCCAGGCACAACCACCAAGGACACGTGTAGGGTCTGCACGCAGGGGTGTCTGGCAAAAAAGAGCACCCCCCAACCATCACAGCTTTCCATATGATAAAAGTCAGAGCTTCACAGCTTTCTGCTCACAGGGAGGAGTAACTGTGGTAGCTTGGATCTAGAGCTGTGGTTTCTTGTTAAAGCCAACTGGTCAAGGGTAAGCCTTTATGCATCTCTGGAAAAGTCCTTTTGGGGAAGAACAAAAAAAAATAAAAGGAAAAAGAATACCCAGAATAGCAGCAAGCCTACTCAAAATCCTCAAATCTGTCTATCCCCTTGCAACAGCCACATGCCCGGCTCTAAACAAAAAGATTTTCTTCCCCTAAAAGCTTTACCTCTTATTTCTTATCAGAAGGACCAAGTCACTATGATAAATAAACATGCTAAAACTGCATGTTTTCTTTAAGCCTTCCACCAGTCATCTATCCCCAAGTATTTTGAGATAGAGAGCTTGGGTCTGCCTGAAAACTGGGTGAAGTGTCTAAAGCACACAAGATAGAAAGCAGACTTCACCACGTAAGTCACATGAGATTACACAAGAGCTCACGATCTCACAGGGGTCTCCAGAAAGCCCTTCCTAAAATAACTAGTTCCTAGAGTAAGCAGCAGGATGAGGCTGAGGAAGCCTCCTACAAGTCTCCTTGGGGACAATATGGATTTAGATCAAATCCATGTTTCTGAGCCTAAGATCTCTCTTCTATTCAGTGGGAGGTGTTTGGGGGGAGGGGGTGTGTGTGTGTTGATATTCTTTTTGGTCTTTTTTTCTCCCCCTACCAGTGTGCCCTCAACAAACAAGCCTTTGACTCATCTCTTGGATACTCCTGCACTCCAGCGTGGTGAGAGCCTCCTTCCCACTTACCAAAATTCAAGCTATATTTGCACATCAATTGTTTTTAGAATTAAAAGGCCACACAGAACTTGTGATGAAAGGAAATGGGATTCACCTCCATCTGTTCTGCTAGGCAGGAATTCCCCCAGCCCTAGCACTGTTTGACTTCAGAGATCAACAGCAGTATCACTTGCTATACCAATAACTTGGTGTAGCCATCCTGAGCTTCAGAGACAAAGACAGAAATTCACCACCACACATAGCAACTAAAGGAATTCTTTGCTGTGAGGGTGGTGAGACCCTGGAACAGGTTGCCCAGAGAAGCTGTGGCTGCCCCATCTCTGCAGGGGTTCAAGGCCAGGCTGGATGGAGCTTGGAACAACCTGGTCTCCTGGGAGGTGTCCCTGCCCAGGGCAGGGGGGTTGGAACTGGATGATCTTGAAGGTCCCTTCCAACCCAAAGCACTCTATAACTATGAATTCAGTACAAGTCCAGTCCAGCCTCCAGGTTCTAGCAATTAAGCAGTACTGGCAAAAAGTCTTTGCCTTATTATAGATGAAAGTGTTTTGTTAAGTCTACCAAACAGGTTATTCAGGCATTATAATTTCTGTATTTGTTTCATGAGCTTGGCCAGGTAGTTGTCTTACAAAGGCCAAAGCAGTTCTGCTGCCTTCTCAGAAAATAGTTTCAGAAGCAGATGACATCCTGCTATTAGGCAGAGATAGAATTTAAAACAGAAAGGGAAAGAATATGACCATTAAAGTAATTTAAAGACTCAAAGCCTGAGCAGTTTGGCCTGAGACCTTGTCCAAATGCCAAAGAATGCCCAAGACTAAGACAAGGTTGAGCACCATCCACCCAGTGAGGGCCAGGTCAGCATACAAACCCTCTCATCCAGGTAAACAGCCATGATTAACATTCAAGAAGTCTTTTTGTAAGTGAGCATCCATGCCTACACCTTCCTCAACTCCACAGCACTCATGCTCTGCAAGCCTTCCAGTATGTGGGGCAATAGCTTCCTTGCAGAGTAGCTAAGAACCCTTATTTTTCTTCCTACATTTCTGGCCATGCACACAGAAATCTGGTATTCTGCAGAAATCTCCATGAGCTGTATTGACTCCCTCCTGGCCCCCTGGGCTGCTGCTACAAACAGCTACAGGGAGCCAAATCCAACGACAAGCATTGCCACAAAGAAGGCAGCATGACCAGCAATCACAGCAGCAGAAAGTTCACCTGATGCCTGGATTCATTCCCCAGCGTAAGGCGCACAGAGTATTTTTCTAGTGCTTCTAAGAGCCAAGATCTGGATAAGCCTTCAAGAGGTTGGGACAAGTGGCAGCTTTAAGGTAGACCGTGGCTTCCAGCACTGGAGTACGTGTCTGATGCACAGCTAAAACCAGCAGCCCCCATGGGGAGAGCGTTGGGAACGAGCTTGGCCCATGGTAAATGGCAGGCACTCTCTCAAGCGAGCGCTCCAGTTCAGTTCTTCCTTCTTTAGAGTCCTCAGCAGCACTTCCAACAAAATCCTGACAAACGGACAAATTCAGCGCTGACCTTTGCCAAGTGGAGCTTGTTAGTCTCAGGATTTTTTTATTTTTCATTTTTGATCTGCTAGGCTTTAAGACAGAGCCAAGAAAAATTAGAGGCAGGAGGGTGAAAGGAAAAAAATAATAATAAAAAAAACCACCAAATGGTTGAGTCCTCTTTCTACTCCTTGGAAAGTTGGCTCTCTGAACAGCGATTCCAACCAACTAGGTTACAGGTAGCAACAGTTAAGAGCACTTAAGTATTTTGCCCACAAATCTGTTAAACTGCTTGGAGATTTTCAGGCAGCTGCTGGATGGTGTCTTCCACCAGGGTGAAGTCACCTCCACGGTCTGGCATTTGCCCGAGTCCTGCTCAGCGGTGCAAGGCATTCACGTTACTCCACACAGCACAGCAGACTAGCCAAGGAATTTAGAGCTAGTTGGGGTATCCCATCACAGCACCTCTCAGGATCTGGCTGTATGGCACCCAATCTTTTTCCAAAGTAGGAAATTAAACCATTTGCAATCCCTGGTTGGAGTCTCTATTTCACAGAACAGTTTCACACCCTCAGCTGGAGCTTGGGCAGCACAAAATTGGCTTCTGTTCTAGTCTCCAGCCTGGAGACTAGAAATTCAAGCCTTCTCCATCACCCTGCCACATTAAGATGCAGCCCATAGCAGTCTGGACTGAGAAGGAGCTATGTTGGAAACTTGGGATTCATTTAGATGAGAAGTAAACTGAAAGGCCAAATGAAGTGGAATGGCATGGGGAGCTAAGAACCTGTCAGATGCACCAGAAGACTTCTGAGCAGTATTATGTATCAACATTCAGCTCCTTGAGCATCGTGCAATGCAATTAGTCACTTACATTCACCCTATAATCATGCACAGGTATTTCTGCAGCCAAACCAGCAACATGCATTTAGCTAAAATCAGTCAACAGAAGGGAAGAAGTTTGTTTCTATTAAAGATTTCACTTCCTTGCCCTTCAAGAAGGGTGAAAAGCCTGGTGTTCAGTTAGTGACATGAAACATTCCCAACAGATACAGAATCAGAGAAACTCAGCCTCACCCCCCAGCCAGGCAATCTGAGGGCTTCTTGTCATTCTTCCCAAGGCGACACCACCTCTTCTGTCTCCTCCTCAACACATTTCTCTCCTGTTCAATCTCATTCTGTTTTTCTGCCTGAACTTCCTGGTGACCTCTCAACCACCAGGCTCCTGTGACTGAATACTTCAGATATTTCTGTACTTTTCTGTCCAGCTACCACCCTAAAATTAGACCAACTCTGTTAAGATCAGGTATGGTCATTAATCTTAAGTCTGAAGGAAGAGAAGACATCTTCTCTGGTATTCAACATCAGGTGACAAACCTTTGCAGAAGAAATCCACTGGTTACTCAGGAGAAATCCTGATTCCTTGTACTATAAAGCTTAGGTTTTGCCTTGTATGGGACTACTTCTACCCAGACCCCAACACCTCACCTAGAAGTTGTTCTCCTGCTCCCTCCTCCCTGAATCCTTATGACAGGGAGTCTGATGCTCAAAATTAAAATTTTACGTCTTCCTCAGAGTCCCACGTTTTCCAGATAGACCCCTTTTTACTTACTGTGGAAAAGCAAAAGAGTATTTCAGAAGAACAAGGAGCACAGTCGTGTTTCTCTCCTTTATGTCAACCCACAATATTATTCACTTTTGCTCCTCTTCTCTTCTCCATCCCACATGGGACAGTGGCAGAGCAGCTGTGTAGGTTCTTAGCTGTGGCCAGGGTCAGCCCACCACAAGAGGGGAAATTTGCTTTGGATTGTGACTTTGATTTGGGCAAAGAAGACACAGCACAGCAAACTCCTGTCCACTGCTAGCAGCAACATCAAGGTCAGGCAGCAGGCAGAAAAGCAAAGCTCTTCCTTATCAGAAATCGTGCATCATGAAAAACTAACACACACATAAATGACAGATCCTGGATATCCACTGTCAGAGACTCACATTTGAGACAACTCCAAAATCACACACAGTTTGAATTACAGACTTTTTTAATAGCATGCAGAACACCAAGACACAAGAATTTACCTGAGGTGACACTCTTTTTTGGAGTCTCAGACAAACTGGACATCCAAACTTGAAATCCAAGAAGAGGGCAGCCATGAAAAGAGAAAGGAGTTAGAGAAACAAGAAAATAGTCATATCCATCAGATTGAAAGTTAGTCAAGACAGCTTAGAAAGAAACGTTAAGTTTTCCTTAAGAGTGGTGTTGGCATGATGGGGACTCAGCTAAAGGTCAGGACATAACAACTACCCAGTTAATTTTTTTATGTTTTAGGGGACTTTCAGAAAAAGAGAAGCTGACCTGTACTGATCCTATCTTGAGATCTCAGAATAAAGCATGTTCTGAGCTCATTCCCAATAGGACAGGGAGAACATACCAAGAGACAGTTTGACTCATTAAGCCTCATACCTGCAAAAGTATTAAGCTCTGCAGCTGTTAACGATCCCCAAAAGACCAACAGGCAACTCATGAAGATTGAGCTTAGCAAACACATGCAAGTTTCTACAAGTACTTGCATGTTTTTTACCCTAGAATAGCATTAAAGAAAATAACAATATACAAATAATACTCCACAGAAAAGAGTACAAAGCTTGAAAAAAGCTACATTCAAAGTTTAACTAGAAATACCTTTTTTTTTTTTTTAAGCCAATGAATGAGGCAGAAACCCAATTAAGTAGAAAGCCAACAGAGTTCCTACCAACAAGGTCAAAAGATTTCCCGCCCCCTCCATGAAATGAGGTGTAAATACTCGGCTTGGGATTCTGGGAATAATCTTCAAATGGTAAGTGGTGGGGCATTTTTGTTTGAATACACTGGAAGCACGATTAAGAGTTAGTAGGTTTGCCCCCATTTCAAAATAAGAACCAGCAAACACTTCCCTTTTGTGGGAGGAGGGAGACAAGGACAGAGAAGAGAGGTGTTTGTATGATAGGCTAAGAATTTCCTAAGTTCTGACAAACAATTCCAAAATGAAATTTTAGAGGCTCATTTGCAATGGGGAACCCAGTTCTGGACTTTATTGCCAGAAAAGATCACTCCTCAATCACTTGAAGCGAGGGGCAAGCTATACTGGTGGCCTTGTCTATTCGACTTGATGTTCTGCAGGTCAAAAGACAGTAACAAGACAGCCCCAAACCAGCAATAGATTCCTGCTGTGTAGGAGAAATTGCTAGCACGATACAGAGCATGAGAAACAGCTTTCAAACCTTCCCACTGGAAGGCCAGAAGTCCAAAAAACACATTGCTGCATTTCCTCAGTGCTAAGGGATTGGTGAGGTTTTGAAGTCTTTTCTTTAAACCAGGGTCACAATTTTCATTGTATCAGAAGGAAACCAGAATTCAGATGGATTTGGTGTTTTGCTGACTTTTCAGTCAGTTCTCAACAGCAGTAGCCTGGTGAAAAACCCTGAAGTCTTCCAACCTCCTAACTCCCAAACCCATGCACTGCACTGTCACAGTTACAGTACAAAATACACTGTGGTGAGTTACAATAATTTACTTTGGATTGCTATTTAAGAAAAAAAAAGAAAAAGAAAAAGAAGAAAGGCTCTGCACTGGTTGAGTACAACAGGAAATCATCTGGCAGAGTAACTTGTGCTCTAGCTCATGGAGGGAATATACAGCATGTTTCTATTACAGACTTGGGGCACGCACGGAAAGGGTGTGAAGGAGTTGTTGTCAGCAACTTGTCTATTAGCTTTTGACTAGACTTCCACTGCCTTCAGGAAGAGGACTGTGAACTTCAGTCAGCTGTCAGATCTTTTTCCAGACAGAAGAACCTGAATATGGCCACGATAAATAAAGCAGAAGATTTATTGCAGGAACAACAAGGAAGATTTCAAACAGTTTGCCCCAATCCAAACCCAGCAAAGAGCTGAAAAGAGGCAACAATTAAAGACAGAGGGACTAAGCTGTGCTTAAACACAAGCTTAGAGCTACCCTAGATATGTCCAGCCAAGAAGAAAGGGCATTTGAACCTAGATCTGCAGTAGCTGTATCTACAAATTCCTCATGAGATATCTCAAGGGCCCAAACCCACCAGTTAAAAAAATCAAAACAATTCAGTTAGCTACTATAATTTTAAGTTTTGTTTTTTTTTTCTTCTTGTCAAAACCATTGGTCTACACCAGGATAAAAGGGGAATCCATGTATTAATTGGTAAACTATCCCATAGGTTCCCAACGTGGGCTCCTCAGCCCAAGCACTTCTCAGCTGCCCCGGCCTGACAGCAGCACCATGTGGATGAGGCTGCTTCTGAAGCAGAAGACAGCTAGCATATTTCAGCTGCTCCTGCACATCTGCTTAGCATTAAACTTCCTTCTTGGGGATTTTTTTTTAATTTTTTTTTTTTTATATTCCAAGACATTTAAGCTCTAATTGCTACCAGCTTTTAAGAGTTCCCCCTACAAATAATAAAAATATCAGACATTAGTGATGGATTCCACTTCACAGAGAGCTCAAACGAAGAGCCGCAGAGGGAGCCAGGGTACGGGGAGGAGGTCAGAGGCCCCAGAAGCACGCTGTGCCCGAGCCAACAAAACACAAGCTTTGCACGGCCCTGGGTTTCCCCTTCAGGACAGAGTTTTACTGGAATTCTGCATGGGGCTTGGAGCTGGTTTCCAATGGGATTGGTAACGGTAAACGAACAAACCCTTGCTTCCTGCCTCTCCTCTCCCCCGTCGCCACACGGCCGAGCGCTGGCTGGTCTCAGATGGCTTGGAGGTGGGGGAGAAAAAGAAAATCTCAGCATTTGGAAGGGAAGTTAAAGTTGCTTGCTCAAAGCAAGCCACTCCTAGGGCAACGGCACCCCGATCCTGCTCCTGACATCAACCCCCACAGTCCTCGCTGCTGGTTTCAGCTGGAGCCAGAACAAACTCCTCCGAACGGAATTATTTTTGAAAGCTCAAGAGAAACACGGGCCCATAAATTACAAGTAAGCCACAGGGGCGAGGCGGTTGTGAAGAGCAGAGAGGAGGCTCCCCGTCAGAGCTGCACAGAAATAGCAGCTGAGCAGGCGTGTCGCTGGAAGCGGCTGCTGAACCCCATCCCACCCCAGTTGCCACCACCATGGAGGTGGGCAACCACCAGATGGGTCAGCTGGGCTCCTCGAATAAGGAAGGAAAGAGTTTGGGGAGGGCAAAGGATTTAAAAACATCATTAATCTGGTTGCTGCAGCGAACTAAACAAATGAAATGGATGATTTTATTTAGATTTTTCCTGTGATTTTTTTTTTCTGCTGCCAGACAGACTGGTTTGTTTGCTGCTCCTCCCACCACTGGCAAGGGGACAGGCGCCAGACTGCTGAGGACCAACGCTTTACACTTATGATACAGCCCCACTCATCTCATTTTAGCAGCAGACTATTTGTCTTGCGTGCAGCTAGAGCAGAGAGAGCTTCAAGGAAAACCTACAATAGCTGGAGTCAGTCTAGAGTCAAACCCACAAGTTCAACACCACCGAAATCCAGGAGATGCCACATTCATGGTTCACATCAATACTGCAAATCCAGCTGGGTCCTGGTCCAGCAGGTGGAGAGAAAACTCCTCCTCCACAGGAATTTTAGCAGTAGCTACTGGTGCAGGTTTGTTTTTAAGCTGAATTACTGACAAAACATTCAATGGCGAGTCCAACATCCACTATTTAATACTGCTGGAAAGGCCAGCAGGAGCACCCTCCTAAAGCCCCAGTGATATCCCCTGTGGGTCTATCAGGGACCTTTATAACAAACTTTCAAACTAGTGTCTGTGTAGCTGTCCACCCTGTTAAGCTACATATTGCCCAATAATATTCCTGCAGAAATCCCAGGGAATGGGATCATACTGGTCATGAGTCTCAGTGCACTTGTAGTTCTGGACATGCAGCCCTTGTCCCAGATGATTTCTGGCACAGCTGAGAAGTTAGCATGGGTCAGAGATAAGTCCCCAACAAGTCATCTGGATGTGGCTACCTTGCTTTGGAGGGTATTTAATTACACAGACATGACCTGTTCTATGGAAGTTGTGTTCCACAGGAGATAGTCCTAGGTCTGTTCTTATAAAACCCCATCTTAAACATCACCTGAGAATACAGAAATCTTCCTGAAGTTAAGATGCACTGTAGGAATCCTGAGAACAGTATTCTAAGAACAAGTTGCCATACTGAAGAGATGCTAAAATTCTAAAAAGGCTTCCCCTTTCCAACAGTGATCAATTCTGTAGATCATTACTCCTCTCCGAGATGAGGTACTACTGGCTCAGTTATTCAAGGACCACAGTGGTGAGTGCAGCTGAGCATTTTGCCGATTTATTTTCCAGATATACACCCTTCCTGTCTTAATTGGAAGGGTGAAAAGAGACTAAGCAGTACAATCTTAGAGTAAACTGAAACTGTACTGGCTTCCCGGGAAGTCAACGATCAGTGCTCCACTCCAGAGAGCTTCACTGGTGGTCTGGTAACTGGCAGCGCTTCCTCAGACTGGAGCTGGGGGAAGTAAATGCTGCTTCTACTCATCACTGTTCGAACAAAAAGCATTAAGAAAGAAATGGGGGTGTTCTCATCCAAATGGTGGCAGCAGATAAGTCAGCAAGAAGTGGGCTGACCAGGCTGTTCCTCAGAAGTGGCCCTTCTTAGAAGTGGCCTACAGCCTTTGTCACTGTAACGTTTGTCACGCGTGGCAGGACAGAAACAGAAGTTAAGCCTTTAGCTGAATCTAGAATTTGGAAGACAAGTCCATCAAGGAGTTAATATAAATGAAGTGCCATGTTGTTGTCCTGGGTGCTCAGGTGGGACACCTTACTATCCAGTAGGTAAAGAACTCTGGGGGGCCAGGCTTCAGTCTACTCAATCCCTCCTCTGGCTCCTCCAGAGCTTCCTGCTAGGATTTTGCTTGCACTTCTCCCCTCACTGCTTCCTTTCTGCCCTCTTCAAACAAGTTGAGGAACAATCTCCTCCTTCTGACAAGGTGAGGGTGGCCATTCATACAACCAAGAGCAGGAAGCTCAATGAGGAACCCCAAAACTGTGGGGTTTGTTTCTGCTCCCACCTGCAGACAGAACACCACGCTCAGTGTTCCCCATAACTTTGCGAGCCACCTCCAAACCCTTCATCCCCCAGACCTATTGACCATCTCTTGTCAGCCTGTCTCTAGATTTTTCTCCTCCAGCCCCTTCCCCTTCAGCAGGAGCTTGACCCTTTGGTTCACTGGGACAAGCAATGAGATGCAGCAGTACTAGACTGGGGGAGGGAGAGAGAAATCCTGGTGTTGCTGACCTCCTCCAAGAACAGGAGCAGTTACTTTTAACAGAGAAATACTCTGGTACAGAATCTACATGTAGCTCTGCCACATGGCTGTAAAACAGCTTGGAAAGAAGGGAAATGCAGAGGAGCCTTGATCTGAACTGGAACTATTTTCTCATATTCCTGGCTCCCACAATTAACTCATTCAATTAGGCAAAGAACAACAGAGAGCCAGAGAAACGGGAGGATGGCACAGGGTGGTTCCAAGCGTTTTGATCTTTTTCTAGCACTACTGCTCAAGGCACCCTGTTGAACGGCACCATTGATGTTTCTTCCTCCAGGCTCCAGAGGGACCTAAACAAAAACAACATTTGTGCCCAGTGCCTGACCCAGGGTGGGCCTGGTGAGGCATTACACTTCCTCGGTACCACAATGACAGATTTATTTACTACTCTGATTGCTGGGCAAGCACCCCTATCCCTCAGCAGAGCTGCTCAAATAAGTTCTCCTTGCTTTTATGTCTGTGGGATGTTGATGCATTATGTTTGAGGTGTTTTAAGATAGTCCTTAAAGGAATACAGAGATATATTCCCTTTTTCCCCCCCCTACTGGGTGTCTGCATTTTAAAACTCTCATCCCTGCAGTGATATCTCCTCTTCTATATACCCGAAGCAGAACACCCACACTGCCCAGGCCATCTGTTCAGAAGGTTTATCTTAAAGAACTGCATCTTGAGGAAAAAAAAGGAAAAAAAAGTTGACTAGTAGATGATCAAGCACACAAATCCAGCTAAAGTGCATGAGTAAGAGGATTGGCAGCAGGCACTAAATAAGGCCATTAATTTTAGTCCTATTCACCGAGCTCAGCCCCATCACGAACACCCTGTGTGGTGCTTGTACTTTGCAAGAGGTGCTGCGTTTCTGCAGGGGTTGGGGACAGATGTGCTGAGCCACAACGAGGAGCCCAGCGAGCACCTTCCTCGCCCAGAAGTTGTCCCTCCAGGAGCTGCTGGGGCTCCTCGCTTCCCCAGCACCAGACCAATCTCCAACCACTTCCACTTGCCACGTAAGCAAGCGGAGCTGCCTGGCGTAGGCTAGACCCACACACACACACAGAGCTTGGAACATGTTCACATCTGGCTTTCACGTGACTTGAGCGTGCCTCAGAAATTCATCATCTGGATAACTCGCTCCTGCAGGGGAGAAATCCACAACTGGAGAGCTCCTTCCCAGGTCGGAACGGGGCAGTGGGGCAAGAGGATGGTGTGCTCAAACTGCAGTGACTCGCTTGCCAGCTGCATTTCCACAGCCCCCTAAAAGTCCTTCATCCTTCCTAAATACAAACCTTTCTAGCACAAACCTAAAGAAAACTTAGTTTTTGTTTTTCATTGGGTTTTTTTCTTTTTTTCCCCCTCTGTTTACTGCTACAAAAGCCCATCCTAATCCCATTTGCAGACCCAGAAATATCCAGGATTGTTTAGGTTTTTGGGGTTTTTTTTTGTTCTGGCAGCCATAGCTCATATTAACTCTTTCCACATGGCAAGCAAGGGCTGCTTCCCACATGACCACAGTGGTACAGCCCCTGCACATACAGTTTTGTAGCAGTTCCCAGTTTTGTTAGGAAGTGCCTAGAATATCTGAAGGCTAATCCGCATCTACAGCTGTACAAACTGAGAGCATCACCCCTCCAAGGGGAAAAAAAAACCCAAACAACCTGCCTCCAACACTGCAGAGATGTCTCAGCCACTGCACTTGGAAAGTCACAGGTACTTATGCACACAAGCATGGCTCAAAATAAGAAAATAGCACAAGACTCAAGTCCCAGCTGCAAAGAAGTCCCACTGCCAAGCAGGAAAAACATCCTGCAGCATCAGCATGTCCAGGCAGCCTGTTTTAACTGGCAGCAGCAGACTGAGCCAGCCAATTAATGCATATGTTATAACTCCTGCTGAACACCTACGTAAAGCTTCCAGCCACCTCTGGTTAGATGAACCATTCCACCCAGAGCAGACTGGTGAGGATTTTGCCCATCACACAGCCTGGACAGAGGCCAGCCAGAGTGTGACAGGTATAAAACCACACACCAAGCTGGAGGCACAGAGGGATTGCTAATTCAGAGGTGAGGACTCTCAATTGCTTAAGGACATGTGCTTTGCCATCTAAGTTTCCTTCTCACAAGGAAGATTCAAGTTTCAGGTGCTCACCAGCCTGAGACTAAGTTATCTAAAACCCTCAGGTAAGAGGTCTGCTCCTCTCAGCCAGCCCAACCCCTCTGTGCTCCCTATGGATTTCTGCAAAGGCTGAGGATCACCACCCTCCACTCCAGCTCTAAAGTGCATTTCTCGCCTGCCTTATCTAAAAACCAAAACCATGCCAAAATCAAAACCAATACCACAGTTGTCTCTGTGCAAGAGAGGAAAAACCCACGCAGGCAGCATTAACACCATCTGCCACTGACAGAGCGGGAAGGAAGGCAGAACAGAAGCAGATGGAGGATAGAGAACTCCTTAAAAACATGAGAAATGCCATCACGCACCCTCTGAGGTACGAAACGCTTTCTCAGAGCTCAGCAGAAGGCTCTCAGAGGCATTCTCCAGGGTGCATGCTGTTCTGGAGACACACCTCATACTTGCAGTCCTTCCCTGCCCTCTCCCCGACACGGGGCTCGGCGCAGCATCGATGCTGAACTGGGAACGGCAAAGAGCACAAACACATTCCTTGCCCTAATCCCGTACCCTGTCCCCACACCTCAGTTTAAAAGCCAAGGAGCAAAATAAAGACTCACACAACACACAAACAGCTCTTGCTCTCTTATCCTGTCACCCACCCACCCAAAAGACAGTGGTCTTATACATCCAGTGAGCCATGTCTTGTCAGCAGAAGACTGAAGCAGCACAGAATAAAGTCTTCTATCTGCTCTTCTCTTCAGGAGCCTCAGGCAGATGGCCAAAGCATTTCAGTTTAAACAGTGACTTTAAAAATATGGTGTTCAAGGAGAAGTGTGAGACCAGTTTCCCGCTGCCAGAATACTGCAGGCTGGATTTGGAGCATTGGATTGGAGTGGACAGATTCACATCTCGACTGGAGATGCAGAATTGGGTCACACACACACAGATGCTGCGAGGAGATGCAGCCTGCCTGACTTCACCCAAGCTCTCTCAAATCCTGCTTTGTGCCAGTGCACCTGAGGGCAGAGCAATAGCCCAACTTTGGAAAAGACAGAGTAGATGTTCCTTCAATTATATGAAGGACTCATTTAAGGGGGAAAAAAAATCAGGAAAGAAAATTAGCTGCTTTGGGAATTACTGCATCAGTTAAAGCCAATAAACTGCACAGAAGTCAGAGTTTCACTAATTGAACAAGAATAGCTCTCCATCACAAGAGGAAGCTTTGTCACCAAGGACCAACCTGAGGATGCATATTAAGGCCATTAACTACTAACTCCTTCCAAGTCCAAAGATGTCCCCAATAATTACATGCTAAGGTTTGTTTGGCTCTTGGTCACTATGTATCTGCCTTCTCTATCCTTTTATTACTGAATCCTTTATCCTCCTCTTCAAAGAGAAATAAAAAAAAAGCAAGAGGTTTGAGAACCAAAATGTTCTGCCAGAATCTGCTGTTTTTCAATTCCATGCAGTAATTAGTACATACAGCCAAGAAGGTTAATCGTACGATGGGAGAACAGATCCTGATTTCTGATCAGGAGCAATCCCGTCAGTACATGCCTGTGAAGTTACAAAACAGCAGCTGGCAAATCACCCAGCCCAACCATCCTCACCAACAGACCCAATGGCACCGAGGAGCCAGCCTGCCATCACCACGGCTGCACCAACTGCAGAACACAGCACCCGTGTGTGATTCATCGGGACACAAACACGAGCACGTGCCTCAGCCTGCAGTGATCACCCTGTACCACACACTTCTTACAAGGATTAAGACACCGATGTGTCTAAGATGTTTTTGGGACCTTACCATGGGCTTAGACAAACTGAGGTCCCCATTCACCACCTTAAATAAAATGAAATCAACCTTCCAAGCTGAAGCTGTCCTTTCCAATGGAAAACAGGGAGACTTCAGAGACAAACACCACAAGAGCAGAATGACTCAAACTAAAACCAGAGCTGAAACACACGTTCTAGCTCTGCTGCTGTCACCTGGACTCAGACTCATTAAGCAATAACCAACTGTCTACGTCATTACTGACACACTCAATGTGGGTAGCCCCAAGACATCTGCTGTAGTCACCACCCTCAAGGAAGATGCATTGCCTCATGCTGGGATTCACGTTAATTAATCGGATTTCTCAACATCTTCAGTAACACACTCAGATTTGGCCCCTTTGAGGGCCCATTTAAAAGGCTCAGGCTTCCTCTGGCTGAGAGGGGAAACCGAGACAGATTTCACAGCCAGCTGAGGAAGCTGAGGCGTGCCCACAGCTCTCCCAGTATTGAAAAGGCACTCACCACTCCAG
This sequence comes from Thinocorus orbignyianus, assembly GCA_013400375.1. Lineage (NCBI taxonomy): Eukaryota > Metazoa > Chordata > Aves > Ciconiiformes > Thinocoridae > Thinocorus > Thinocorus orbignyianus. The sequence goes on from VXBW01000926.1 coordinate 477,126, forward strand.
ATGACATCCCATCAAGACATCCCATCAGTACTGCAACATACTTAAGGCAGGGCAAAGGCATCACCATGCCTCTCTTGGAGAGGTCCTTCCTCCTCCCTTCACTGCAGCCATCTCATAAATACCATAAAATATCTGTCAGGGCTGGAGCTTGTATATTCCCTCCTCTCCCTGGACCCACAGGAGCTATAGAGCTGGCAGAGGGCCCTCACACCCAGTGCCACCAGCAAAGCTTTGTCCCTCGAGTCACAACCTCAGTCCTGGAGCAGGCAGAGACAGCTCCAGCCCCGCAGCCTTGCTGGTCCAGCTAACGGCTCATGTATTTGTGACCCTGCTGAGTGATTAAGCACAGAAAGGCCAGCACACACCATTCATTTTCTCCATATCACCTCAAAGGAGGCGGTTCAAACTGAAGTTAAGAAAATAAAACTCATTTATAAAAGTTAAAAAAACAACAACAACAACAACAAAACAACTTACAAAACTCCCAAGCCATGCCATGGAGCTGTAAGTGCAGGCTAGACACGCGCAGTGTGACAGGACCAGAAAGGTTAAGCTCTGAAATTATGAGCACAGCTCAGCTTACAGCCAGACAGAAAAAGCCACGAGTTAAGCCATTTCCCTTCATAATCACAAAGGAAGCAGAAAAATAAATAATTAAATAAATATATATTATCTCTGGTAACTCAAAGAAATAGCAATTAAGGCATCTCCCTGAAGAGCATGCATCTTCAGTGTGCGAGAGCCAGGAAGAGGGTTTCCCTAGTAAAGAAGGATAAGGGTAAAGAAGAAACTCTTGCTGTCAGCTCCACCCATAAGCCCGAGGCAGTGATCCCACAATGTCATCAGCCATGAGGGCCCTCAGTGTCATTACAAGGATCTGCTTGTTTTTCACTTGGAGGCTCCACTTCTGTCATAGTTGCAGCGCTCTCAGTTCTACTCAATCTCCCCGTTGAGAAAATTACATCTGTTTCTATAAAAAGTTTCTGAAGTAGCTTCCAATGGACCTTGAAGTTTTTATTTACTTGCCAGCAGACATCCTTCCTAGTTTTAGATTACAGGAGGGCAAGGAAGCAGAAGTCGTTGTCTGGGTGCTGCTATGTTCTGCTAGTCCAAAAGCTAAATGTGGGAACCAAGCTGAAGGATAGTTCTCTCTGCTGAAGAGGCCAAATCTCATCAGCATCCAAGCCTCATCAGCATCCTCACTGCAGCAACCCTGGCTTGAACCAAACTGTTCAAATTCATATTTGAAGTGCTCAATTACAGGGGCTCTTTAAATAGATTTCAGCTGGAAGACTCAGCCAGAGCAGCCAGCTTGATGCTGGCAGGATCTGACCAACTAGGGAAAAGAGACACTGTGGTACTGATGGAGACATCAACTTGTTCTTTTTTTTAAAGTTTATTCCCCCACAAATGGAGGAACATCCTACTGCACAGCAACAGGGTGCCAGAGAAAGGCCAGAGCAGCATCTTGAATCCAGCTGTGTCCCCAGCAGCAAGCAGGGCAGTCACAGCAGCAGGAATGAGCAAGCAGTGGGGATTTTTGTTATTACTTCAGAACGGGGTGGCCAGCGATGCTCCTGCTAGCACAGGCTGACAGCAGCAAGCACAAGGGCTTGATGGCCCACAAGGCAAGCAGCAGAGATTTGTGCCTTAGCTCTGAAACCTAAGGTAAGGCAGAATCTCTTCTGCTGGGTCTGGCCCCACTGTTAACATGGAGCATCATCTCCAAAATTGAGGAGCACTGAGACTCAGTGTGGAAAATCTGCGGAGACCACACCAAGCCCCTGTTGCCACCAAACACCAGGTGCCAGATGCTTGCTTCAGCATCATGACTAGGGATCTGAGAACTTTGGCATAAAACCAGCCAAGAAAGATTCTCAGGAAGGAAAGAGGGCAAGATCATCTTACTCCAGGAGTCTGAAACTCACTCTAGCCAGCAAGTGGTATGTGGGGGGGACATCTTTGGGGAGAAACATACTCCAACTGCTTTTACAAGCCACATCAGGATTAGCAGATGTCTCAAGGGTTAATTAGTTCACCATGCACAGATGGTAGCTGGTAGGGTTTGCAGAGTGGATTAACCTAATTTGTGGTTTGTAATGTACCATGCAAATATCCATTACTAGACTTGCAGCAATTCTGCCCTTATTTTGATTTGAGGAGAGAAAACCACACAAAGGATGCTTGCATAGAAGTAATGCCTCTTCTGAGTGACAAATGAGTTGCTGTTCACTTGGTTAATGCAATCAACAAATTGGATTCTGAGAAGTAATTTGTTCCCCTTTTTGCTACAGAGGGTCTTTGGAGACACCTAGATGAAACCATTTGTTGGAAGCACACAGAATATGCCCACCGTAACCACTCCTCACGGCTGCACTGAGGTCTCTTCGGCACTGACAGATGGTCAGAGCACCACAATTCAATTGACTAGAAATATGAAGGCAGCTTTCCAAAGCAGCTCTGCAGCACGTCAAGCAAAGCCCCACAAATCCAAGGTAACAGCACATGTGGCAGCCCAGGACACAGCAAACACCCGTGTCTACACAGAGCTTCAGTGGAGCTCCACGGCTCTACGCTGGCTACAGGTTAAAACATTTATAAATTAGATAATACCCAAGTGTAAAGGCTGCATGTTTATATAGTACTTTGCACGAGAGGAAGCCTGGCTCAGGTCTGGCGTGCTGAGATGCCCCAGATCACTGCAAGGCTCCCTTCTGTTTAGCTAAGGACGTGCCACGCTATTGCATTTGGTTCAGGAGGTCCCAAATGTTTACAGCCGGTATCAGCTGCAGCAATAAATGTTTCCCTAACTCCTATTAAACTCTGAACTTACCCAGTTTCTCCCTGCTGTAAGGGGTGAGCACAGGACTAGCTAGACAAGCATTCTGGCAAGGCAGAGGTCAGGGCAGAGGTGCTGTTGGCAGTCAGAGACATTCCCCACGTGTTTCTGCAATTCGCCACGCTTGTGTCATGCCTGCACATGCCTGAGCTGCAGCAGCTGTGGGATTCCTGCTGGACACTGCAGGACAGCCCTGATCCCACCCAAAAGCCTCCTCCTGGCACGTCTTTGGCCAAGGCAGAAGACATGTCCACAGGTCTGATTTGTGGGGAGGTGCTTGCTTTTAAAAGCATCTATTTGTCTCTTGCTTAAAGAGATATTAGTGCCTGCACCTACGGAGGAAACTACATTTCAAAGCTATTTGTTATGGTAAAAGACTGTCACAGCACACCCTGGAAGTCTTTGCTTATTTACCATATCACTTGTTCGAGTGTCATAAAGCCAGCCTTTGTCAGAGGCTGAAACTACCAACTCCCTTGGCATATTCCTGCATTCATTATGCACATACTCCCATGATATCCAGCTCCCAGCAGAATGAAGCATGCCCCTGCTGCTCTAAAATCAGGCACAAAGATGGCCAAAAATACAGTCCCTTTATGCAGCTTGCTTTGGTCAGAGAGATGCTTCACATTCCTCTTGGTACAGGGTAAGTGGAGAAAAAGCATCCCCAAACCCCACTGCTTCCAAGCCCTAGCTGTGCAAGCAGCCAAGCACCAAGAGAAAGAGGAAAAGAAACAGTTCCAAAAGGAGACATGGCAGGATGTGGAGGTGGGACAACGAAGAGAGGGAACCCGACATGAGCATCCATCCCTGCCAGGGATAAGCATGTCACTTGGGATGCTCAAGGCAGGAGGCCAACAGAGAGCCCAGCAGAGCAGCATCCACAACTGCTATCTCTGCTACGCTGACTCAACTTATATCTTGCTTCCCTCAATGTCATGGCAGGTCCAACTTCCCCCGAGAACCACAGGAATGGTGGAGGAACAGCTCCTCACCCTCCCAAAGCAATTCCTCACATTTCTTGCAAGAACACTGCACGTGCCCCTCCGCCAGTGCGCTGGGCCCAAAGCTTTCCTAGTTTGCTAAAGCTGTTCTAGGTCAGTGCTAAATCAGCTTGCCCCAGAGACTTCAGTAACGCTTTTCAAAAGCCTTTACATGGCACGAAAAAGCCCTGAGCTCTCAGGACGTGGCACTCTGAGCCAGCAGCTCCAACACTCAGCTCTGCCTTCTACTGAGTCTTATACCTTTATGCTCTGCCCCTCTTGAGATATTTCTGCTGCCAACCCTAATTCACTGCCCACAAACATTTTACTTACTATTAGAAAGCCCTAGAGGTGCAACTGCATCTCTCTAGAAGGACCCCCTCAGATAGAAGCTCTGTAGGACATGAGGAAGATGAAGAGCACCTCAGTTTACCCTGTCAGGCCAGCACTCTGGGCCATGCTCACCTCGTCATTACCACCACCCACCTCAGGGAAATTCAGGGAAAAAAATTGTAAAAACTGGCCTGCAAAGGCAATAGCCATTTAATGCACAGGTTGGCAGAGTCAAGCAACAGCTCTGTTTTAGTGCATCACTTAGCTTATTACAGTATTGGAGCATAAAAGCTCTCCTAATTAACCAAGAGATCAATCTAGGCAGTGACATTCATTGGAGTCCAGTATATTACATTCATCTTCCCTTTTTTTCCCCCCGAGACTGAGCCATTGCAGTGTTTCTTTATCATCTTCAAAAGAAAGAAGAAAAAAATTCTCCATCCCCACAGGTCAGAGTTTTCCAGGAGTTGCTATTAGTTCAAAAGGCCTCTCTTTGGATGCCCTGAATACAATTTGGAGCATCCAAGACTCCAAACAAAGTCAATGAGAGTTGCAGGTGCTCAATGCTGCTTGGGATAAAAAAAAACAACAAAGCCAACAACCAAAAAAACCCTACAACCCACAGGAAAAAAAGAAAAGAGAAAACCCCGACACATCCAGCTCAGAGAAGCCAAACCCAGAGGCCCATAATTACACGTCCCTATTGAAAACACATCTGTAAAAATCACTAAGAGCTACAAGGGGAGGGAAAAAATTGGATTTATATCGTCTCAAATCGTGGATTTATAGGACATTTGAATCCAAGATATTAAAAACAAAACACTGAGCTAGCGCCTCTGACAGCCCAAACCCAGACACAAGCACTGAGACCATTTCACATCAGAAGCCTTAGCAGAGCCTTTTAGAAAGACCAAAAAAAATATATATAGAAAGAAAGAAAGAAAAATACTCCAACCAGAACAGAAAAGCATTCCCTTTCCCTCCGGAGAAGAACCTCAATTCTCAGGCTGCATTTTGACTGTCTGCTCAGGTAAAGATTGACTTGAGATAAAAAAATAATGAAAAAACAAAAAGAGAGAGAAATTTTCTGCAATCATCCTCTCAGACAGGAGAAGGAGCTGAATAAATACAGTCAGAGGAGAGCAGTCATTTTAACTGCAATACTATATAAGGTGGGTTTCTTCTCTCCAGAGCACAGGAGAGATACTGATGCTTGTCTCAGGCTTCAGCAATAAAAAGTTAAACTGCTACAGGATTGCATGCACCACAAGATAAAGGGAAGGTTTAAAAAGGGGGTGGCTTGGGGGGGGAAAAGTCCTCCCTGTAATCATGCAGTACAGAAAAAGGCTGGTTCCTTACCTGATTTTCTCTTTGAAGATCCATAATCCCTGAAAAACAGACAACAACAAATAGACATGGTTAGAGCTGGAGAGGGTGGCGAGAGACTGAATGCTTCCCAAATTTCCACCCATAGGCTCAGGGGCTCATCCTGCTTGCTCCCTCCTTTAAAGAGGAGGTCAGGAGCCCCCGGCATTGACAGGCAGGGGCTGGGACGGGTCCTGAGCAGCACCGGCTCATCAGGAGCACCAGCTGGGGCTTCTGCAGCACCAGGGGCTGGGGGAGCATGTGATCAACCAGCCAGAGCAAACCATCCACAACCAGCAAGGCAGGGGAGAAGGGTGTCATTTTTTCCCCTTTCAAATCGAGCTCTGAAATAACGCACGGCTACTGAAATTAACCCCTGATGGAGAGGGAAGGGAATATGAAGTGTTTGCTGCAGGGGTGGGGCTGCCACAAGCTCGTCTGGCATCGCTTCCAGCCCTCTCCTCTCAGAGGCGAATTCACTTGCCAGTAACCTCCAGACCCCTCCTAGTTATCTCTGACAAGCACTTGTCCTCCTGGAGGCAAAATACAACAAATCCCAAACTTTCTCCTGTCTTTCAGGATGAGGAAGGTACTCTTACTTTTCTGCAGTGATTTAAAGGGTGCTGGTACCTTCGCTGGCGGCAGAACAGCTGAGAGCTCGGACAGCTGCTACAGAAGTGGGAAGAAATTGCAGAAGGGAGCTGCAGGACTGATTCAGAACCCAGGAGGGAAATACTTCTCCACGGCTGGGGTTCCTCCCAGTGCTCTCCGGAGCCTCTCAGACCCAGCTCAGAAATGGTCTGTGCAGGCAGAGCCCGGGCAATGAGGGATGGGGCAGAGCCAGCATCGCTGCATGGGCACAGCGCCCGTGGCAGGGTGACACGCTGCCCCCGGGACAGTCACCCCCTGGACCCACGGCAGGGGCAGGCTGTCTGCAAGGGATCCCAGCAGAGGAGCAGGCAGCAGCCTCTATGTTTTTGGGAGTCAAATTGTCAGGAGTGGGGGTTTGTCCCTCGCAGTGTGCTGTGTACTCTGGAGGGAATTAGAGAAGGATTGTCCCAAACTATGTGTTTTAATTTCAAGAAGTTTGGGGGATCATCTCAAGAAATGACACATGTCCTGAGGGCAGAGGTATGTTTGCCAATAAATTTTGTTTCTCCCAGCACTTTCTGTTCACCCCATGCCTAACATGTCTAGGATTTGCTTCCAACGAGTGATAACAACTCGGGAGATTTTTGCACCCTCTTTGAATTTTCCAGTGTCGTTTGTATTCCAATTAAATGGCTGTTTTCTCAGCCGTGTCTGCAGTTGTATTTGATGTGAAGATGCTACTGCTCATGAATAGGCTGCTTCTTCTACCTGAAGTGATATCATATGCAAATATAATGCCTGCTATACGATGCCCAACACAGAGACCCCTCAGAACGAGCCATGGAAGGCACGATCCCTGACATGTAGTCCTCTGCCCCGGCTCTGCTCCCACGCCAGCCTGGAGCTTTGTGGTTGCTGTCAATACAGTGCTCTTGGCGTGTGAAAGTCTGTGTTTGCTCCTGCCCTGAGCTGCCTCTCTTCTGGCAGTGCTAAATGGCAAAGAGGTGAAACCCTGCTGAGATCCACACGTGGGATTTGCTTTAACCCAGCACCTCCGTTGTGCACATGCTAGATGGCCAGTTCAATCCCTTTCACCCTTTGCTTTCTTCTTTATGTTCTTTCCTTTCTTTTTTATGTTCTGTTCTTCTGCTTGTGATCCATTGATGTCCTTCCCCTCTCCCATGTCATGATCTATAAGGTGAATACTTCTTAGCCTCACTGTTTTCAGAGGAACATCGGTGTGAGACTGAAATATTGATTGGATTATATCTCATAGAGACATTTTTAATGGTTTCTCCTAACTGTAACAGCTTCCAAGTAGAAACTCTGATCTTCTCTTGCAATACAGATGCACCTGGCACGTCGTTAGCCCTTAATTCAGACAAGAAACCTGGCCTTGCAGAAGGAAAACCCTTCCAAGGAAAGGTACAATGTCACAGCTGCAGCTACATGGGGAACCTCACTTTCTTTTCAGCTTTTGCTCTTTTCATCTTCATACACACACATATTTCCATTCTTCTTCCATTTCTGTGAGAGAACAGACACTACCATCCTCATTTTCCTTCCAGCCATAGCTACAAGAATAGCAATGAAACCAGCAGGTAGAGCTAAAGATAGCTCTGGCAGGTCCCTTCTTCATTAGCCAGGATCATTCCATACTGAACAATCACCTTGCACAAAAGTAGCGTATTTTCAGCCTTTTTTATATTAGAACATAGCAATTTTGTCTCAAGTCTTCCTGTGGGGCACCACCTTTAGCTGATGCTGAACTTCATTACTGGCCAGGAAAGTATTTCCTGCTGCTAACGATATTAAAACATGGTTGGTGCCAAGCACGTCGCACGAGCTGGACCCACTCTTCTTTAATGACAAAGGAGAGGGAGGCTGGATCTCCTTTCTCATCAGCATTACGCCAGGATAACATTACTCATTTGACTTCCATGTCCTCAGCTGAGAAAGGACATGGAACTGTTGGAACTGGTCCAGAGGAGGGCCATGAAGATAATTGGGGGCTGGAGCACCTCTGCTGTGAAGACAGGCTGAGAGAGCTGGGGTTGGTCAGCTGGAGAACATGAGAAAGGCTCTGGGGAGACCTTAGAGCAGCCTTCCAGGATCTGAAGGGAGCTCCAGGAGAGCTGGAGAGGGACTCTTTGTCAGGGAGTGGAGTGACAGGACAAGGGGTAATGGTTTTAAATTGGAAGAGGGGAGATTTAGATTTGATACTAGAGAGAAATTCTTTGCTGTGAGGGTGGTGAGACCCTGGAACAGGTTGCCCAGAGAAGTTGTAGATGCCCCATCCCTGGAGGGGTTCAAGGACAGGCTGGATGGGGCTTGGAGCAACCTGCTCTGGTGGGAGGTGTCCCTGTCCAGGGCCGGGGGTTGGAACTCGATGATCTTTAAATTCCCTTCCAACTCCAACCATTCTATGGTTCTATGACTTCTAGCAATGAATGTGAAAGGAAGACCACGAGCATTGCTACAGACCCGACTGCCCTATTATCACATTAAGCTACCCGCAATCAGTCTGAAAATTTGTAAAAGATGAAAATATTTTATGGCAGTGAATTTATACGTCACTTGCAATTCCAATTTAATTACCAAGGTGATATTAACAGTGTTTGGGAAAAGTTTTATGGCACAGCCTTTCTTTAGGGACTGGCTTCACTGCTGTACTCAGAGTTAATAAATATTGATGTTTGCTTGCGTGTGGTTTCATCTATCTAAATACATACAGATAGACACAAACAAGCAGTGGCACAACTGGAAAGCTGTTTAACAAATGAGGAATATCCTGACATTTGTTCAATAAAGCCTAACAAAGGTTCCAAGTGGAGGAGAAGACCGGAGGTGACAAGGTGGAACTGTGATGGGCTGTGCCCATTTCTTTGGCCCTACTTTTTATTCAGTTTGATTTGTATCTGGCCCAAGGGATTTCTCCTGCATCCTCCATGGAGATCCAGTGAGCCTGCAGAAGCCTTCTGCAGGAACCAGGAGAGATTGCAGAGCAACACTGCATCAACGGGGCAACTCCACTCCTGCACAGCTCTCCCTTGGAGGTGACATATGGGTTGGGGGACATCATCCCTGCAGTACCCACGATGCAAAGGCTCTTTTAAAATCTTCTCCCCTTTGCCATGGGACAGCAGGACCAGCTCTGTGGGATGCCTCCTTTCTCAGTTATGTCACCTTTTAGCCTAGCACCTCTGCCTATCAGTAAAGCAGAGATTTCAGACCACTTTAACTTTGAACCGTGAGAGAAAGCAGTGCCTGCAAAGCCTGGGGAGGTGTCAGACCCACGGAGGAGCACAGCCCGGGGAGCTGCACAGCAGACATTTCATCAGACAACACAGAAGCTAAAAGGGAGAGTAAATCAGTTTTCTGTCTGTTTCTCAGTGTTTGCTGTCCAAAGGAAATGAGAAAGTGACAAACTCTGAGTAATGGAGGTTAATCTATATCCTTTACTCTGCGCTTGTGAGACCCCACCTGGAGCACTGTGTCCAGTTCTGGAGTCCTCAACAGAGAAAGGACATTGAACTGTTGGAACAGGTCCAGCNTTTAATACATAAATTAAGATGGTTCCATATTTGTTGGCTTTTGCTAATTCATGTTTCAATACATTGTAGGCACTTATGTTCCCGTGCTCCTTAATTTCTCAGTCTCCAGTGGTGTGGGCAGGCTGCAGTGGAGATGTATGACATTTCAAACAAACAACATGGATTATCATTTAATCGCCAATGATTTTCCAGGCAGATTAAAAGCACAGAAATGTTTCAACAAGAAGGTCCACTCTCCCCTTCCCAACGCTCATACGGTTTGCAGTCAGGAATGAAGACAGCTTTTTCACAAACTATTTTTCTTAGCGCCGCTATCGGATTCCACGACAGTGTTTTTAAAGTAAACCAATACAAAAATACTTTGCTACTGCTCAGTACTGCTCAGAAACCCGAGCCTTGAGAATATACTTGTGTCTTGAAGCCCTCCTAACTGATTTTCCTTAACAGCCAGTCTGATGTTTTCTGTTAGACACAAATTCAGGTGTGACAGAGGACTGTCACTCGGTGCCTGCCTGTCACCCAGCCTGTGGCTGGAGGAGCACTCAAACACACAGGAGCTAGATGGGGAGCGCAGGGTTAAAATTTGCATTCATGGTACTCAAAGTGCAAAAGTTTAACTGTGTGCAGGAAGGTATGTCCATTCCCACTGAGCTCTGAGGCTCATATGACACGTAATTTAAGCAAAATTAACTCTGTATGTTATGGATCAGAAACACAAACTCAAACACACGGATGCATACAGCTATACATTTTCCCCCTCCAGCACTCCATCCTCTGAAATCATAAAAGAACAGCTGATCTCCTTTCTGAGCCAAATAAACAGATGAAGGCTTTTTTTTTCTCCTTCGTTTTTTTTTAATAGAAACTATTCTGCTCATTTCCTGATATAAATCGTTGCATTGTGGAGCCCTCTCAAATATGAATCTGTCCTTTCTGAGCAGAGGTCGAGCTTTCCAGCCCTGTCAAAAAGGGCCCCATTGTGGCGGTCCCAAGACTCCAGAATTCCTTGCCGCGAGCAAAAGGGACTTGAGGGGCAAGAAGAAAGTCTGGCAACCTGATTGCAAGCCCTTCTGGGCTGGAAGCTGTCTCCACTTGCTGCTAAGAAGGGGAAGCCACTGTTGTGCAAACAGCTCCTTAAGAGAAAGGAGACAAGACAAAAGAGGATTTTTACCTTCCTGCCACCTCTCTGTTGTCTTCACAGCGTGGCTGTAACACAGGCATAGAGCAAACAGCAGAGATTTATACACAATATACTTCTGGTTAGGCTGCAGTGATTTTCTCTGCATCATCTAACAATGGTGGCCCGGTTTGGCTCAGCCAGGACCCAGCTGGAGGTCCTGATTTCATAGAATCATAGAATGGTTGGAGTTGGAAGGGAATTTAAAGATCATCGAGTTCCAACCCTGCTGCCCTGGACAGGGACACCTCCCACCAGACCAGGTCACTCCAAGCCCCATCCAGCCTGGCCTTGAAGCCCTCCAGGGATGGGGCAGCCACAGCTTCTCTGGGCAACCTGTTCCAGTGTTTCACCACCCTCACAGCAAAGAATTTCTTCCTAGTATCCAATTTAAATCTCCCCTCTTCCAATTTAAAACCATCACCCCTTGTCCTGTCGGCAAGTATCAAACTATTTCGTGCTGACTTCTGACAGCTCCCTTGAACCCAATAAAAGAAAAGTCAATCCAAGTTCTCCCTGAGGAACTCTGAGCACCACACTGGAATCTCATCTGTAAGCGCAGAAGATCTTCTCTATACCAATAACCTTGGCTTGCACAGAAAAGCCTTGGTTGGAAGGAGACGGTCATTGCCTCCTTCCCAGCAATGCTCCCTGCACCTGAATCCATGGATTTGTATCATGAAGGGGAGGTGCAGGACAAGGAAAGCCAGTGTCCTCTGCTCTGCCCTGAGAGGATCCTGGAGACTAGCCACTCACAGCAGAAGCTGAGCTCTGCCACCAGGTCCAAGGTGCAGGCAATGCAAACAGCTCCGAGATAAACGACATCCCCATGGACCATCTCAGCCTCAGGCAGATCCACAGTGTGTGGGGGCAACGTCACCATCTCTTTTTTTTCTTTTTTTTTGTGTGTGGAAAGGGTATAGAAGGACAAGAGATGGGTTCAAGGCATTCTGTGTCTTCCCTAAATAATTGGGGAATGTCACAGGATTCTGTCCCAAGATTCCTCAGTGGTGAAGTTGATCTCTTGGCTGCAGAGTGCATCTCCAGTATTTGGCTCGGGCTGAAGAAATGCAGAATTAGCCTCTTGAATTTTTCACACTTATATTTTTTTTTACGATTACATTATCCTCCTAGAGGAAGACAGGGCTTTGGAATGGCACATCCAGCATTTCACCAGGCTGTGAGATACGGGGCAGGGCGATCTGACAGCAAAGCCTGGCCTCTCCAGCACCAGGGAGAGATGGCTTGGCACAATCTGGGAGCTGCAGGACACTGGGGCAATGAGCTAACGCCATGTGATCCTCTACTACAAGGCTTCAGCGGCCTTGAAAAAGACAACACAAATGTTTATAGCAAGCTTTTTCCTGGAAAGAAGTATAAAAACAAGATCTTGCCTAAGAGTCACATCCTCATCTGGTTTTGTTTTACCCTGTTTATTCTTTCAGACAGCAAATTTCTCCACAGGACGGAAAAATGTATTTACCTTAGCAAGAACTCTGGGTGGAGGTGATCTTCACCTCCTCTAAACTGACCTTGCTTGTCCCTTGTGGAGAGGCCAAATTTATCTCTGTCTTACAATGACCAAGCATGTGTCACTTTATTACAGCCTTTATAGCACAAATGCTGAGTGATAAAAACAAGGTAATAAAAATTAATCATTCTCATGTGCAGTCAGGCTCCTCACTTTGGGATTTTACTACACACATCTAAGCACAGATACAATATATGTTTAAAAAATGCATCTAATCATAGTTACAAATTAAGTACTGACTGTCAGAATCGTAAATTCAAATGTACCTTGTAAACTAGCTGGGCTAATGAGCTTGCATATATGTCATGTGAATCTGATTAAGAGCTTAAGAAGGCAGGGTTTGAATCTTTACTTCATTTTCCCCCCCCCAAATCTTCCTGATTTGAGGGTGGACCCCTCAAATTCTACTTTCCATTGGAGATTTGAGTCCAACCTCCGACTGCCAACCACATGGTCCATCTGGGTTTCTAAATTGCAGCCTGAGTGGTGATTGTAAGAAAAGGCAGAGTCCATTTGTTGTCCCCTTTGTTCTGCTGTTTTGGGCTAACTTTGCTTGGAGCTACATGTATGGTGCACAGATACTGACTCCTCCATCCCATCGTGGCACCATTCCCCCATGGATAACTGCCCCAAAAGGAGACATCACCCATTGCCCACCAAGTTTTGCCTGCTCACAAGATGCAGGATTATCACCACCACGTCCACTGGAGTGTGCGTGGAGACCACCAACGTCATCCCCAGAATCCTAGAGAGTCCTTGGAAAAGAAAAGCAAGAAGGAAGAGGAGAAAACGTGCAAGTTACAATTCCAAATTTCTAAGCCTCAGCCCCAGATCCAGACGTAGCCTGTCCAAAAGGGCTTTTGCCACTGAATTACTGCACCAGGAAGAATAGCTGGAGCACAGCAGTTTAAATCAAACTAAAAGAAGAGCTTCTGCATGCAACGCCTCTGAATCATGGTACTCGCTGGTGTTAGACATTGTAATCACCAAAACTAGGCATGGGTTCAAAAAGCAATGAGATAAATTCATGAAGCAAGGATAAATGGTGGCTATTGTACTTCATGCTCTGGGTGCTTTGACCCAAAAAGTCCCATAACTGCTGAATGCCAGAAGCAGAGAGGATACACAAGGGAAGCTCGCTCTGTATTTGCTTTGTTTTTTGTCTTGGCTATAAGCCACTGCTGGAGACAGGAGGCCAGATGGGGCCCTGGTCTCACCTAATTGTGGCCTTATAATATATTCTCCTGTAAAAGATCAGACTGGATTAGGATAAATTACATCCAAATCATGCCGCATTACTCAGCACATTAAATTGTCCTTAATCACGGACTTTGATGGTCTAGATTCCTGCTTAAATTTACCTCCTGTGCATATTTCTGTGCCTATTCTGTGGAAACCACTGCTGAATTTCAACTATACATACCCAGGCTCTAATGAAAAGCCAATTTGGCTCTTTGATCAAGCTTTAATAAGACTCATCATGGGAACATACTCTGCTGTGGCAAAATGGTTTCCTCATCCTGTCTCTTTCAGAAACGTTTCGTGAGCCTTTAAAAGCAATTTAACCCTGATTTATGTTAGCTAAGCGATTTCTGTTGCACATGTGAGTTACAAGAAAAGGGCTCTCATCTCAGTTTGCTACACTGTTCAGGAAATCAGTTATAAATGCTGCAGTGCTTTTAGTGTCTCTTGACTTCAAGGCAGCGGAAACTAGCAATTTGAGTAAATACTTCATCATTCCCAGTTCTCCCATATGCCTCATCCAGTATTTGACAAGAGACAACCTATAGGATATTTCTTTTTTTTTATTTGGTCCAGGGTGCTGAGCTTCCCCTGTCTAAGCTGTTTACTTCAGCTGAGTCCAGAAGATATTGAAGGAAAGAAACATGCAATTCTTTAATAGAGAGCATATGAAACATGTTGATGACTATCTAATAAAATCGAGCAAGCATTCAATAAGGGTGAGTCACCTCATCACAAGTTTAGAGATGAGGGATGTAGAAATGATGACTAAGCAAGCTGATGCAGTAAGCCAGGGGTGCAAAAGCAACCCAAAAAGCTTTGATGGCCTGACCTGACCTTCCAGGGGCATCCAACCAGGCCTGGGCATAGTTAGAGTAGGTCTCTTCACACCAGTTACAGTGACCAGTAGAAGGACAGGAGGCATTGGGAAGTGCCCATGGCCAGGAGGTGTATCACCAGTGGTGGTAAGTGCTACAGCCACTGCTGCTGCTTTGCTTATGGTGGTGCTGAGCAAAGAAACAGAGCACATCGATGACTCTTCCACATTTCCATTTGCCAGAGAGAATAATGTCGGTAACTACAAAGGTAAGAAAGAACTATTTTCTGTGAAGTTTCTTCTACGGTCCAGCTTGAATCTCCCTCATCAGTCTGTGGCCATTGGTTCTGTTTATATTGTTTGCTGCTAATGAAAGTTTGACTCCAACATCCTTTTATTTCCCCTTCAAGAAGCTGTATGTTGCTATTAGATCACCCCTTTGCTGCTTCTTTGCATGACAAGTAACAGAAAACCAACAGACCCAACTAATTTTTCTCCCATTTCTCCTCACTCCCCATCTTGGAGCAGAGGGACCTGAGAAAGGAGCAGTGACCCAAATGGCAGTAGTCCGAGCTGCCTTCCTCCTCCTTCCCTCTCCTGCTTGCAGGAAAGCCCTTGGCAGAAGCAATCCCTCTCAACCCACACAATCCCCCTGGACCCACATACCCTTGTTGGGCACATCCCACCCGTAATCACAGTTCCCCATGATAAATTAGGGACTGGTGTCACCAAGCCTTGGGGACCCCCATTGGAAGGCAAAGCAGAAGAGCCTCCTGCCTACCCTTCTCCTTTTGACTGTCCAAGCTGTGAGGATGCCCACCGGAATGCTCTCCTTTGCCCCATACCAGCCTCAAAACCTCTTGATGGTGAGTGCTGGGTCTCAGTGTCACTCCCTGGGATTTCCCTGAAGCCTGTCCCAGTGTGTGGTGCAAGTGCTGGCACCAGCCCACAGGCTGGAGGCTCGCACAGGGAATTCCCAGGCTGCCACTGGCATTTTTGGCATTCTAAAGGCTCTAAATTAGCAAAGTAAGAAATGAGTTACAGGCATTTCCAGACATGGTCCAGGCCCTGCTAGACCTCCAAGCTCCTAGTATAAAGAGACCATCCCAGATGCTTGGCATTATACAATTTTGTGTTCCTTTTTGGTGCTGTTCTTATGGTGTCTAGCACTTCTGCATGCTCATCTGGCTTTTTATCAACATGCTGCTTGGACCTCTCTGTCTTGCTGCTCCTGCTCCATGTCCAAGGGCAGTAGGACCTGAAAGATTAAGACAGCAGCATGCATAGACAGCAGATGGCTATTGCATCTGTACATACTTTGCACTGCTAAATACCCTATTGCCCTACCTGAGTTTACATCCCCTTTTAGTGGTAGATCTCTCTCCTGACTTTTTAAAATCATCTGTTGTACATCTGGCCCTAAGAACGGTAAATATTTTTTCCAGGAGAGGCAAAAACTTACAATGCACGTGGGAAGACAAGATCAAGCCCACAGTATGAACTCCCAACTTCTTCATCTGGTGACTGTAGTCATTCCTTTCCTCATTACAATTCCTTCAGTTAGAACAGCAAGATTAAAACACGGCAGCCTCCCAAATCTGCCCCAGCAGCATGTCCTCAGTTAACTGTCTTGCAACATCAAATGTCTTTGCAGCGTACTAAAAAGTAATGTAGTTCTCTATAAGACACTGATTTTATATACCTTGGAATTGTTTTCTGCCTGTTTCTGCAAAGCAGCACATGGAAAGATCTTTCAAGTCATCGGGTTCTTTAATTTACTAGTTGGAGACATAAATCATGGCATGTAAGATGTACTGCAAGTTCATGAACTCTAGGAAACTTTTCTAATCACTGTGCTTTGAACTGAGCTTTTTCAGAAACTGTAAAACTCCAGAACATATCTAGTAAATGCATCTAGTAAATTTAGCTGGATTGGCAACTACTAAAAGCAGACTTGTCTTCCCTGATTACGTACCAGCATCAGGCAGTCTTAAAACATCCTCTCTGATTCTAAAACTACAACATAAAAGAAAAAGAAGTCCTGGGCTTGTCTTGCTCAATATAACTCTTAGGATTCATTAAATGACTTCAAGTTATCATTGACAGGCACTAATTAAGCCAGAAAAATAGAGGCAACTTCCCAAAGATAAAACCTTTCAAATGCTAGGTTTACTTTTCAAGGTAATGACCGTTATCCCTTTCAAATCCACAACTCTAATAACACATCCCACTCCTTCCCAAGAGGTTAGAGAGCTAAATTATGTGGCATTTGCAAAGAAGCATCATGAACCTTTCCTGTGTATTCCACCCCCAGAAGCATCAGATCTGCTGAAAAAGGATTAATTGAGTGAATGATGGTACTATTTTTCATAATATAGGTATGAAATTATAAATGAAAAAAGCCCGGTGCTTCAAGATACTCTAAGAGATTGTTTCAGTCAGTACTCGGTTCATTCTGGGAAGTAAACAAAGGAAATAGCATTGCTATTTCAGATTCCTGAGACTAGAAATGGACAGATACACCCTGAGTTTTACAGAGCCATCGAAACTGCTAGTAAATTTTACCTGGTTGGTGTTTGATCACATATTTATGGATTATCATACTGAACTTAAAATTAACTTTGCAGAGACAGAGGATATTTTCACTAGTACCTGTATGGATCCACACTAATACTTCCTTGAGCCTAACTCAATTAAAAGGGCGAATCAAAAATTCATATTGTCCTCCAATCTATTCCTATATACTTGCCCCAAATCAGCCCAAATCACGTGAACTGACTTTTTAAGGCCACCAGCATTAAATATTAAATACCTCTGGAAAATGTAAGAAAATACCATCTTTTTATAGGAGTTCAAAATGTATGAAGAATGTAAAAGGCATCAAGGCATGTTGAGCACAGAAGCACCATCACACAGCACGAAACACTGCAATGTCTGAAAAAGGATGCATTTTAGACCAAAAATTTTGCAGTCTAGTGCAGATGCAAATTTGGATGTTGCTCAGGCCTGCTCATGCAGAAAACAGTAAATTTCTCCCTGTTCCTTTTATGTAACTCCTGTCCAATTCTCAATCCAGACATTAACTTTTAATTCACCTCATACATCTTGAAAGGATGGGGGTGTGTGGTATTTCTAATGTCTTTTCCCATGTTCTACGTTCGTAAAAATGAAGAGGTATAATGAATGAATTTAATTATTTCCATCCATTCTGCTGGTTATAGAAGAAGACCTTTTAATTCAGCTAAAATAGGAATTACTTGTTCCTTCAAAAAGATTGTTGAGTCAGAGGGTATTTCCGCCCTGCAATATGAAGGATCTCTATGTTTTTGAAGCTAAATGGTTTATTACTATTGTAACTGTTCACGTTATCTGATATATAGATATCAGATGTGGGCGATGGGAAAATGTCATCGATTGTTAGGAATTACACCCCCTCCTTTTAGGCTGTTGATCTCACTTGCCCAGTAATTCACAAGCTCAGAATGTCAACGAGGTTCAGCAAATGTCATGCCCTGCCATCAGCTTTTGTGCACTATTTTCTCCCTTTGTTACCTGAAATTCCAGAAGCTGGAGTATAAGAAACCACACTCTCAGCAGAAGCCTTGCCCTTCCCAAAGGATGACAAGAACATCCCTGAGGTCCTGGGGAGGCTTGTATATCCCGAAATCTACACTGTGGTGTCCAGACAAGCAGGTACAATCACGCTCCATAAAACCAGCTGTAAATGTGACATGCCAAGACCACCATTGCTCTTAGCTCCCAGTCCCGAATCTGAATTCACTGCTCTCATCACTGGAAAACACTGTGAGATCCAAAACTACTATCTGGGCACACCATCCCTGAGATGCAGCAGGAGGGATTATGAATCAGAAAACAAAATGTTGTGTCCTGTTTCCAATAACCTACTTATTAACGATTTCTTCCCCAGTCATCCTGTGGGACTGAAGCCAGTTCCTGGAATGGGACCCTTCTCCTTTGCTTCTGCTGAGTCTCCAGCACCAGGTACCGCCCTGTCCTTGCCTCGCTGCTTCTGGCCTCTCCGTGGCTGATTGCTCCCTCCTTGTAACACACACCTCACCGTAATGAAAAATCTCCCTGATCACTACACAGACATCCTGGGCCCTGCAGAAAACCCAATTCTGTCCTACCTAGCGACAGCGTGTGTGACACCAGAAACCCAGCTCCTCGTCCTACCCAGCTAGAATAAAAAACCCTTCAAGCTCTGCTGTGCATCCCATCCATTAGCGGTGCCTGGGGAGCTGCGCAGAGGCCTACCTCATGATTAGATAAAAGCTTTTTCCTTCTAAATCACTGTCCAGAAGAAACCAAGGGTCTGGAAGAGTGAACTCCACATACATTAGAGGCCAGGCACTTCCCCTATGCGGGTTATTTATGTGTCTTTGTTTTATGCTGAAGAATGTGAGGTTATGTGGTAGGGAGCAGGCTGCTTCATTTATATGCTCTGATAACAATATAGGACCCTTTTCTCAGTAAAGACACAGAAAAGCGAGGGTGCCCTGGTTTTACCCAAGAATAAACATTTTTTAAGCAATGTTGTGAAAATCTCAGAGCCCCCTGTGTACCAAAATAAATCTGGGTTGGTGAAGAATAAGGAAGATCAGTGATTTTTGACTGTCTCTTTGCCCTTACTCCCCCTGAGTCTAAAGGCCACCTCATGCCCAATATGCCCCAGAACTGCTCTAACCAGTGGAGAAACAGTCCAAAATGCAAACATTATATACCCTATCCCCGATCCCTCCTTTGCCTGCCCTGAGGGTCTTTGAAGGGCAGGTGAGGAAGCGATGAAAGCAGCCAACCTCCTAGAACCCAGGGGGGAGGACACGCACAGAGATGGGTCCCACCACATGCATGCCCTGGAACTGCGACTCACTGACAGCTCCAAAGAAAGTCTGTCTCCCAAAGAATACTTGAAAAGTCACAGAATCACAGAATTATATGGGGTTGGATGGGACCTCTGGAGATCATCTAGTTCAACACTCTGCCAAAGCAGGTCCACCCAGAACAGGTTGCACAGGAACATGTCCAGGGGGGTTTGGAATGTCTCCAGAGATGGAGACTCCATCACCTCTCTAGGCAGCCCATGACAAGAGAGCTGCAAATGTGTCTCCAGGTGCAGTTTTGCTCCATGCCTGAAGTCAGGAACATTGCAGGAGGAAAACTGCAGTTTGGGCTGGGAACAGACCCTACCTGAAAGACCCTCAGAGCATCCAGTTACTAATGCAACCTTGGCCATGTTATCTTCACAGCTGAGCACCCAGAAACTTGGGTAGATTTCTCCTCAGAAGCAGGGACAAGATGCCACAGCATTTCCCAAGAAGAAAGCTCAGCAAAGAGCTCTCAGCCCAAAGTGGCAAAGGAAGAGCAGAGGCTGGACTTTGATACTTCAGTCCCTCAAAGACTCAGCCTCAGCTGGACTGACCTTCATCTCATGCCAGAGCGTGAGTTTAAAAATACACTGCTCCTCTTTAAAATTGTGTCACAGTTCTTAGAAGCAAGAAAATGAGGTTATGTGAGGGAGTAACTGCACAGTATACATATATATACACACACATATAAGCAACAGTCTTTTAAATTCCACTTTACAAAAAACAGACTTTTTAGCCCTTCAGGAGTCAAACAGCGTTATTATCAGAGCCTGGAAGCAGAACTGTTTTAAGAGGTAAGGGTCACTTTCTATTCATTTTTTTAGGAAATATACCTTGTTTTTGCAGCTCTGTTTTTTAAAAAAATAATTATTTTATGCTCAGTCACAGCTTTTCACTGGTCATGTCACGCCCAATTTAGAAGATATGAGCACTGAATGATTTGGCACGGGGATACACTCAAACAAAGGAAAAGAAACTGCTTACAATTTATGATACGCTTTGATAGCTGTGATTTAAAAATGCCAGTGTTTCATTCCAGCAAATGTTACAATAACAAGCACAAGACTAATGACCTGATGCCTTGTCAGAGATGTTCACAGGTCAGATAAAACCACCACA
Source organism: Thinocorus orbignyianus (assembly GCA_013400375.1). Taxonomy (NCBI): domain Eukaryota; kingdom Metazoa; phylum Chordata; class Aves; order Ciconiiformes; family Thinocoridae; genus Thinocorus; species Thinocorus orbignyianus. Next base: position 497,563 of record VXBW01000926.1, read on the forward strand.
TTATATCTGCAGGATCCAGCGTTTCAAAGACAGCCCTGTTTGAGCTTCTCCTGGGCTTTGATCCCCGCAAGCCATACGTCAGCACTATCCTCCCAAAAGCTGGCCTCACGCTGAGGGTTTTTCTGCCGACACACTTTCAAACCTCTGAAATACATCCGAGCTGTCCTACCTCCCATCCGCGGCCATCTGAGCCACCCGAGCAGTTTCCTACGTTATGAGGAAGCAGCGAGAGGAGAGAAGAAAACCTTCAGCCCGCATCAGGCTTTGCCAAACAGCTGGCGAAGAAAAACCTTAGAAAAACTGATATTTAAGCAACTGTGGAGGAGATTTGTCGATTTAAGAGGAGCAGGGTGAGATCATCCATTGCCTTCTGCTGTCTTTTGGCTGAAGGCGGCCAATGGACAGCTGGATGGCCCCAGGTCCTGCACTCAAACACAGTCGCAGAAATATTTGCATTTCATCATCACGTTGCATTTTTCTCTTCTTCTCACAGGCCCTTCCCTCAGCTCGCTCCAGGGTTTCCAAGCCTGTATCACGTCCCTTCACACCTGCTGCGGTCTGTTCACATTTAGTGCTGAGCAGAGCGTGTCAGCAGTAATGAAGACTTTCCTCAGCACGTTTAGTATCTCCTTTGCTCAATAAAGTTTGCTCTTTTTTCAGGGTTCCCCATTACTTACAATTATTAGCTACATAATGTGCAGATCACAGAATTGTTGGACTTGGAAGAGATCATCCAGCCCAACTCCCCTGCTACAGCAGGGTTGCCCAGAGCACATCCCTCAGGACTGCATCCAGGAGGGGCTTGAAGGTCTCCAGAGAAGGGGACTCCACACCCTCCCCGGGCAGCCTCTGCCAGGGCTCTGACACCCTCACCCCAAAGAAGTTTTTCCTCATATTTGAATAGAACTTCCCATGCCCCAGCTTGTGCCAGTTGCCCCTCATCCTGTCATTGGGATCCACTGAAAAGAGTCTGGCTCCATCCTCCTTTAACCCACCCTTCAGAGACTTGTGAGAATGAAGGTCTCCCCTCAGCCTTCTCTTCTCCAGGCTCAAGAGTCCCAGCTCTCTCAGCCTTTTCTCATCATGGAGATGCCCCAATCCCTCCAGCATCCTTGTTGTTCTACACTGAACTCTCTCCAGTAGTTCCCTGTCTCTCTTGAACTGGGGAGCCCAGAACTGGAGGCAGGATTCCAGTTGTGGCCTCCCCAGTGCAGAGCGGAGGGGGAGAATGACCTCCCTCCACCTACTGGCCACACTTTTCCCTGTGCAGACTGGGATTCCATGGGCCTCTTGGCCACAAGGACACATTGCTGGCTCATGGACAATTTACTGTCTACCAGGACTTCCAGATCCTTCTCCTCAGAAGTGCTTTCCAGCAGATCCACCCCTAACCTATATCAGTGCCCGAAATTCTTCCTCCCCAGGTGCAGGACCCTACACTTGCTCTTGTTGAACCTCATTACGTTCTTCTCTGCCCAGGTCTCCAGTCTGTCCAGGCCATGCTGGACGGTGGCACAGCCCTCTGGAGTGTCAGCCAGCCCTCCTAGTTTGGTTTCATCAGTGAACTTGCTGAGGATACACTTGGTCTCCTCATCCAGGTCATTGATGAATATGTTGAACAAGACTGGACCTAGTATTGACCCTCAGGGGACATCACTGGCTATTTCCCTTCCTTCTGCAAGATGCTAAAGAGCAGCTGATGCCTTGACAAAAGCAGGCTGCTCAGGGCTGACTTTACACCCAATCTTCATCAAACGGGGCTTCCCCCTGCTCTGTATTACTAAGAACATTTGCCTGAAGATTTAGTGCTTCGTTTCATTATGGTCCATCTGTTCCTCATGGCTCATTTCCCGTTGTCTGGTCAATACTTCAGCACGACTTGCAAATGATTGCAAAAGGAAGGATGGGGAGCCAGGTGAACACTGTGCAACCCCCAAAATAGGGCAGTAATCCTATTTTCCTAGAAACATCCCTCGGAGCAAGGCACACAAGGAGAGGCAGGCAAAAAAATGGAGAGTTGAGGTGCAAGGCATTCTTGGAGGTCCCTGAGGAGCAGGGGCTGAGCACGGCGCCTGACAAGGCTGGGGCACAGTCTCTATTTCTGCCCGAGCGCTACAGCTGCCTCTGCCGCCACGTTTTCAGCTGTTTGACAACTGGTGACAAACACACATCCCCTCTCCTGGCAGGAGATTAAATTTTCCCTGCTGTGATACATGGGCTTTTTAACTCTGCGTGGCCAACCAGCTTGTTTGGACTGACAGGTGGTAAATGCACTTCATCCCTGTCCCTGTTGTGTGTTGAGGGCACTGACCTTCACTCTCTGCCCACTGAGTCTTACTGGGGCTCATCTGGTGCCAGATTCTGCTCAATTTCAGGCTCCTGTCTTCGACACATTGCTCCACACCTCCTTGTCTCTCCGTGTGTTAATCAGTGTTAACTCCAGCGAGCGCTCTTAGCCTGCCTATCCTTGGTTTTCAGACCAGATATCGCTTTTCAGGCAGGTTATGGCTCACAACAAAGTCCTGGCAGCACCCAGCTGTCACGGGACAGGGGCTCAGACACATCATCATCTCCTGCATCCTTTTCCCTCTCCAACTGGAGTCAGCCACAACGTGGGGATGGGCCCAAGCCAGCCCTATGGGGACACCAAGCTTGGGTTCAAGCCCAGACACCGAGGCTCTGCTTTATCTCTGCCTCAGAATGGAGCACAGCAGAAAGCAACTCTTGGGACACCGCAGTGACCCATTAAAATTAATGGGGTTAAATCATCCTGGTGCAAGCCACCAACTTCAAAAGAATTACACAAGGGATGAATCTGGAGTCATTATTTTTCTTTGTGCCTTTCAGAAAGATGATCTACTTTCCAGACCGCTACACTCAGCTTACGCTCCAGTCAGCCAGTCTTTCTCACTAACCTAACTGCCCTTCCCTTACTCCATCCTCCCCATCTACTGCCCAAGAAATTCCAAGAACTGCTCACCTGCTCTGGTTTTCCCCATGCAAAACAGCCCTCATATCCTTCCAATTGGCCTAATTAATTCCCTCTGTCAAAAAATAAAAAAAAAAAAAGCAAGCCAAGCAAAAAACAACCCCAAAAGCAAGTTTTCATTAGAGAAACCATGAGGGTTGGGTACCCACACGGCACATTTCTTCTGTACCCTAGGCTGCAGCAACAGGTAAAAGAGCAAGTGCAACACTTGTTCAACCCCCCTGACCCAAAACTACAGTGCACAAAGCCCAACCATGGCCAACGTGTCTCAAATATTACTTTTCCGTAATTGGAAGCACTTGTTTGAGCAAAGGAAGTGCAGGAGACCAAGGAGACAGGCGGAGAAATCTCACGTGTAAAAGATATAAGCTCCCAGCTATGCCGTGATCTGGAAGCCAGTCCTGCTCCTGAGGTGGCTCATTCAGTAACAGCGCCAAGTGGAGATGGCCTTCAACTCTGTCAGCAAAGAGCTCAGTAACCTTGAAAAGCGTAAATCAAACCTGCTAAAGTTGGCAGATGATTTGATAGGAAGAAATTGCCTGTTGGGGACTGCTTTTTGTCTGCCAAATTCGCCCAGACGCAGGTCCACATATGGATTTCTAACCTATCCAGGTTTCAGTGGTGATTACAGCAGCGACTGTGGTATGAACCATGCTAGACGTATTATTTCGGGAGAGCTGATGCATTAGAGGTAGACAATGAAAAGCTCAGAGCGTATTTGGTCCGTGAGTTATCCCACCTCCATAGTTCCCAGGTATTCAGCTCTGGGGGTTTTGGCACGGGAAAAGTAGACTTGAAATTCAGCTCCTGAACTCGTTTCAAATTTTGCTGAAAGTCCGGAGGTGTTTGGATCTGGGATTTTGACTAGTAGCTCCCAAAAGAGGCTGCTAATTTCTCTGGGTGAGGCGGCAGAGGACGGGAGGAACTAGTGTTATTTCACTTTGCTCTAAAGGCAACGCAACCATCTGTGCAGCTCCTAAACCACGGGGCCTTCAAGGAGCTACAAAATAGTCTGACTGTAAAGTCAGTCGCTGAGAAACAGTCACTGCCGGGCTGACACAGCCTGCTGGTACTCCTCAAACCCCTGGAAGAAATGCCGCCTGACAGCTGCTTTCTGTCTCCTGTGCTTTGGCCCCATCACGTCCCCGTTAAGTGTCTTTTACAGCCCTGGTCAGACATACACCAACGATGGATCAGGATGAGTAACGGACTTAAAACAAAAACACAGAGCGATCAGGAGCTCTGTAAAGCTGCTTGTAAATCTACTAAAAGTGGCGTGCTTCCATAATAAACAATCCCTTATCGTGTTGCTCTGTTCCCACTTAGCGGTCTGCCGAGAGAAGGGAAGAAAGAGGCCGGTTTGCAGGGCGCTGCGTTTTCCAGGAGGGAAGCAGAGAGTGTGCAGTGGCTCGCACTCCCTCTGCCGGCTGCATCCGCTGTGCCCAACGGAGGAGATCCTTGGAGCATCCTCCGGGAGCTCTTGGAGGTGATGCTTCTCACTCTGGTGGAGGTCAAGTCTGATTAATTCCTACTTGCACAGTGATACCCGCTCTGCCAGGCTTTGCACAGCTATAAGAATAGAAGTGACAGCAGCGATGTGAAAGATGGATGGGGCTTTGAGCAACCTGCTCTAGGGAGAGGTGTCCCTGCCCATGGCAGGGGGGTTGGAACTTGATGATCTCTAAGGTCCCTTCCAACTCTAACCATTCTATGATTCTATGATTCTATGAGGTCTCCGTGGTGTGGCACAAGGCTGTGACCAGAAGTCCCTACTGCTACCTCCATGAGATGTGATCCATCACCATACACAAACCATGCACGAGGCACGCTGGGCTCAGTGGGTGGGCAGCACGCTGGGTACCAAAAGGTTTGCAATTCATTACAGGAAACACTCATTTCCCTTGCCAACCTCTTTTGCCAGTATCCCTGGACTCTCAGGGGCTCCCTAACTGCATAAACCACCCGCCTTCCAAAAGGTCTGTTGGTGAAACGTGTTCAGCTCAAGATGCTTGATGGCAGCATGGCAAAATGGGCCATATATGAAAATATAAAAGTATATAGATACATGCAGCTATCCCCATATGAAGCATTCGTGCATGTCCATGTATTTCACGTTCATAAAACGTGTGTATCCAAACACAGACTCGATGACCTTACCCTGACTTTGGAAAGTCTGAATCAGAAAGCAAAGAATCCCCCATCAGCCACAGGTATCCTCAATGTGAGCTGGCCTGAGAGTTAAAACACAGGCTAAGCCATGCACAGGGAGACAGTGCAGCTCTCCTACAGCAAATCTGCAGCAGAGAGAGAGCATCCAAATTCAGGACTTCTTAACCCTTTCCTCCCCCTCATCCCACAAGTCACTGCCCACTGAGGCTCCCACCACCCTGGCTGTGCAGAGCCCCTGCCCACCCCGCAGTGATGGCAGGCACAGGGCACCTCAAACCTCCAGTAAAATGCCTGCTTCTTGCTAATTAAATCTCGAAGGCTAATGAGTTTCAAAAGCCTAATTCCAGACTTATTTTTCCTATGTCGCTTTTGATATAATGGGGACAAACCAACTCACATAATAGTTTTTAAGGTATAAGGCAATTTAATTTCTCGCTTCTCTGCTGATCTCTGAGCAGAAATAACCCTTTCGATGTCCTGCCCCACGTTTTGAAAGGATGTGGCAATCACGACAGTTCAGAAATGTGCATACAATTATGAATGCTAATACAATTAACAGCAAAGGCTCATAGCTGGATCACAAACCCAACTCTCTTCCAACTCAAACCCTTCTCATAAGCTTCCAAGTAATTAGGTCAGATAGCAGTAGGAAATTTCGGATAAAGAAAACCAATGATTTTACGGAAAAACAGACTAACAGAATTCTTCAGAAAGCCCTGACTAAGCACTGTCAGAGAGATTCAAGATGGGAGCAGCTCCCTAGCTCTTAGGTCAAGTTTCATGTCGGGTAAGTCGAGGCACAGTTACCCTGGGGATGCAAAGGATTGGGATCAGTGGGGATCCACCAGTGGGTTTTACCCCTTGTGCTGGGTGCAGCTTTGGGATTAGAGCCTGCACCCCCTGCAAGGCACACGTGATACACACACACACACACGCACACACACACACACACACACACACACAGAGGGAGCAAATGATGAAAAATGCATGATCCAGTTTATTGCAAAACTCCCACTGAGGATCAAAGCTGCCGCCCCCAGCAACACTTGCTGGCCCCAGCCAGCTCCACATGCCGCCTTTTTGAATTTTCCAAGATGGGAAAAATAGATCAAAAGCCTTGAAAGGGAAAAAGCCCCATCTCCAGGGAACAGCACCTTAAGCAGGCAGGCGGTATTGCGAAGGAAAGGGGTTTTGTCAGCACTCTGAAAATACCACGGGCACAAAACCAACCAGTTTCCCAGAACAGAAAGAAAACTCCACTTGGCCAAATCCAGAAATAATTAGCCCAGGCACATCCCGTTTGAAGCGGGCACTGCAACATGGGGAGTCCCTGCCACAGCCAGGAATGCTCAGCACTTCTGAGAACAAACTGGTTAGTACAAATAAAATGGATTAATGGAACTGGACTGAGATCGGTGCCTTTTCTCAGAAGGTTTGAGGAAATTTCTCTTCCCAGGCCCAGGGGACTACTGGCAGCTGGCTCACATGAGAGCCTGGTCAGCCCAGAGCCCAGCAGGCTGGGTCAGCAGCTCCATCACTACGGGCTGTTCCCAGCTTCTCCTCCCTCCCCAGCTCACCAACCCACCTGTGTGGGGTAAGGATGCACCTTGCCCAGGACCTGCAGCCCCAGCTCCTCTCCACCCCATCCCAGGGTGGAGTTCAGCCAGGAACTGCTCTGGGTGCTGCTGACCTGTTGGAGGCCATGAAAAGGGCAGAGACCTTGAGTCTCCCAACAGCAGCTGGATATGGCTCTAAAACCTCAAGAGCTGTTGCTCAGGTTTTTCAGTTCATAATTGCAAGTGTATTTTCCTCTTAAGACCATTTTACCAACAGTTCATAACTCTGTGGCTTGCAAATTGCCCAGCTCTGGGTCAGATGGTTGCTGGTAATTCTAAAACACCAGAAGTTGCTTGACTAAATCAGGTTAAGAGGTCCCAGGCCCCTCTCCCCTTCCCCCAGGAGCAGTCATTCTTTCCTTTACTTGATCGCTTAAATCTTTATTCCGCATCACTGCAGCCCTTGAACCAAGTCCTCCATCTCACCCGCAAATGAAAAGAAATTTTCCTCCAGAGCAGGATTTGGAGGCCTTCGAATGGAAATTTGTCCTCTTTCCATAATTTTTCAAAAGCTTTGCGGTTCCAATCTGCTTCTCTCTGGGTGAAAAGGAGCAATGTGGACAGCTGTTCATCTTAGAATCATAGAATGGTTAGAGTTGGAAAGGAATTTAAAGATCATCGAGTTCCAACCCCCCTGCCCTGAGCAGGGTCACCTTCCTCCAGACCAGGTTGCTCCAAGCCCCATCCAGCCTGGCCTTGAACCCCTCCAGCGATGGGGCAGCCACAGCTTCTCTGGACAACCTGTTCCAGGGTCTCACCACCCTCACAGCAAAGAATTTCTCTCTAGTATCAAATCTAAATCTCCCCTCTTCCAATTTAAAACCATTACTCCTCGTCCTATGACTGCACTTTCTGACCAAGAGTCCCTCTCCATCTCTCCTGCAGCCCGTTCAGATCCTGGAAGGCTGCTACCAGGTATCCCCCGAGCCTTCTCTTCTCCAGGCTGAACAACCCCAGCTCCCTCAGCCTGTCTTCATAGCAGAGGTGCTGCAGCCCTCTGATCATCTTCATGGCCCTCTGCTGGACCCGTTCCAACAGGTCCATGTCCTTTCTCTGTTGAGGACTCCAGAGCTGGACACAGGACTCCAGGTGGGGTCTCATGAGCGCAGAGTAAAGGGGGAGAATCACCTCCCATACCTGCTGGCCACACTTCTTTTGATGCAGCCCAGGCTGGGGTTGGTTTCTGGGCTGCCAGCGCGCACTGCCAGCTCATGTTGAGCTTCTCATCCATGAGCACTCCCAAGTTCTTCTCCTCAGGGCTGCTCTCCAGCCATTCTCCACCCAACCTGTGTTTGTACCTGGGATTGCCACGTCCCAGGTGTAGGACTCTGCACTTGGCTTGGTTGAACTTCATGCAATTTGCACTAACCCACCTCTCCAGCCTGTCCAGGTCCCTCTGGATGGCATCCCTTCCCTCCAGCATGTTGACCGCACCACTGAGCTTGGTGTCATCAACAAGGCAGGAGCGGGGCCCTTCAGGGAAAAAACTCAGCCTGGCTACAAGGTGATCAGCTGCTGGCTGCCAGATTCCCACAAGGACTGTGTGGTCTGCAGGAACCACTGGGCTTGGGATGGACGGAGGGGATGGGAAGTGTGCGGGATAAGCAAGGAGCAGCCCCTGCCACCTCAGGAAGAGCCGTGCCTGCGAAGCCAGGGAGGGAAAGACCTTCCCTGAGCTTTGCCAAGGAGCATCGGCGTGAATAAGCAGCAGCCCAAGGGAGCCTCAGCAGATGTGGGGTGGGGTTTAATCCTTCCTGGGTCAAGCAAGCAAGCCAAAACCTGGATTAACATACAGTGTGTCAGGCTGCACATGCAATGCACTGGCAACACTATTTGGACAACTGCAAACCCCCAGATTAGGTGCTGACAACTCCCCTAACAGGATCACGCATGAAATCTGGCTGTAAGAAGGGCTGTCACTCTGACTTTCACAGCCAAAAATGTGAGCAAGCCAGTGACACCTTCCACGCTGAAACCCTGCCGAGTGTCCCGGCGCAGCCAAAGTCAGGGATGGGAAAGGTTTCCCTTTCCAAGTCAGCTCTCTAGCTTAGTGGAGCAGGATCAAGGAGAGCCTGGTGATCAGAGCAGCTTCCCGGGCCTGGGAAGATGATACAGGCCAGTATTGAGTATTAAAGAGACAAGTAGATAATCTTCAATCTCTTCCATATGCTTACAAATGTCTGATCCAGGTGTGGTTCTGGAGTCGTTAGTATCAACGTCCAAGACTGCAAATCTGCTTCTTTCCCATTCCCTCATCAAGTCTTAGATGCAATGTTATTAAATACAAAAAAAGTGACTATCACAAGACCAGTGGAAAAAGATAGGGCTGTAACACCTAATAAGAAGCCAGGTGGAAAAGCTATTTCATATCTATTCATAGCAACATGTCACAGCTTTCCCACTGTTGTCTAGAGGAATTCCTGCTCTCTGGGATGCGAGAGCCAAAAGAAAGCTTCACCAGATGAACATGGCAAGGGGGTGAGGCGGGGCACATCCCCAGAGAGAGCAGAACGTACACACCACCGTGTCCAACAACCACACAAACCAAAGGCATTTTTTTTCCAGCTCAGATTGTGCCTTTCTCCGTACAGTAAATGCATGTAAAGCAGCATCTCCCCACGACGTGGCAGCAGATGCCTGCAGAGCCCATAACGCAAGGCCTTCTCGACCTCTTGTGGAGATATTTAGACAGGCTACAACAAGCTGTGCCACAGATAGACCTTTCCAAGAGGGTAGGAGAGTTCTGCAAAAAACACCACGTGCAAACTTTAAAAATATTAAGTTTACATGTCTCGTTGGTGAGGTTTTGTGGCCAGGTTGATCTGCAAGCTGCCGATGAAGTGCAAGCATTGCCCTTCATTCTTAAATAGAAAGTCAGAAATAGGGTTGGTGAGCTAGAGCTGTGGCAGGACTGCAGACATCTACACGTACATACACATGTATGCAAGAGCAAAATGTTATTCCCTGCATCAAGTAGCTTTTGAGATGTAAAAGACTTTCAGTTAAGTTTTGTGTGAAAACCATCCAGAAATCTGTGCCCTCTGGGGCAATGCTGAACACGAAGCATTTCGTGGACAGGGGTGGATGTTCCTGTTAACATCCTCAGTCGCCCTCCAGCACGATGAAGACCCGCTCCTGGCTTTCTGGGCTGGGAAGGGAAGGCCACTGGGCAGGTGGAGCCCTGACCACCCCACTGGGAGCTCAGTTTGCTCTGCCAGCCATCGCTATTGAGGAACGGGGTGTCAGAATGAAGTGGCCTCTCCCAGGGGAAGTTCTTTGTAAAACAGACACTAGTGATGGGAAGGAGACACTAGAGACCAACTCAGTTGTGCTGCAGTCTCAGTGTGGTCTGCGGGAATGAAGGACAGGACACACTGAAAGAACTTGTGCAAAGCTGGGAAGGAAGCTGCTCCCTCCCTGCTGGTGAGTCCTCCTGCTGGCAGAAAGGGTCCAATTCATCCCCTGGTACCCGGTCTCCAAGAACGCAGCCTTCACCCTCTTGATCTTCATGCAGCTCTCCTCAAGAGCCCTCCCTACAGCACCACTCATGAGATCAGCCCTCTCCTGTCTGCTCCTGGAGGACACCTTAGCCCACCCACACCTCAGGCTGATAAGCAGTGCCTGTGGATGGCCCAACCCTGGATCTGCTGGGAGACCAAATGAGTTGTGTCAACACTGACAAGAGTAATTGTTGGAATGAGGGGACAATTAAAAAAAGGCAATAGAAGACACAAGGTGTTCATCAAGGGAGGACGTAATGGCAGCAGTCAAGTCACATTAGATATCACAGCATTTGGTTCCAAGTGGAATTAGTTCAGTAAATGTTATAGACCTTGGATTCAAGAGCCATCTTCAGCCAGCAAAGTTCAGAGGAGAGGACCTGTGGACAATGTACTGCTCCTCAAGCTTGGGGAGCAGTGATATACAGTCAACATCATCAACACTTTGCCCAGGTGATGCCTCTCTCACACTGAGGTTGCAGCTACATGTTCCACCTGTGGAACCATGCTCTGTTTTTAGAGCTAAGGAGGCTTTCGGGGGTCCATCCCCAGACCAGCAACATGGGTCCATGTGGTGCAGGGACTGCTCTGCCTTCAGTGGGAACTTCCAGCCCAGCACAATTTACTTCCCAGCTCCCATGCAACTTGCCCCTCAGGCATGGGGGACGAAGGGACTTGTGCTTATTCTCCCATCTCCTTCCAGCTCACACTGGAAACACGAAGGACTGAAGTGCGGTGTGAAGAAGTTTGGATAGGGTCAGTCCTACACATTGTCCTCTGGTTTTTGGAGGAGAGCAGTGTACTGCCCAAGAAGCTGCCATGACCCAAAACAGGGATTGAGCCCAGGCAGGAGGCAAAGCCACTGGCCACAGCACACACAGCCCGATGAGCTCCTGGGCGGGCACAGCTCAGCTTTCCCAACACAATACCTGCAGCGGTGGGAGCCTCTCCATGGCCAGCCCGGTGCTAACTTGCCTCTCCCTCTCATGTGGCTTGGATTGCATTTCCCTCAGCGCTGCCAAGCCACGAGCCCTTGTCTTTCTGGGATGTGCAGGTATCTGCAGGCAAAGCTGGCAGGGAGGCACGCTGGAGCCAGGGAGGCTCCTGTGCTGGGGGCAGGAGGCTCTGGGAAGGGGGACGGGCTCCCCTCCGGCTGCCCCCGTCGGGGCTGTTTGCCTGTGATAAGACCCGGTCCCCACGCTTGGCTCTGCTGCAGGAAGTTTGTTCTTGTCGCCCCGTTTCCCACCTCCCACCCCTCTCCCAGCAGGTTGGGGAGGTCACAGCCCTGGGACGTGCAGAGGAAGGAGAAGGCCACCCCTGCCACCCTCCTCCTGGCCAGCAAAGTGCCCGTGGAGAGGAAAGCCTAGGAGCAGCTCCAGTGGTTTGGTTCGCCCTGTGAGCACAGTCCTGCACAGGCTGTGTGCAGGCAAACGAACCATCCCCACCAGAGATCCTTTATTTGTTCCCTTTCCCTACCCTCCTGGCAGAGGGTTTGTTCCCTGCGCTGCACGGGACCGCACAAACAGTTGATTCAACATCCAGCATGAGAGGAGGGGGAAGAGGTGGGAGACCCGGAGCTGCCCGTGCTTGACACAGAAGGATCCTCTGCAGGCAAAACCGGCTTCTCTCTAATTTGAGACCTCCTTTCCCATGTGCATCTCCTCGCTGAGTGGATCAGCAGCATCCCCTGGTTGCTCCCTCCTGTCCTCCCCACGCTGCAGAGCAGCAAATTAACATTTCTGTTCCTTCTCACGTGGGCAGCTGGGGGAGAAACCCCAGTGAGGAGAAGAAAGAAGCAGTCAGAAATGAACCTCTGCAAACAATAGCAAAAAAAATAAGAAAAAAATGTGGCTTTAAGCAGCCCGAGAGCAACTGGACAGGATTTAAGGGAACACAGTGCATGCTTGCATTCAGACTCTTGCTCTCTCTCCAGCCTTCAGGCAGGACTGATGGGGACCCAAGTGGCTGAAGGAGCAGCGTGTCCCTCCCGGCTTCAGGTTTCAGCATCACACACTGAGGCTGTTTGATGGAGGGGCAGGGAAAAGGAAGGCGGTGGGTTATTCCAGCAAAAAAAAGCCCTCTCTGTGCCACATCTCCTCCACCTACAGCCCTGCTCTCAGACACGCTTGAGACGTAAGTACGGTGCCTGCTCAGCAGAGCTGATGGCCGGCATGGATGGATATTGCAGGAGAAAGGAGGCTGCCGACAAATCGTGTGACAATAACAGCACTTTCTCCACATTTGGCACTTCCCCCAGCCCCAAGGGAGCCAAATAGCCAGGTGGCCTCCCAGTAAAGCCCATTATCTTCAGGAAAGTTGGATGAATTTAGCCTATTCTCTTAATTTTACAGATAGGCAAGTCTCAGATATTGAAAACACTGAATTTGTCTAAGGTGTCCTCCAGTTGTGCCTGCTGTCACACGCCCTGTGCTCTATTCAGCCCTTACATCCTGAAGTGAAGAAATCCTGCGTGCATTTCCCATCAGCAGCACACTTTTAAACACCTTTGTTTAGTAGATGAAAGGAGGGTGTAAAGAGGTGGGGGTCAGTCTCTTCTCCCAAGTCACAGACAATAGGACAAGAGGAAATGGACTCAAATTGCACCAGGGGAGGCTCAGATTGGAGATTAAGAACAATTTTTACACTGACAGGGCATTGGAATGGGCTGCCCAGGGAAGTGGTTGAGGCACCATCCCTTGGAGATACTTGAAAAGTTAGTTAAGGTACACAAAGGTACTTAAAGACAGGTTGACACAGCGCTTAGTGAAATGGTTTAGTGATGTTTTTTTATCAGCGTCTTGGTGATGGTTGGACTAGATGATCTTAAAGGTCCCTTCCAACCTATGGAACCAGCCAATTCCATGATTCTATGATCAAGTGTCTACAACATGCCAGGACTCTGCTATTTGCTCTCCATCTTCAAAACTACTGTCTTTCCAAACCTGGTAACAATCGATTCAATACATGGGCCTCCCTAAAACCTGTTTTGAAATATCAGCTCTGGCAACAAAATCTGCTTCCGTGTCCTGATCCCACCTCAGTTTCAGATAACACTCACCTCACTCTCTCTGCTCACTACCACCGCTATTTCTTCCCTTCTAGAAAAAGCCGGCTCACCCGAAGGTTTTTAGGGGGCAGCTGCACGGGGGGTGGTGGGGTGGTGGAAGTAGCATCATAGCTTTCCATGGGCATAACCTGCTGAGGAGTCACTGTGCCAAGCGAGGGCAGGGAGAGGGTTTCCAGGCTGCTGAGTCAGCACTTTGCAATGCCTCTCTTTCTCTTCTCTCTGCATGGGCAGGTTCAAACCTTTCCTGCAGGTCAAAGCACAGCGGTGGAAAGTAGGATGCACACCCCAGCTGAGTAACAACCTGCCCCACCTCATACCTCCAAAAAAACCCTAAGGACTGATGTATCCCCAGGGCAACTCAGCCGACATCAACAGCAGCACCTCACACAGTGCCTGCCCTCTAACATCATACAACCCCTAAGAGGTCGCTCGCTGTGCCAGACGCCACACAGCTGCCCTGGACAGCAAGCACCAAGAGTTTGATGCAGGATCTTCCCCACGTGCTGGACTTTGCTGGCACCCTGTGGGGAGGTGGTTCACAGCCTGAGAAAAGTCCTCACAGTTCAGCACAGGAAGAATTTCAGGTGCATGCTGAGTTTGGCAGGCCATTTGCATGCCAGAATTATTGTTTTCCTATTATTTCCTATAATTCATTCCCCGGTTCAACTATGCGGGGCAAAGTGAAGCCGCTGGTATCATGCAAGCTGTAGCCCATCACAACCAGAGTGTGAGTGCTACCCGTTGTTTACATTTATCCTTCCCCTGTCTCTGTTTGACCCAAGAAATGTTAACAGCTTCAAGGTCAAAGAGAGGAGAGTGCAGCAGAAGCCACTTCTCCCATAAATGACATCGCACCAAATGTGTTCATGTTTTAGAGGTCATAGGAAAAACCTCTATCCGGAGAAAAAAGGTTCTGTCAAGCCCGACAGATGCCCTCTTTCCTTCCCTTTTTCTTTTAGGTGTGAAAACACTGCAATACTGTTCTGTGTCCCCGTGCTCCTGAGGATCAGGGTCTAAAACATTAACACTTCCACCTCCAAGAGGGTCACAGTATGTGCTGTCACTCCTTCTCTCCGCACGCAGCGTCCAGCATCAGGTAATTAGCAAAAGGAATTCACTAAATGTAGTTACAGTCGATACCCAGAGGTTCTGCTCCTATCTTGGCACAGCCAGCAGTAACCCATGTATTAATCATCAGCCTGAAGGAACAGTGAAGGAAGAGAAAATCACCCATTTTTACAGCCAGGAGCACTCTGGATCTGGCTGCAAATGCACATTTTCTCCGCTTTTATTTTTCCACTGGTGCAACACTTGAGCCGGCACAGAAAGGATATCTGAATTTTAGTCTCGATATAAAACAAACTAAGAAATTAAAAGCAATCAGAGCAGATTTTGCAGTGTCAAATTCTGCGCTCCAGAGGCAAAGGACTGCCTTGGATTCCCAATGCTCCTGGCCCTGCCCCCATTCCTCCCAGCACCATCTCCATCTGCCTCCTCCACCCGTCCCCTGCGCCTCCATGAAGCCTCCGCTATTGCAGCATCTCCTCCAGCAGAAAGCTATTACTGATGATGTATGTTCCATCAGCCCTAATGACCAATCCAAATGGGGGCCTGTATGTCTCCTGCAGAAACACAAACCTGCTTTTTTCTGCCCCAAAACTTGCAATCTGAATAGCCAGACAGGGCGGAGGTGAGGGTGCAGAAAGCCCAAGCTGAAGAAAACCAGCACTGGCAGAGAACTCGACTGCAAGCCCGTACTTTCCTGGGGTTAGTGTGGTTAGTGGTGGAAACGCAGTGACGGTGCTAGGAGGAGAGCTTGGAGCAGAAGGCCAACTGGCCAAGTGAAGGAAAGCCTCCAGCTGAACTGCAAGGACGTTCTCTGAAGCTCCCCAGACCTCTGCTTAGCTGCTTTTAGAGCTGTTAGGACTTAAAGCCTGGCTGGTTTTCTGTGGCAGTTTCTTTCCTCAATGCAGTTGGGACAGAAGAGAGAAAGGATGCGAAGCAGGAGGACCGTGGCACTCTCCCAGTGGCATGCACAGTCCCTGCACCCTGCTGGGACTACGACACCAGAGGGGGAGGTGGCCTGGGCTGGGCACCACTTCCACACCACCGTCCTTCAAACACAACTCCTGTATGTGCCTGTTTCTGCCCCTGCGTTCACCAGCTGGAGCCTGGCTGGCTCAGCCTGACCGGCTGACGTTTGATCTCCAGGATCAAAGAGGAGCTGCAGGCTCAGAGGGGCAGGGAGCATCCTCTTTGCCATCTGTCTGAAGGAGCAACACAGCCTTGGCTCTTGGACAGAGTCTGTAGGTGTCTCCTCACAGCGATGTGGGCGGCTTTTGCCCCGCTATGCAGCTGCTGGTTCCTTACAGCTTTCACCCAAGTCCTGCTGGCATCAGAGCAGACCTTGCCACAGCAGCACAGAGGACACACAGCAAATACATGCAAAATCCAGTCCTTCGTATTAGAGTTTGAGAAAGGGGAGATTCGCTGCAAGAATCCTGAACTGAATCCAAGAAATTTGCTTCTTATTTCCCCCTCCCTGCGACCTCAGATCAAGGAGCATTTACAAACCAACAGAACCAGGCTGAAGACACCAAACCCTGAAAAGCTCAACCAAGAAACTCATCCCCAAACGCCGGCAACGGCCGCCCCGGCTCTAATGATCCCCTCGGAGGCTCTTCTGCCTCTCAGCTAAGCACGGTAATACTGCCTTACATTGATTCAGACCATATGTAATACACAGAAGAGCCCATAAAAGCTTAAACAGCACAATAAACATTTGGAAAAGCAGAGTGACCAGATTTACAGGGTTTGGATACCTGCCAGCATGACCCACCAGAATCAGATCTTTAAGTTTTTGTGGAAGCCCAAGGAACACACACAACACACACAGAAATGTGCTGATATCCTTGGAAAAAAAGATAAACAGCTCCCAAAGCCCATCCTCAGCGTGGAATATGACGGTCTTCCACTGTGTTTGATTGGACTCACTTTAAACGAAGGCCATAAAGAAGGTCTTGGCAAGGAGAAATAAACGTCATATGACAAAATTTCACCCCAAAGCACACAGTAAAACTGAGAAAGTGGGAAAGACAAAAAGATTTAGTCACTTAATTTCTATTAAAGAGGAGATGAGCCCTGGTGCAGAGAAGGAGCTGTGCTTTGCTAAATTCCATGATATTTTTGTGCTTGTTTTCCTCCACAGGGATGATGTGATATCTCCTGTGCCACTTACCAGGCTGGAGTAGGAAGAATGATGGCTCAACACAAGGGAAGAGGTGTGAAATGATGATGGATCTCAGGGGGTGAAAAACATTTTATCCCAAGAATCTGCAAAACCCTCGAGTTTTCACTTGTACAAAGCACATTGGGATAGTGGGAGAGCAAGGCACCGGTGAGATATAAAAGTTCCTCTGTTTCCCAAGGTGAAGAACAGTTAAAAGAGTTCCAGTTTCCTGGTTTCTTGGGAACATTGTGCCTTTTTTTCCCCCCCCCTTCTCTACATTTAATAACATTTATGGCTACACACAGTATTTTGCATACCTACAGCCCCTTCCAGTTCACAAAGATACTGAATAAGCAGGATTTAGTACAGCCCTAAGCATCTAGTACTCAGGACAGAAGCCAGGAGTCCTGGCTCTGTGTTTTGGGCTCTAAAACACATCCAGGGCAGGATCCCGTCTCCAAAGCAAAAGGGAAAAGATAAAAGAACAGCACCAGATACTGCTTTTGAGAAACCTGCCTCATTTGTTATGATAAAGGAGAGCATTACGGATTAGCTGGCAATACACGGAAGGAGTTGCCCACCTCCCACACATAATTCCCCAAAAACTGTTTTTACAAGTTTAAGACGACCTGCTCTGTAAAGTTACACAAAAGAAAGACTAAAGCGTGACGACAGATTTACTTACATGAGGTTCGGGACGTGAAGATGCTCTGGCTGTTAAAGACTGGGCTCAGAAGCACTGCTCTGCTTTGCTTCTTAAACCAAAAGGGGGGGAAAAAAGGCTGTTTGTGTTTATCTGCTGCTTCGGGAGGTGGGCTGAGCACTGAGAACAAAAGCTACATGCAACGGCGCATTCTCTCACCCACTGGCACGGGCACGCTCAGAGACAGCTTTGCATAGGACAAGGTCTATCTTCATAGAATCATAGAATGGTCAGAGTTGGAAGGGACCTTCAAGATCATCAAGTTCCAACCCCCCTGCCATGGGCAGGGACACCTCTCCCTAGAGCAGGTTGCTCCAAGCCCAATCCAGCCCGGCCTTAAACACTTCCAGGGATGGGGCATCAACAACTTCTCTGGGCAACCTGTTCCAGGGTCTCACCACTCTCACAGGAAAGAATTTCTTCCTAATATCAAATCTAAATCTCCCCTCTTCCAATTTAAAACCATTACCCCTCGTCCTGTCACTAGACTTCCTGACAAAGAGTCCCTCCCCAGCTCTCCTGTAGCCCCTTCAGATACTGAAAGGCTGCTCTCAGGTCTCCCCGGAGCCTCCTCTTCTCCAGGCTGAACAGCCCCAGCTCTCTCAGCTTGTCCTCATAGGAGGACCAACACCAGTGTCCAGCAGTGGCCACAGAGGAGGACAGATCATGGGGACCTCTGCTCAGATTGCTGCAGGGTGTGAATTGCTGGAAAGAACACACATTTGGCGACCACAAAATCTAGTGAGGAGGCACAGAGCAGAAAAGGGTCCCTGGGGGAGGACAAGGTGCATCAAGGCAGGGGCCAGGATGGTTTGGGTAACGGGGCACACACACCAATGGCAAGTTTTAGTAGCTCCTGAGAGGGAGGTCAGGCAGTTAAAGGTCTATCCGAGGCAGATGTGTCTGTGTTAGCTCACAAGCCAACAGACACAAGAGCTAGGGATGGGAAACAGCACGGGGCAGGCAGGAAGAGAAGAAAGCCAGCGGGAAGGGCAATGCACTTTTGACACATCCCTCTTCCACCCGCTTGGGAAGGTAGCTCGGACCAGGAAAGCTCTGCTCAAGCTCCAAATTACACAGCTGCCTGACTGCTCCAATGGCCCCAGCCAAAATTCCCTGCACAGACAGCCCCACGGGGCTGGGGGCATCTCCAACACAAGCTATCATTAGCAAAAACCACAGTAAGGGACACAGGGGATGGGCGGGGGAGGAGGCAGCTGAAGCAGAGAGTGCAGGACATCAAGAGACACCCAGGGCTGACTCTGGACAAGGACTTGCAGACGGAATAATCTGACCGAGTGGCACAAGGAGCTGAGCCTGCAGCTCCACATGGATCAATGTGGCAGGAGCTGAAGCAGACTGTAGGTTCCTGAGGAACGTACTCTTCTACAGCAGACTGTGCTCCCAGTACTTAGAGAGATTTGGTTGAGGAAGAAGAGGGAGACCCAGGAAACCATCAGCCCTCCTCCCTTCCTCCACATTCGCACTGTAACCTAGGGCAAACTACTTCAACGTTTCTTTTCCTTATTTTCCTGAAATATAATATTTCCCCCAAAATGATATTGAAATTAACCCACTCCTGCAGATCTGGAGAGTTGTCAACCATCAAGTCAACCAGCTGGTGCGCTAGTGGTGTTTGCAAAGGCCAATAACAGAAAGTATGCTGAGAGTCACAACATGAAGCTAAAATTCAGACCTTCTGGCTCCTGTTCCAGCCTTGGTGACCTTTCAAAACCACTTTCGTACTTTTGCTTCCCTAGTCCTAAAATAAAACCTGTATTTCACAGTCAGGCCAAGACAGTGGGTTCATGTTTAGGCTCTACTCAAGGTCTATGGTGAGGTAGCTCTATAGAGAGGCATTGCAGTACTATTGGTGTTACTACTACTGTACGATTCATATGATGCTTTCTTTTCAGTATTATTCTCAGGAAAAAACCCTGGGAAGATTTTAGTTCCACTAAAAAAAGAAAAAAGATAGATTACAGGCAGCTAGGGACAAAAATAATCCCATTCCCATGTGGTTTGCGCTATTTAAAGGGATATAACACCTATTTTTGAAAAGACCAGTTTTAGAAGACAAACAACTGACATCTGTCAGCACAAAGAAATTGGAAAAATAGATATAATATCATTTTCCAAAAGCTTTAGGAGTGCCCGAGATGACCCAGACTATGGGAGCAAGGGGTGGAAGCATGCCCTGTGTGACAGGACCCAGCTATCTTTCCGGCAGAACACGAGCAGGGAGTAGTTTTTCTAACCAATTTTTAGAGAAGGACCTTGGTTTCAAGCCAGAGGTTGAAGGGTGAACACAGCAGCACAGCACAGGGAGAGTATTTTGTCCCACGGTCCCACATTTCTGTCCACACTCATGGCTATGGTGAGGGGGGGAAAAAATACGATGCTGTGTATTCAGCATGAATTGCAAATCCACCCCATGGGCAGAGTTCTCCTCTGCTGAAGTATCTGGTGGTTGGACAGAAGCCACCGAGCTAACAACATTTGTGTCTTGCAATGAACAACAGTTGGAGGCATCAAGAAACTAGTAGATGGTGGGAATATGCCCCAGACAGCACCGGATAAAGCAGGAAAGTCTTATTCCTCCTGTATTCCCACTGCATCCTCTATGGTTGTCTGCTAGGGAAAGCCACGTGCCAGGATCCAGAGGTGCAAGGATGGGTGGAGATGAGTGCTGGAGCTGAAGGATGTGAGCAGGGAATACAGGAGGAGCAGAGGGACGCAGCTGGGAGTACTGGGATTTCACAACATGGAAACCAGGGCAGGAACACTTTTGGTTTTGGCCCACCCTGACCCTCACGCAATTGCTGGGAAGCATTAACCTTGTCCTGGACTACAACCTGGAGGTAATTTAGACATGTTCACAACATGGAAAATCCCAAACCACAGTTTCTAGAGCTGGTGTGGGTGTGTTTAGATCTACGTTTTCACCCTGGGACCATCTCAAACTCCAGCAAAAACATTGGGTGAAGAACCAGCCTGTCTCAGATCCACATTCAGCTTGTGCTGGTGTTCCCCATACAGTTGCTGTCACTAAATCAGTGAGAGCTGTCTCAGACACAGCATCTTCAGAGGGAGATTCTCAGCACATCATCCACTGCTGTCTTATTTACTTCGAAGACTTGAAACAAAAGATTTGGGGCAACTACAGACAGGACAAGGCTGGACACAGAAGAGCAAACTTGCTTTGTTTGTCTATAATATTAATAGGCGCATTATGTAATTTCCTTGGCTTACTGATGCAGCAACTCTGGTTACAAGAGGGGATGGGATTTCCTGGAGGTCATTCCCCCAAACTGTGTGAGTTGTTATTTTCCTGGCTCACCCACAAACAGAGCCGTTCGCTCTTCTGAAACAGCAATGTCCGACCGTTGAAAGGTTTTGCCAATCAAAACACTGCGGCCTTACCCCGTTTTAATAATCTAAGGCATCAATCTCCCCCTTAGTTTTTGTTTGATGTGTTCTGCACCCTGCTGAAATATCCCCTCCAGACCTCCCTGAGCTCAGGCTCTGATTGAAGAGAGATGCCGTGCGTCAGGCCTGCAGCTTTCTCTCTGAAACATTTAGCAGGGGAGGGTGGTAAAATGTATTTATTTTCATGTATTGAGGAAAGACCATATATTCCAGCCTCTTTTTTTTTTTTTTCCATCACTCAGAGATGGGCCCGAGGCCAAAACGGTGCTGCTAAACTTGTTTTCTATTTAAAACCTTCATTTTTATTAATAACCCTTTACAGCCTACACACCAGCACGGCGGGAGTTGCATTTCCGTGTTATGTCATCGTGAACCGTTATGTATTTAATTCCTGTACCCACAAACCCATATGGACATCATTAAACATGCACCATACAGTATTAAAACTGTGTTCCATAAAGTGTGATTTAGGAAAAAAAAAAAAAAAGACCTATGAAGTGCGGAGGTTTTCTTTTTTTCTTTTTTTTTTTTTCCCCCCCTAAGGTCATGGGAAAATGAAGAAGTAGGGGAGAGAGAAAAGGTTCAGCGGTGCTGCGGGTTAGCTCATAGCTCTCCATGCCTGCAGACCAAAAAACCCAGCCTTATCCATCATGGAAGATTAATTACCCAGTGACTTCAGGCCAGAGATGACGAATTTCTCCTTGGCAAACCAGGGAGACAACTTCTACAAAAATTACAGGTTACGAACCAGCACAAGGCCTTGATGATTTTATTTCTGCCATTTATTAGGTTTCTATCGCTCCTCCTGAAAGAAGTTGACTTTAGTGGGGGCAAAAGAGCAGGTTGCCCCATATTGCTGAGAGTTAATTATTCTGAGAGCTAGTTATTAGGAGCACTTATACAACTCAGGGTACATCCTTGCTCTGAGTGTGATGCATTTGTGGAACTGGGTTTGCTCCCACTGTCACAGCCACAGACTGGCTTGTCCTGGCTGTCACCTTTGGTAGCACCAAATCCAGCAACCAGACAGCTTCTACAAGGCAGCAAGAGCACACTTATCCTCAACCAGGATCTCACCCATGTCCAGGACACTTTTATCATCCCTCTCATCTCTTATGTGAGATTGGGGATGAAAAGCCAGAGAGAAAGTGATGGAAGAAATGCATCAGATAGCAAATTAACTGAATGCACAGAGTACCAGTGGGAGAAGGAGAAATAAGTGTAGAAATGCTGGGGGAAACAGGGCAGAAAACATTAAGAGTGAAGCAAACAATATCCAAGGGAGGTAAGGAGAATGGAAAAACCCAGGGACATTTAAAAATGGCACAAGAAAAGACACGTCAGTATGAAGCAGAGAAGCTGATGCAGTCAGGGATGGTATAAGAAAGCAAAAAGCACTAAGTAGGAACAAGGCATAATTTTAAAATATCTGGTAAAAGATTTATGTATGGATCTAAAATAAGAGATATTGCCAGTATTGTCAATATGACTGAGATATGCCAATATTGCCAACTGCCTACAACCCACACGAGAGAGCTTGCAATGACCTAGTCCTTCACACTGGAGTGAAACCTGCCAAGTCCTGTTTGATGGCTGAATTCTCTCTGATCATCGAACAAGCATTAGTTGCAGCAAACAAACCACCATGAAAATGGTACCCGACAGGATTTTACAGCAAACACAGCCACAGAAAAGCTTTCTGCATCACCTTACTGCTTTGTCTCTGAGGGGCTGCATTCCCTTCTGGAGACTGTATTGGTGCTCCCTCAATTTTACAGCTACACAGTTAGAAGATCCCTTCAAAGACACTGATAAAGATATACAGCCAATTGCTTTCAAGCTCCTTTTTCGGTTTTCTTTACAAATATTAGCAAAAAATCAGTGCATAAAAAGAGCATTCAGGGCACACATACACAAATTATCTGCTACAGAAGATCTCTAAATGTTCAGGCCAGTTGAGCCTCTCTGCTGGTTTTGCTGTGTGACATCTGTGTTTAGGAGTCTCCGAGAGGAGATGTCACCTACCCACATCCCTTAAGAGCCAGTGACTTAATTCAAGGTAAATTTGTTGTATTGGGTCCAAAAACCTGTGTGTAAGATATTTATCTCCAGGTAAAAGAGAAGACTTAACAAGATCTGCAGAAGGGTGATGAATGATCCTCCCTTACATCCCAGCCCTCTCCAGAATTTTTCATTTTCATTCCCATCAAACACACACACACACGTGAATACACACACAAATAACTTGGGGTGCACGTGTGCTCCCGTTGAATTCCATCTAGTTATTTGCTGTGTAGAAAACTGTCCACATGCATAAATGTTTGGAGGAGGAGAATCCTTCTCAGGACAAGGAGGACAGCAAGTTTAATGTTATCTAGCTGCATTACACTGGAGGTGAAATGTTTTAGATGTGTCTCTGTAGGGCTGTGTCCTACTTCATTCAAAATTCAGAGCTGGCTTTGATGTTTCAAAAATAAGGTCTTAAAAGGAGAAGCAGACATGATTGGCAAAACTTCTTCAGGAAACCTGCAAAGATCTGTTAGAGCCCCAAGCTGTTCAATGCTCTATTTTGGGTCTGTGCTCTCTTAAACTCATAATCACATCTTCTACTTATACAGCTCCCTGGCATGTGATTGTATCTGAACTGGAGATAAGATTGGAGACTTTCTGAGCACATATTAGAATAGACAAAAACCTGGCAGAAAGCAATATTTGTTTGTTAAAGCCAAAAATTCTCTGCTCACTGATATTAATTCAATTTTCTCTCACAAACATCATTTACCCTGCCAGGGATTAGGACTTGTTGGGCAGTAAACCAGGGCTCAGTAGTTTATATGCCTGTCAACAAAAAAAATTAAATATGAAACACTTGTCACAAATCTGCACGGCCAAAATTTTCTGATTTATGAGGATGCTGAAGGATTGAGGCAAGAGTGTATTTTTAAAAAAAGCCTTAAGAGAAAGCAGACACAAAAAAAAGGAAGGGGAAAAAAGGTAGTAATTACATGATGGAGACCAGCCTTCCATAAGAAGAGGGGGAAAGGGACTCCTCTTATGCTGCCTATTTCATCCCTTGCCTAATAATCCACAAGCACCCAACTTCCAAAGCAGTGGGCTTTTCACAGGCTGGAAGCACCACAAAGCATCCTTCATGGGGCTGGCCCTTTGGCACTTCTCCGTCTCCAAATGCAAATGCTACATCTGGAAAAGGCAGGAATCCTCTCTCCTGCCTGAAAGCCTCCTTTTATCTCCGTCCTCTGCACAACTCCCACTTCTTGCAACCACTCGCTCCAACATACTACTTTATTGAAGGGATTCAGGGCTTTCTCCTCATCCGTGGAATGTCTGCCTCCTCTTAAAGTCCCAGCTCACCTTGGGAGCCCGCTCTGCCATCCCCTCAGCCCAACCTCTGTAAAACAACCCCTTCCCCAAGGCACAGATGAGCATGAAAACGGTAACAATAAGGATTAACAGAAGCTTATTTGTCAGGCCTGGCAAGAAGAGCATCTCATTAGCTGGTATGGCCTGCGCAATTCAGCCGCCGGGGGTTCCTGCTCCCCCCAGGGGATGACACTGATGCATCAGGAACATGAATAACATTGTTAGTGCGTGTCCAACAGAGCCCTGCTTTGTGCATTGAGACAGCCCAGCAAACAATAAGATATTTTTCTACTGACCTCTTGCTGGAAGGGTTTAAAGCTGTTTGCAGGGATGTGAATGGCTCTTGCAGCTTTCCCCAGTTGCCCCTGGCCTTTAGTTTCACTATAAAGGTAAATATGGAGGTAAAAGAACTAATCCAGACACAGCAGGATGCTCCAGCATCCTGGTTCCTACCCACAGGGAGAGTGGAGGTTATGTGCAAGCTGAAGAACCTTATTATTGGGACCACAGAAAGGAAAGTGCTCATTTTTGTTACCTACATGCTTCCCCAAATTGGGGAGATGTATTGCTAGAATGTCCTATCCCATAGAAAGCAATGCAGAACACTGGCAACGTGTACTGGTTCCCACTACAAAGTAAAAGCTGCCCCAGTTAACCAGCTTGCATACCTTGCCTGAGGTTGCCCGTATTGTCAGGGGGCTGACATCCCACCTTCTTGTAAAAATTCACTGCACCATCCCTGGTGTCACAGTGCTGTGGTTGAGCTTTTTCACAGTGAAACCCTCCTGGCTCCTCTTTCATTTAGGAAATATTCCCTGCACCCTAAAAGAGTGTTAATGTGTTCATGAGAGCCCTTTCTTTGCTCGCCAGATGCTGGCAGGGGACAAAGGGATCAGCCACTGACCAATGCCCTCCCAGAGCTGCCCGCTGGATGAGCAAAGCATCAAGCAGGTAGGACCATGATGCCCCATCCCTGGAGGGGTTCAAGGCTGGATGGGGCTTGGAGCAACCTGCTCTAGGGAGAGGTGTCCCTGCCCATGGCAGGGGGGTTGGAACTTGATGATCTTGAAGGCCCCTTCCAACTCTAACCATTCTATGATATATGACCAGACCCATCCCAGCACCATGAATGGCACATCACCTCCCAGCCACACAGGCCCCAGAGGCCTGAATGCCACCCATTGCAGAAGAGGTCACCCGCAAAGCCATCTGCTGGATGTCCCTGTGCACGTCTTTTCACCCTACATCCATCCTGCTGCTCGGTGGGGCTGATGAAAACTGTCCAAACTGGGGTTTGGGACCACATTTCAACAGGAACCAAGAGACTCAGTTTTGGTTAATAGTTTTCATGGAATGAAAGCTTCTCCTTTAGGCAGATTTAGAGGATAATCAACATCTCTACAAATTACTGCATTCTGATGGTAATAAGAAGATTCATTTCATTTTAACATCCTCAAGAGCTCTGCAGCTCCCCTAGCAAGAAGGGGCAATGTTGGTGAGGATCTAATCAGTGGAAAAAGGACTGGGACCAGTAACCTATCCAACGGGGAGTACCAAAGATGGCAACTTTGCTAATTGACTAGTGACCCGGGACAGCTTCAAGTCTCTGATGAAAAGCTGTCTCTGGTATGAGTCAGTCACACTTCATTCCCAGCACGCTTGGATGGGAAAGGAAAAGGTTTATCTGTTAGATATGGTGCCCCTGCTGTCCTAACCCCACAGTTCTGCAATGGGTCTCTTCTCGTAAAGCAAAATAGACATTTTTTAGCCCCAAACATTCAACATTTTCTTCTTCTTTTATATTTTCAAGCACTAGGTATCTCAGGTTACCAGTGATTTTTTTTTTTTTTT